>JAKWAY010000003.1:1200000-1660000 GCA_023212995.1 Komagataella populi | reverse complement strand
CCGGTTCGTCTTTCACGAAAAAAAAACGACCCCTCCACCACACTTCACCTCAGGAGCGCCCTACACGGGCCCCCCCCCTCGGCCCCCCCTCGGGCCCTCCAGTTGCACGCCCGCCGGTTCGTCTTGTTGTTTTTTCCCACTGCCGCAGTTTTTCCTCCCGTTTTTACCGTAGTCGTTGGTCGGATAGTGTCTGAAGTGGAGACTAGTTTGGATGTCGGTTCAGTAGGTGATTGCTTTTAGATATTTTTTACTCTTGGTTGGATACAAAGTCCATTTGCGAAATTTGGAAGAAATTTCATGGATTTGTGAGCTTTTTCGTGTTATAATATTTGCTTTACCTGAATATGTCTGGTTATCTTTTTGGTCGCCGTTAATATTTTAGTCCAACTTACAATTTTTATGAGGAGAATTTAAACATTCTTCCTAGTATTATTGTTACTCAATCTCTATATATATAATTAACAATGTGTAAGAATGATCATAATAATTAATTTTACCAGATTATCAATGTACTTAATATCATACTTTCACAAACTGAAATTACGACCAATCCTAATATCCTTGTATTTTGAAATCTCGTTTATCTGTAGATAGGATAGTCCTAGGTTCCAACCGCATTCATATTATGCTAGTATGATTTATATCTCAATTGAAAATACCATCCTGCTGGATGATGTCTTGTCTGAGTCAAGTTGGAGTACACCGAAATTAATTGTCGTTTGCTTCAATGTAGGGAGATGTAAATATTTCACCTATCACAAACCATCTTGACGATCTTTCTACTCCCCTGGCAATGATGCAGTTGTTCGGTCAATAGTTTATTTGAAATTGTGAGTGACGGCCAATTAATCCTGGTACTGGTTGGACGGATTAATCACAATGCGGGTATTAAATAGCATATCTATCAGGTAAGCTCAGCATCTTGCTAAAGCAATTTTAGGTTCCCGTCCTCTAGGAGTGCCTCGTCGTCAGTTACAACGTCTGAATCATCTCATTAGCCAGTCTAGAAGTAGTATGAGATCCTCGATATGCCCAGTATCTTCGAGTAGAAACCTCAGGGACAAAAGACGGTTGTGTACCACGTGCACATGATTCGATTTACACCTGATAATTGGCATAGGAGTATTCACGGAGATAAAGACCAATAATATGCATACATTACTGAACCATGGCGTGTAATTCGGTCTCAAATGATATGCCATAACGCTGACCATGCGACGCACGACTCTCAACTATTGCTTCATGCATATAGTACAGTCATTGATAAAATTACTAAGCAATAACTAGAGCAGCTGCATGTAATATGAAGGTTAATTTATTCCCCCAGATTTTATTAAGAACGTTTCGCAAGTAGTCTGTAAATTCAAGAGCTTACTGTACAGGCGCTACAATGGTAACAGCAGTTCCAACAGGAATGAAAATATTTTCTAGTTGATTAGGAGATTCGGCAACACTGAACATGGAAGGTATAATACAATTACATAATAATAGAATGTTTTGGTAAGTATAACACTTGTAAGACTTCAGGCACGATAGACCATAAAAAGGATACTCACATACTACAAATTATGTTCTCGACCATCGCAACGATAGAAGACACAGTCAGTACAAGTGCGATATCCCCTCAGAATTCTAACCAACGGTTCCGTTAGGCAAATAGCCAATTTTTGATTCGTGCCACCATACTATGAGTTACCATTGCTCAGATTGAATATTAGTCCTTTGATTTGAGAGTGTAAAAAGGAACCCAAGCTGTTAGTACAGCTTTTGCTGGTTAAACCCAAGAGGCTGGTTAAACTTTCATAAACTTTACAGATTGCTACCAATCCAAAAATAATACGGAGCTTACATTATTTCCAACGAGCAAATTTTAAAAAGGAAAAATCATTTAAAAGTAAATAGAGTTAAATGAAAAACAAAAATATAAAGCGGCCATTTAAATGATTAACACGTTGACCAGTGGAAACAATGCCGCTCCAAAGAACGCTGACCATCTCAGAGTGTTTGCTCCTCCAGTTTGCAAGGAAATAGCTGAAAGTTGAGAAACAGCGACAGATTTACTGTGCCCAACCCCACCAGACTGGAATGACGGTTGGGTTCTAATAAAGCCTGAAGATTGGAAAACGGTTTCGAACGTACTCAATTCAACTGCTGGCCGGTAGGTATCCACAGGAACATACACTGGAACCATAGTTGTAGAGTGTGTGTCTGCAACAGTGGTTGTCTGCAAAATTTCTCCAGTTACGATAGTAGCCGGGGTGCAGCTATATGCATCACACACCTCTCTCGTAATTGTAACAGATTTCTGGGTGACCCCGGTCAAAGCAGTGGTCTTGGTGCACTTCTAGTACCACAACTGGTTGCAGTCACAATAGTAGTAGAGATACTATCTTTGTCGACGTCGTTCCAGTAGCTGCGGGCTTGTCGTCGTGATCATTGGTGATGGAAGGGCATAACACGATGGTGCTATCTTCATAGTTGGTGGACCATGTGGTGTAGATACCAGTCCAAGTGGAGGTCCTATCGGCAGTGATGGTAGCTGATGGCACAACTACAACAGTGCTTCCATCAGAGTCTGTGGTCCATGTAGTGTAGCTACCAGTCCAGGTGGAAGTTTTATCACCAATAACCGTGGTCGACTTGGATCCCTCCAGAGCAAAGTTGTAAACGTACCCTTGGTACTGAGACAACAAGGCGCCACTTGGTACTTTGATCTGAAAGTCTAGCAAAGCGTGCTGCGATATCGCCACAATCACAACTCGTAGAGGGTAGTACTGGTCAGCTAAGAGGTACTGTCTAGTGCTTATAGTCTGCCCCAAGTCTCTAGTGTTGTTGAATAACAAGACATGGTCGGAACTTGTTTCAGATTTTAGGAATTGAACCTCACGCTGCCCACAAACAAAATTGAATTGTAGTCAGTGTTGCTAAACGAGAAGACATACTCATCATCCACTGGAGCTTTGAAGAACCCTTCATACTTTATGGTTGCGTTAACGTATGATCCGGTAATACCCAAAGCATCTCTGTCAATGTAATAAGGCCAGTTTGAATCAGTGTCGAAGTTAATGTCGCTGACGCCTGAAGCAGTTGTCACCAGTCCCAGGTTCTCATAGCCATAGCTCAAGAGACTGATCTCAGTGACAAGCTTGTAGTTCTCAGCGGGATAGTGGAACACTTCAACATTAAAGCCGTCAAACAAAGACACTCCGTCACTGACTCCCGAACTAGGAACTGGTGTCTGAACGATGTTCGTAGCAGTTTCAGTATCAGAAGGGATAAGTTCGATAACAGTGTCACTTCCATCATCTCCGGTGGCCGTAGTGTACGAAGTTTCAGTACCGGTCCATGTACTAGTGGATTTGTACCAGAGTGGAACTATTTCGTAGTCGGCTTCGTAGCAGTAGAAAGTGTACTTGGAAGCATTCATATAAGCTTTATTCTATGATGTCCAAAAATGTTTTGGGGCGGTGGCCGCGTATTGATAGGCACATATATAAGTAGGCAATGAGGAGGTTTTTAAATTATTGTTATCAATGTACCACCTTGTGTATAGAGAGGAATTGCTGGAAGCACGATATGATTTTACAACATTGTTACTGTGATTAGTACCCAAGTATCCTGTCACTCCGTCTTCACTTGATGCCGATAGAAAACCATCATCGTCTGGTGCTAGGTATGTGCTTGAACTTGTACCTGATTTTGGGGTCAGCACTTCCCCGTCAGTATCGAGCTCAAGATCTGTATATGTCCATGTGCCGCTGGGGTTGATTATATAGTCTGCATCCCATGGGGGTACAAGTACTTTTTACTTGAACTCTCCAATATTGCTGGAAGGAGTAGGAATCTGTTCGATCACAATTCCATCAGAGTTTGTAGTACATGTAGTGTGAGTATTACTCTATACAGAAGTCGTGTCTGCCGATGGAGTAGGAATCTGTTCAATCACGTATCCGTCCCTATCAGTGGTCCAAGTGGTATAGGCGCCCGTCCATGTAGACGTTTCATCAGGGTCTGGAGTTGGGATTTCAGGATTACGGTTCCGTCTGATGCAGTGGTCCGTCTGGTGCTGGAACCAGTCCAGAAGTCGGTGGTATCTGGTGGTGGTGGTGGTGCTGCAACGGAAGCCACGTAGACTTGACCTGCTTCGCATTCAACTATGCCTTCCGACGCCCCTACCTCTATATAAATTCCATAAGCAGCCGTTCTAGAGCCCACACTTATGAAACACAGTTGAAAAGGCTCGTCGTCATCTAAAAATGCCGCCATGAATTCTCCATTCTCAATATCCCACCTCACTGAATTCGTATATCCTTGTTCATAGACCCTATCTGGCATTACAACCGTAAGCCAGGTTGCCCTGTTTATTTCTTCGTAGCTCGAACCAATATAGCCAACATATTCGCCTGTATCTTGGTTGTAAGCGTTCATTTGGCCATTATTATCCGGAAGGCTAAAAACAACCCGAATATCTTTTTCAGCAAGAATAGACTTTTCTTCATCAAATCTTACAGTCAACGAACCAAAAGTATTTCAACCAAAAGCTTATGATCTAAGTGTGTAGTCAGCATAGTTGCCACTCAACTGTGTATTTGAAACAGCTGAACATATTCATCCTCTCCCAAAACAATAGAAACATAATTTGGTAAAATGATACGATAAACAAAGTTTAATAACGTTCTTCCTTAATTTTTAGTAGTTAACTGGCTTCTTTGAAGCTTTTAAAATCAATTACTTTATAAAACGCCAATTTTGGGCGTTTCCCGTAACTATTGAGGGGTAGAAAAAAAAAGCAATAAGAGTAGTAATTTCACGGGAAACTACTTCCATGACCGATTCAATAAGACTTTTGTATATTAAAAATCAAGCATGCAGTCTTTTCTGCTTGCATGCGTGCGCAGGAGTTAATTCTTGGGATTTGGCAGACGAACAACTTGATTCTTTTGGTAAGTCTTCTATTTCTACTGTTTTTGCAGCCAGCATACTTAAGCATAATTTTAGCCTATCCAAAGTATGTTATGTACCAATCATCTGACGTGGAGTATCTATAATGGTCAACCGTTTTTATTGATCTAGGTAACAACGAAAATATGACTCACGATGTACATTAACAGTCAAGAACTAGCTAGTTCGAGAACTGACTATCCCAGGATGAAGTAAGGCAGTTTATCTGATCTCTAATGGAGTAGATATTTAGTACCACTGCTACAGTTTTACGTGTCTTTGGTCGTTGTACAAAAGTCATAATCGGGGACTAGCCATTTCCAACTGGACCAAACACCTTAGGTGGTCTGAACTATTGAACGTGCTTATTGAATTACGTAGTTACATTTCCAGTATTTCAATGCAGTGCTGACTAATTCTACAGTCTTGGATGAAGATGAGGCTATTTATTTCATGTACTTACATCTGCAAAACAGCAGCAACACGCTACTTAAACGGTTAATGTAAGTTTTGGTGAACCTTTTCTACATTATTGATTATTGGAGTTTTTGTTACCCTTATAGTTTAACTTCCAATGATTTATTCAGAGCAAAGAGCGATCAAGGTATTATAATACTCAATTTTTTTACAGTGCTATTTATCATTGTTTCCTTTATAAAAAAAAAAAATATAGTTGTAACCACTTTTGGGCATAGACAAAGCAGACGATTAATACTAGAATATGAAGAAGAATTGGCATTGTGCATATCTCTAAATTAATATTGTGTTATATTATGTCCCGCAATGCACCCTTTGCAGTATGTTTCATCAAAAGAAACGTTCATATGCTTTGCCGCTAACAAAACACCTCCTGAAAGTTTGATCAATAGTGTGTAATGTGGTCAAAAATATGAACACTTTGTGTTCTTTTAAAGCTGTATCCAACTTCAATATCTCAAAAACGTATACTTCTATAGCCTGGAAGATTGAGTCTTAATTACCTCTTTCACTGGTTACATTAATACTTAAAAGTGTGAACTAATCCGAAACTGGCGTTATGCCAAAAATAGCTTCGTACACTTATTTGATTCCGCAGTACTATATGTGTATGTATCAACATTGGTGCAATTAATCTGAAGTAAACCAAGACTGATTGCGGAATTTACACTCGCATTTTTTTTTTTGTCTAGTTTTAATTTGCATGGATAACGCAGATGGAAAGGTTGCTAGAGTTTTCGTTTTCGTACAATAGGCGAGTATTTAAGCTGACTAAAATATCACTCTTAACAGAATAAACAAGTTAGGAATTGCTCTTTCAAACTATGAATGTTTCGTTAGTCGATTAAGATGTGGTGAACGAACATACTTATAGTTGCCATGGCGAATGATGATTTTCAACACGCAAGTACTTACCATGAGGAAAGGTGAAAAACGCGGGATGCATAGCATCAAATAGAGATCTAAAACTCACCTTGCAGGATAATTGAATGCATGTGATGTATGTAGTTTTTCTCCTATACTACCTCGAAATCAAAATTCCTGCCAATCCTGTTTCATTTCCCCATATACATCCTTTGTTAACTCTCACTACTGAGCGACTCCAGGTCTATATTGCACTAGAGCATAAACAACAACAGCTCAAAAACCACAGACTAAGCATCTTGCGGATACTTTTATATTTCAATCAGAATTCTGATCATTCTGTGGCACTGCAACGTAGTAACTTTGTAGGGCGCGCTGCAAAGCTGATCCCAGTTCTGACCATTCCATAATTCTGACGTTCTTATTGAATACTCGAGGTCTCCGCACCTTATAAGACATAATACGATGAACTAGATCCGAGAATTTTTTCTCTTTTTGTGCTGGTTCCATTTGGCCAATCTGGGAATTCTTAGGCGAGGATAAAGAATATTTGGACCAAAATGGTACTAAGTTTGATCTTATACGGGCTCTTTCATTTCTTTTTTGCTGACCATTTGAAATTGAATGATTTCCTACTAACAGCTCTATTATTTTTATGACTTCGACGCTGGTAATGTAATACTGGTGTTCACCGGAGGAGCCAGGCAACCTATAGCCGCCACCAGTTGGACCTGATAGCTTGCTAGCATGAAGTTGTTTCTGTGATGGACATTTATGGCTATCTTGTTCCCCACTACACTTGCTTTCATCAATAGGCCATCGTAAACATGACACCTCCAGCACATCCACTTCAGGTTCAGGTGAAGGAGTTGTTTTAAGATTCTCTGTGGCAGACCCAACTATAGAGAAAGAAGCCACTATTTCATTGAACTCCCGTTTTCTCTCTATTCGGATAATCCTTCTACTATCTTTAATCTCCTCCACGTTCCACCGTGGTGCGCACAATTCCTTATAGGTAACGTTTTCTAGTCTCAGGCGAACGCTGACGTACTTGGTTCCGGGAAGTAACCGCTTGCTAGGAGGTCTGTCGTAGGTTCCGCCACATCTATATCCACGAACCAGCGGGAATTTAGAACTATTAACGAACATCGACGCTGATTCATGAATGGCATGGGAAGAGTTGAATTCGAAGAGACTGTTTTGTTGCCTAACTATGTTCTTTCTTTTGAATTTTACCACAGTGTCTAATGAGATCGTAAAAGACGCCATGGTGGGATAGTTTAATAGGGACTGTGTAGACAATGCTGATGTTGCCTCCTCAGAATTCGTTCCGCATAGAAATCCCTCTTGATCCATTGTAGATTCCACAGATGAATTGTTTCTCGGGGAGGCACTAGTGATACGGAAAGACGTGTTAACATCCATAAACGAGTGAAGGGAGCTTGCTTGTGGAATATCAGAATATACGAGTATGGAAGACTCTGAGTTAAATATATTCTCCGGGTGCATATCAGACAATAAATCAATTTGTTGCTGCTCCTGTGCTTCAGTAAACGTATGGCAATAAAGCTGATTATTATTTTGGTGCAGTTCGTGTTTTGCGTATTGTGGGAATTCAAGATCCCCGGTCATGGGAAGAGATACCATAGTACTATCTGTTGCTAAAAAGCTTTCAAGTAGATGTTTTTTGCAAGAGTGGTATCCGAGGCAGTTTCTATTTTCAAATGCTATCGTACACTCAACAAAAGGAGAATTAGGAGGTGTCCCATAAAACTGCATCTGAGGTGAGTGATAAGTGTATCCTATGGATTGAACAGTACGAGCGACAACCTTTAATGCTATGCAGGTCGGTCACTTCTGGTTGTATGAGTACCAAGAGAATAAGCACGTATCAAAGAATACTCTAGGTTTTTATGAAAATGAAATTATAGTCATAAAATTCCAGGTGTATCTGTTTTAATCCTCGATTTACCAGAGATAAAAGTATATGGTCTACATAAGATGAGATATCATGCATGCACAAACTTCAACAAAAAATTTTCTCCACATGCCTTTGCATAAGAAGCCTCTTTGGTCAATTACGGCGCATGGCAACACCTTGTATACAGATTGAGTAATTGGCAGTACTACGGCAAAAAAAAAAAAATCCGCGAAAGGTGTGCAAATGCAGATTGTTACTTTTTTATGCAGCAGGGAATCCATCATGCGTTTACATTTGAAGTTTTTCAGGTTTTTTCTCCTTATACTTAATAGTATTTACATGATAAAATAAATCGAAGAAAAGGACGGTAGTAGCACTGAATTTCTTTAGCTTTAATCTTCAACTATTACTTGAAGAGACCATAAATATACGTTAGAGGGTGTAATATATATCACAACACAATTTTTTAGTCAAGAGTATGCAGCAAGAAGGTATCAATTAACCATTTCCTGGCGCAGCAAGGTTTTTGCATATTCACTCTGTATGTGGCATCAAAAGTTACTGCGTTCACAATTGTAAGTCCTTTTTTGGCTTACTCATGTAAGTGTGGACGCGCAGTTGGATCTCTAGAAGGACATATCAGAGCACAAATACGGGTTGAAATTTGACTGAATGTAACTCTGATACTATCACTATGTGCTTTACGCCAGGGCTGCAGGTTTTCAGGAAATGGCTCTTTTGCAATTTATTTCAATCCACATATAGTAAGGATGCTTGTAGTTTGTCTCATTCTTGTAACTCAATCATGTCTAGACTTTATTGTTGTTGACATGATGTAACGAGTGCCATAATGTGGCATCCATTATGTGATAGCATGATGTAGAGTTTATAATTCCGAAATGGATGCTAAGTTGTAACCATCTTATACATGATTCGTACAGACAAGTTTATCACCAAATATCATACAAACAATACAAGAAGAGTAGTTGAACTGCATATTAGGATTGTTTTAAACTTTTAGGACTGTATGAGTAGCCACTTTCGTTTTTTTAATGGGTTAAAATCCCTCAAAGCCGATATCACCCATGCTTTGCACGAAATTAAGACCATTGTTTTTGTTCGGTTTTGTGAGTAGAAGCTTGATTCTTGGAAATCGACAATTGCACCAATGAGCTTTGAGATGTTACTATAATAAGTGTTGTGATGAAGAAAAGTTAGTCATGATGGTACTGCTTCCACACTGACCATCGCATAAGAAATTAGGCTAAAATTTTAATCAAAATATCTATTCTTGAATACTTGGGCAATAATTTTGACTCTAGATAGCATTATTTGCAAAAAAGGACTGTTAACATGCACGAAAGGGCGAATAGAATTTGTGTATGAGTTAATCAATATGTTAGCATGGCAGATGCTGAGTAGAAAATGTCTCTCAAATTGATTCCTTAAAATAATTCCGTCTTGCTTTTCTTGCGTTACACTGACTTCCTTTTTTGCTGATTCTATAATTCTTTAGTGTTTATGGTAAAGGGATGTTAGCATTGAATTGCCGAGCTGAATGGTCTATAAATCAGGAGTGGCTCCTCCTCATCTGGTACCGCAGATATTGGAGAATTTACATTAAAAGTGGTCTTACCCCCATTCAATCTAAATAATCTACTAAATGTCGGCTTCCCATGAGCATATACTCCCTTCTTTTTGGATTCAACATTTTAGCTCTTACGTGAACCAACAAGTACGGTAAGTTTGGAACAAGTACTGCACTCTGCTGCTGCTAGGGTCACTTGAAGAAAACGAGTATTAATGGAATTGAAAGTTCTTCAGACAATGCAAATGATAAATCCTAGCCCTTCGCACTAGACGTCCAACATGAATGTTACAATCACGAGAGAGGTATCTGGTGCTAACAGCTACAGCTAGTTAATATAATAGAGAAATTTTGCTGAAAACCACTGTTGCAGAAAAACCTCTCCACAACTGTTTTTCCACTATATACTTCTGTAGATATTCATGAAAAAGCAGTTAAATGGGGCACTTGAAGCTGGTATTGCAGGTATGCGACTTTGCTAGCGTTGTAAATATTGAAGCACCCCAACAGTCACATCACACAAACCTGGCCAGAAAGTCGGCAGCAATGCGCTTGTTTCCGACTTAGACACTCACAGCCCATCTGTCTGTATGTCTCAACTTTTTTTAAGATTTTTGACGAAGCCAGTGAAGCAGGCACCTTTTTGGCCGGCCTTCTTTGTGGCGGCGATTATTCCACTGGTCCACGTTTTCTTCATTCAAATGCCTAAACACTTTTGTTATTTGTCATTTAGTTTTATTTGTTAGAAGTGGTGTCTTTTTAATTTGGTAATAACTGCTGGAAAATTGGTCCTCGTTATCTGATCCATATCAATCAACAAGAGTTGTAACAACTGGAATCATCATAATGTTACCTGTTACTCGCTGGATAGGCGTTCGAATTAAAGTCAGTAGGCTCTGATCGCGACGATCACCTTGCGGCTGACCAGAAAGATGATGTTGGGATGTACTATCGTACCGTTCGTACTGATTATCGTACATCGTGCATGAGATGAGATGACCATCATTAGTATGCACTATATGCACGGCAAATCGCGCAGTTTGTGCAATAGAAAGAGAAAGCCTAAAGATCGCATTTATATACTATTAAAAGTAGTTCTACGTGATATTATGTGAGCTGTGATTGCCAGATTCCTTAAAGGTGTTGAAGCCTCCTGTGGAAGACAAAATAATTGTCTCATAGTTTTTCAAAATGAGATTCTTTATTATTCACCTAAGCGCATCTAGACCATTTCATCTCATTCAAGATATAATGACATCGACTATATTCTTTTAAAGAAACATTACTAGTTACAACAACCTCGCATGTAGTGTTGTACATAAAACTAAAACAGGCATGTAGATTAATTACTTACAAGAAATCGAACCAAAGTCCGATAAATAAAAGCTCAGCTCCTAATTTGCAAAGAAAAAGGGTATTGGACACTCATCGACTCTTATTCCTTGATGGATTGGAAGCTGATTCATCCCTTAGTAACCTGATTTTGAGACATTTCCAATAATCCAATATTATTGATGGCCAGCTTCTCAAACAACTAAAAACCCAAATGTGTCCAAAACAGGCAAGTACTTAAACGCTGGGCCTCCACCATCCAACAACATGTTGTGCTCACATCCGCGATGAAAAAAGTTCAAGATTTCGTGATACAATGATAGCAATTAGGATAAGGAAAGGTCGTTCTATACTTTAAATCCATGGCGTTTATCGCTCAATATAGCCTCTGTTACCTGTCTATAATACGATTAGACTAACTCTCATTGATCGAAAGTACAAAAGACATATCTAACATATCTAATAAACGATGTGTCGTTGCAAATAGCTCTGGAAACCTAAACACCCCTGAGGCTTACTTATCATGAATGATCGCATACTTACCCCATGAGGAATTCTCCAGTTAAGTATACCTAATGCTACCCCAAAATACGTAGACGGAAGCAGTCATTTAAAAAAAACAATTCACGAAGATGGTTGCTCTCTAGTTTCACCTTCCTGTTTTCAAATCAAAAACGATATTTATGCGAATATATGGAGTATATGCAAATCTTACCAGGTCAGTTGGGTTACTTCAAAAATTCTCTAGCTTTAGAGCCATTAATAGGTGACAGTGGAGCAATATTTTGTAAACCGCAGTATCTTTGCCTAAAATATGCTGAATGTTTACACTATGATGATTCACATATTTCTCCCTGAAGTGTCTTCAGCGGCTTCAATTCGACCGACATAATCAATGTATTTTGATATGTCCTTAATCGCTGGAGATTCTACAGTCAACCACGCCGTGTTGTCGGCCTTCATAGATTGAATTTGTAAAACATCAGATCGATTTCCAGGGGAGTATTTGATGAACGTGTTGTCAGGCTGGAGATTTTCCCATGCTAACAGAGCATCAAGGGTATCTTCGGTGATGAACTCTAATATTTTCATAAAAAACAAATACACTTCCTATATTCCTCGATGTGGTTATGGATGGATCATAATCAATACAGATGAAAACAAATGACCATGAAAGGGGTGAAAACTTCTTTCGCGATTAGCTCGTACCCGCATTCAGTTTCTAAGTAACTTGCCAATTTCGATTTATAGATGCCAATAGATGCATTAAAAAACTTCTATTGTTGGCAAAAAAAGTGTGTCACGCATATCTAGTTACTTGTCCAGTCCACTGTTTGTTTACAGATCCTAAGTCCTATTGATTAGTACAAGAGAGTGAGAGCTGAACAAGCTTATCGAGTGGCTCTGCCACGATAGATTCAGACGTGCAAAATTAATCTGAGATACGCAAAATTGCTTCACCTTAGAAGTATGCATTCTTGGTTATCAATTCCGAAAAACCCTATATGCAGTCGGTATTATATGCATTGGATGATCAAATCGTGCATATGCTGAAATTCCACCAGTAAAACATTGCCTTATGAGATGAAGTGTTGCAGCCCCGGACTTATCAAAAGGTTGAACTTCTGTTACTTTTGATTGGTAGACTAAGCAGTTGGAAAACTTGAACATATAACTACAAATTGACTGTAAATCAGTTCAAAAATGTGTTCACGTACATTAGTTTGCGCGAAGAGATCACGCCATCCATCTCTCCATTAATGATTAGTTATTCTCTGTACACATAGATTGGTAGGATCACATTTCTCTAAATCATCCTTTTAATTGAATTGACATTAGATTGCGCGTCTTCTGTAGGTTACCTTTGCTATGCCACAGTAGGATTTGAAATTAAGTACTGCCATCGCATGTCATTGACTTAATGCTTCACATCGGCTCAGATTCATAACGTATATAATCCCTGAAAATTGGGTTTGTTCTCTTATGTCATCTGCTTTTGCTTACCTCATTGGTCTATCTCAAGAAGCTGTAGTTCGAACGTTCCCATACAACATAGCACTTCATTTCAAGTTGTTCCATACTAATCTGGAGTCACTTACATCCCCCCCCCCCCCTTATGATCGTGTCATTGTGGATAATTGTATATCATCCATGATACATTTGTCGAATACTTATCAAACTGCATTAGAGAATACTCGAGAGACGAGTATATATGTTCTCTCGGTTTAACGAGTCACCGATAAGGGAACATTGCAGTAAGTCTTCAATGGAAACTATTCAGGAAATATTATAGCTCGTCAAATAATTTGAGAATACCTCTCTAGAGGATGCAGTTTTGGATCAGCTTCAATTTTCTATGCAAACAAATGACAAAACTTCTATTCAATGATAATCGTCTATTTCTGTAGTTGCAATAAAAGCTCGTCGAAATGAAGACGGGCTGGATAGTTGAAATTTAGGTAATTGGGGGTTTCTGGCAGCGTTAACTTCACTCTAGACTTGAGTTTGTATTCAGGTTTTCACAAAACCGAAACTGGTATCTTGGGCACATTCACACGAACCTTTCTGGGCTTTGGAGTGCAAAAAAATAAATGAGTTCTGTTAAAGCTCTGTACTCTACTTCGTAATACCTTTGAAATATATTCGAGTGTATATTTGCGACACGATAAAAACTCAAACTGATTTTCCAAACAGTACAGGAACAGCATTTAGCCGGTTAATTCATTTTACCTCCTTGCAAAGCAATGATTCAGGAAATTATGACGTAATCAGTAGCATATAACTTTCGGGTAATTTTACTATCATTTACGATTACATCTTCACCATTCATGTACGTTCTCAGACACTAAAGTCATAGCAATGGATAATAAAAGATGATTTGTTTCATCAACAAGCTAGGGATATAGATCGTTAAGTAAGTAATCTATGTCCTTGGGCAAATAACCCCTTCTATGTCGCTCTAAAGGAGGTCATATCTTTCTGATTAAAAACATCCGATCCGGGATGAATTTGATGTATCCAGTCAACTGTTGAGCATGCCATTAACAATAACTTGGTGCTTCTCAGCTTTTCATAGTCTACATCGTACATATTGAAACGTGTAAAATTGGATAATCATAAACCTTGTCCAATTTTTCAGATACTTTCTTTCGGCAGCATTAGGAATATGGGGGAATTAGATAATTCGAAGATGATATGCAGCACAAAGCACCCTTATTCCTGCAAAGATTGCCATTAGGGGATTAATTTTCTATTCGACTTTTCTGATACAACCGATAAATGCGTGTATTGAAATCCTCCATAAGCAGACCCTTCCCTCGATGGTAAGGAAAGAGCATTAAGATTTCATAAACAGGTAGTTATCATTAAGCATCCAGTACCATTTCAAACCATGAAATCTGGACAGTAATAGTAAAGGGATGCGCTGGCGCTGGATCAGTATTCGATAACTCCAAACTCTTTGAGAACTTGGTCCGCATAGGATTGTCTTTTAAAGGGACATTTGCTGCTGCAATTCATTGGGAATCCAACCCGTTGTAGGTACTCATTTTAAGATAACATAAAATGAAAACATGAAACTCTTCAGCAATCAATTAATAGTGCCATTGTGTCTATATTAAAGCCACTTGAATCGCCAAACTAGGAATCTATCATAAATGCGGTTTCAAAACATTGATCGTGTGGCAAAAATTATATGGTCCACCCATACGAAGGAGCAAAGAGCTAATCAACTTAAGACAAGTTGGCTGAGAGAACAGCATGTAACAACTTTGTAGTTCGTTGGTTTACACAAGTTCCGTTTCAATTAGTGCGTCTTCCTAAATATAGTTCTGCAAGAAGGCAATTGACCCTGGTCATAAAAAAAATGTAACGAGCAATTTCAAGAGCTCTTGACAATTTTCACCAATTTCATAATTGTATACCAATCTGCAATTAAGATCGTAAAATTTGGACTACTGCGCTTTTGACAAGCTTGTGAAGTTTAGCCCTGAAATCAAAGATTTCTTTACAAAAACAAAAATAGAGTTGTGAAAAGGCAACGAACAACAACAAAGTCCATTGAATACAACTAACCAACTCTAGTCTCACCCAATATTTGAGACTCCTTAGGTTTTGCATTAATAATGAAGACTCAAAAAATAGTGATCGACTGAGTAATAGGTAACAAACTTTTACTCCATGTCATCTAGCCTTTGAATTGAGAAACGAATAGTTGTCTCTTAAAAAAAAATAGTATTTACCGGCGCTAGGCCGCTCGCTATTTGCAATCTAGACCACAGAATCCCAAGAGGTGTAACTGGCCAACATAGGGAGGGGTATGGGGTCTTTTGCTTTGCAAACATTCAGAGGTAGAAAATATCACGTCGCGCTCTGCCAAAAGCAGTTCACCCCTGGAAGCAGTCGCCCAGCCAAAAATCTTAGAGTATTAAGAGGGACACAAAGTAAATAAGCAAACATAGTTGTGATCTAGAATACATTGAGAGGCGCTTTCAATTCAATGATGGCATAATAGTAATTGATAATTATTCCTGCACCCGAATTACCGTTGAAAGTTCTGTTATTCAAGGCTCGTTGTGTGGTATCAGAATCGTAAGTTTTTTCTCAAAAGGTTACCTACCTGCAAGGAACAATTTTTTTATGCTTGGCTCTGGAAGCATTAATTTAAATTAATTGCTCATAGCATTCCTCGAATCTTCGAAAGAATCTTCACACAATGCCAATATTGGACCTTTGAGAGTTCTCACCACAAAATATTATCTAATTAAATGTTCTGTTTCAGCTACCTATTATTTTCTTCCCTCAATTACGTTAGTACCGTAACCGAACGAAGTACGCTGCATAAACTCTCAATTACCAATAATAGATGCTTCTTTCCTTCACCGGTATATCCGGTGCACTATGCATTCACGTGACCTTCACATACATGACCGCTTTTTTTTTCAGTTAAGCACTCGAATAGGTGTCATTAATAGGGATGTCAACTTAGTTGTTTCCACAGAATAATAGCCAACCGCCAAGACCCTATTTGTCCTAATGCAGATTATATTCCAAAATTTTGCCTTTTTACGTGCATAGGATGCATACGTAGATAGATAATAAGGCATCCCTAGCATGAACCTCGGAACTGTTAAATATACTGAAAAGTATCAATGCCTTCCTGATTGATCTTCTCTGTATCGTACTAACAAAGGATGGGATTCTGGAGAAACTGGCTTGGATATCCAGGCCAACGGCACACTGTATTGCACACTGCAATGACTGTGGACCCTTCAAACTTCGATGCAGTAGGAGAAGAAAAGCCAAACATTGACGTCGAAATTAAAAGGCAAGATGATGTTGGTTTTAATGGGTGTAAAGAAACTAAAATGGACAAGGGACTGGATTTCTTAGTGTGGGTCGTTGGAACAAAGTTCACATTCTGGACTATGTGGGTCATCTTAATTGCTTGGGCGGTCCTAGGTATAGTGTTTAGGGCACCCGACACCTGGCAAGTTATTATGCAGGATGCTCAATCAATTCAAACTTATATATGGGATACCCTACTGATGAGACAGCAGTTGATGCAATCCTTTGAGCAAAATTTAATTTGGGCAGAGTTCAGCTCTCGTGTTGCTACCTATCGAAGATTGCTCAGTTCTCCTGACTATATTGAATCTGAAAAGCAGGATTCAGGTGAAAAGTTGGCTGTGGAAGAAACGAAATATCAGAAGATTTTGTCGAACATTGATTACACTGAATCAACGACCGTGGAGCTTGCCACGACAGGCTGGTTTGACAAGATGTCATCATTCCTGAACCAAGCTATTGGTTCCTTACCTGCAGTCATTATTTACTGGTCAGGTATTTTTATATGGATTGGTTGCGGTGCAATTGAATCTAGTACTGGGAACAGTCCTCCTTTCACCGGGGTAACAACTGGTTCAAATCCTGAAAGAGGAACCTTCACAAATACATGGCAAATGTACATTAACACTGCTGTTGCAGTTGTGCTTTTGATTACGTCTGTTTTCTTGCAAAATGTCAGAGAGAGGCACGATCAATACGTAAAAAAGACTCTAGACGATGTGGTACATCTCGATTACTCTATTGAAGCAAAGGTACGAAGTGTCAAGAGGGACATGGAGCCAAACCTTGAAGTTGCATTGTTACCGGAGAAACGGACCATAGCAGTTCATGCTATTGACTGGTATGCTGATATGATTGGTACTGGTATCGGTGTGATTATTGCAATAATTGTTATCGTTGCTTGGTTGTTGATTGGACATCCAATGGGCTGGAACGATAACTGGTGGCTTATTATTGGAACCTATACTGGACTAATTGGATTTATCGACGGTTTCGTCCTTCGAAACGTATACCAGCGAATGGTGGATCAGGATGAGAGCACCTATGCTAGATGCAAGGAAGAAGACAAGCTCCTATTCAATGAACTGGGGCTACTCTTCCCTGAAGAACCTGAGGTTCAGCCCGCTACTGTTTCATACAAAATATCAGCTTGGATCAACAGTATCTGTTCTACAACATGGGCCGTTGGAGTTGGTCTCCTTATTGTTCTTGGACTCATAGTTGGTGCAAGTGCTATGAGATGGAGTGAAACTGCACAGTTAATTTGCAACACTCCTACCATGATTATCGAGGGATTTTTCTTGATCATCTTGATGCAGGCTCACAACTGGGCTGATGAGGACGTCAGAAGGGAGGTACACTCTTTATTCGTGAGAAGAAAAATTCTGTTTCAGTATGTGGATCAGCTCTAGCGCTCAAAGTGCATCATCTCTACGCTGAACAGCAACATAGTTTTTATAGTGTACACAACGACAAACAGTCTCTAGTATAATCGCTATTGTACGTGAGACTAACTAAACAGTATTGTCAGCCCCATAATATAGCAATGATGCCAAACATATTCCCTTGATATCAAGTTGATCAAATCATTTAATACTGAATCAAAAAGGTCCTATTGGTCTTGGGTTAAATGCCTCGGAGAACATTATTGACTCTCATTGAGGATTCTAGCGTAATAACTTTCAGGGCATGGGTAAAACCCCGATTTAGATGACCTACTTGTAATCCCATTGAAGAGCCAAACAACAGTAACTATATAATGAAAATTTGTAATATCAATGCTAGGCAGAGAAACAGCCGCCAATACTTATAAAACTAAATATACCAAGGAAGGACAAACACCGGAAGTGACCACAACAAATAACACTGCCAGCCGTTATATCAGGTGTATTCGGCTCGCTTCATTAGCTGAGCAACAACGTTTCTGCTTCTAGGTACAAAGAAATAAGGCATTTTCTGGGAGCTGCTTTAATCAAAAGAAAAAAAAAATAGTCTCGCAGATCTTCTTGGAATTGATTTTCGGCAAATATTACCTGTGCCAAGTTGTTAAGTTGATTCTCAACATACTTGCCGAATTCATACTGTCCTACTTGCCTAGATTGTACGCTGAACAAATGGGCCTCAAGCTTGGTTAGCGTCTGTCTCCCGCTTCTTTTGGCCGACGGCGAAACTATAAGTATTTCTGAACAAAATCGGATGAGAACTGTGTTTTGAAGATAACCCCATGTCAGTTTTAACTGTATGAAAGTTACCACAAGAATGCAAGGATTGTAACTTTTTACCTTAGTAGGGGATTAACTCTTGGATTTGGTGGGATGCATTTCAATGATTGATAGCATGCCTTGGTAATTTCAAAAACCTGGACTATGACTGGTCCAAACCCAACATGACTACTGCTAACGTTGCATGTACGAGCACAGTAGGATCTAAATGGCGTATTACTGGTGTTGATTGATTTGATTGCGAATTTAGATTCCTTTCGCGAACTAAAAATGAGTTATCTTGAATAGAATCAGATGCGTTGGGTTGGACCCTTACTTAGCAGCTTTCATCCGTTCACATCTCACAAAATTATTACGCAACCCTGTTGAAATTGCAAAACGACTAGATGCCGGAAAAAGTTTCTCCGGGAAGTAAAATTATAACAATATTCAAAGAGCTTTCCTGGCTGGATAGGTTATTGACACCAACTATTTTTTTGAGTATTCTCATAGGGATCTTGATCTCAGTCTACGTTCCAGATGCTAGAGACAAATTTGATTCGAAGGCGAAATTGGCTGGTGTTGGTGTTCCTCTAGCCATGGGACTAATACTCATGATGGTTCCTCCCTTGTGCAAGGTGAGGTGGGAAAGTATCCACCACATATTGAGACAGAAACAAGTTTATCGCCAGTTGTTCGTGTCGCTGATCATAAACTGGATTTTATGCCCATTTTTGATGTTGGCGCTCAGTTGGATGGTACTTTTTAATGAAACAGAGTACCGAATTGGTATAATAATGATTGGGATTGCTAGATGTATTGCTATGGTACTTATTTGGAATGGATTGGCAGGTGGCGATAACACTCTTTGTACCATCATCGTCATAATAAACAGCATCATGCAGATTGTCTTATTTGCTCCATATCAAATCTTTCTGTGTTACATAATTAGTGGAACATCCAATGCTGGATCAGCAACATATTCTGAAGTTGCAGAAAGCGTCGGGGCATTTTTAGGTATTCCCCTTGGATTAGGATTGCTAATCCGTTTCGGGTGCATTGGCGTGTTTGGAAAGACAAACTATGAACAAAAGATCCTGCCCTTCATAGAACCTTGGTCTGTTATCGGGTTGGTGTACACGATTATTGTGATTTTTATTGCTAAAGGTTATGATTTTATTCAAGAAATTGGACAAGCCTTCAAATGCTTTATTCCCCTAGTACTTTATTTTTTAATCACTTGGTTTGGGACGTTTTGGTTGATGAGAATTCTCTCCAATTATTTCAACAAAAGAGACTTACGACGTCGAAGAAAAGAAATAGACAGCCCAAATTTGGAATATGAAGATTCCTCAGAGGTCTATAGGTCAAGGAAACTCGGCTTTGCAAACTATAAAGAAACAATTACTCAGTCGTTCACAGCCGCCTCTAATAACTTTGAACTAAGCTTGGCTGTTGCTATTTCTGTCTATGGTTCGGGGTCCAAGCAATCCATTGCAACCACGTTTGGACCTTTACTAGAAGTACCAATTTTACTGATCTTGACAATCGTTGCCAGGTATTTCAAGCAATTATTCATGTGGATAGATACCGAAGACGAGAACAGGGCTGAGACCGAAGCTGAAACTGAAGCTGAGACTGAAACTGAAAGTAAGACGACCACTCAAATTGCTATTGCAGAACTTCAGCCCTGTGATAGAAAAAATCTTTAGACGATACCTTGACTCCATAGAATTTGGAAGTTGTTTTGTATACCATGAAATTAATTATAACACACGGTTTTTTTTTACTAGACAAGATTTCTTGGTAGAACAAAGTATTCCTTTTTGAGGTTATTTGTTCAAATACCTCAAAAGCTTTCTGTTGCCCTTACTTCAGAGCAACTACCACTAGGTTAAAACCAAATGGACAATTAAAAGCGGCTCATTATCTGCATTCGCAGACTAATTCAATAGACATAGCTCTGAGCTTATAGATTGAACTAAAGCTTGGTTAGCACTACAACTTCTTCTCCACTTTCTAAAATTATTCTTCAATTTGCCTTCAAATCGAGCTAATATGCTGTTTTGAGGCATAGTCAAGGTAATATCAATCTCTATTTTCCCTTCCTCATGCACAATTTAATCCTTGGTACCAATTATTAGAAGATGATATTCATAAAGGCTAAGTTTCCATTTCAAGAAGACGACAATCCTTTGGTCCAATTGTAAACTCCTATAATTAACACAGGAAATAAAAAACTCAGCAAAATGGAAATTATCAAATACTTGAGTCTATGAAAAGTTTTCAGTGATGCCAGTTCTACCATAAAAGTCGACGTTGTGCTCAGAGTGCCACAAAAACCAACCATTATGCTGTTTAATACTAGTATATCAGCTCTTTTGTTTATATGAGAGCTTCTAAGTAGCAAAAAACAAATGCAATTAATCAATACTGATACTAAGTTGCATACTAGTGTTCCTAGAAATATACCCGAACTCTTTAAACTATTGTTCAACTGCCGGCTCAAGAAAAACCTTAGAAGACATGCTGGCGGCGCAAAACATATGGATGTAGACCATTGCTTGAAAAAGTTAGAATATGGGAGGAAAATTGCTAGAAAGATAAACATCAAAAGAAGCATCGTGCTTCCTATGGTAACGGCATACAATAAATAATAATTAGTTTTAGTCGTTCTGTACTTTGTCAAATGTTTCAAACATGCCCGAATATCAATACCCTGACCTATTAGAAAGCCTAAGGTCGATACTCCTAATTGTACTAGTATTACACTGAGCCATTCCATTATTCCATACGCACTGTTTCTGTAGTCCAAATGATTATTCGCATCTGAAATATTGAATGCTTTGAAGCTGGCCTCCATTATTAAACTTGAAAAGGTACTTAGCGTACCACAGAACCCTGCAGTTAGGCCGATATACAAAGAACCCTTGCTGCTATCATCCTTACTTTGGAGTCTGTTATTGTTTATTGCACTGATGATCAAGCAAGCTGCAAAATTTACCCAAAGACAGGTACCTATATCAATTCCTGTATTGATGTATGAGTTGGGGTAATTTGTCAACTCTATCAAAGCGATTCTTCCTAAGCAACCTACAACTGACCAGAATAGTAAATTGGCAATGATACTCAGCATCAAGAGCGATCATCAAAGTACATCCATGTCCTCATATCGTTTTTATGCAAAACACTACTTTTCTGCTGGTTGTAGATTTAATCATTCGAGGATCGGTTTGATATGGAGAAAGTACAACCATGAGATAGGCTTCAGCGATGAGAGAGGAGCTTACTGATTTACAATTAGTGGAAACATAAGTCAGTTGTATCAATGTTACGACGGCTTTAGGTAGCGGAATCTAAAATGATCCATCAATACGAAAAAATTGATGCTGAGCATACTTCGAAATTACAAACCTGTTTTATGATGATGTATTTCAATCACAGAGATTCAAATTCTTGAAATGAAAACTAGAATAGATAGGAGGCGAACGGCCAAATATCCGCATGAACAGTTTTTCTCGCACTAATCTCAATTAGGCTTCAAGCATAGATTTGGTAAAAACTATGAGACAGTCACCATTCCCGTCTTGACAATCTCAAAACAGATTTGAAAAGAGGGTGAGTTCATTCAACTTTTAAATCTTCCTCAACGAGTTGATTCCGAAGCCTAATACATAAGGTAATCAACTGAAAATCAAGAACGTTCAAATTGGGATCATCCAGCAGTTTATTGTCACATAGAAGTGAAATTAGTTATATCAACAGGAGATGTGCCTGGTGATAGGTACATTATTGTGGATTGCTTAGAATTATTGAAAAAAAAAAAAAAAAAAAAACTCAAACTATAGCTAAACAGAACAGTAACAATGGCTAGGAACGGAAATCGACTGAGATATTTTCGGAGTAGTTTCTTATTAGACTAGCGTGTCTTCTAGTCAGATCGTGAAAGTCTCCAAGATTATCAGCATCGTGCTGTATTCCAGTAATCTGGACTATTTCATCAACAATAATAAGTTGACTCAAGTTGCAAAACACTAGAATGGGGGATATAGTTATTGGAAGACGATGGATGTCTTTAAGTTAGACACAGCTGCGGCCAGAGCGTAAGCCTGGTTGGAAGATACTGAAACTGTCTCAAGAATTAATAGCTCCCGCTTGAAAGGTGACAGTACTAAATATTCAATTGCAGAGCACTAATCCCTTTAGATTTGTCATAGACCAGTCCAGACCTTCAATATGATTGGCTCCTTCAATTGGATAGCAGATAATTAGAGTATCATTCTAGAGTGTTCTGCGGATCCTGGCTGTGCCAAGCTAATAATGGTGCCAAAATAAATACTAACCAGTTCTGTTCAGCATGTTCGGCTCCGACTTGTTTGCGTTTAAACACTCTCATCAAAATTGCTCGCGGATACTTTTGGAGTAGTTAATGGATATGACTATCAATCTTCATTTTTTGAGTCTTTTGGGTATCTCCAGAACCGGTTCTTGTGTGTATCATGCCGAAGTAGTTGCAGAGTATATCTGGACTAGTTTTGTTGAGCCGATCAGTTTGCAAGAATTCAAGAGATTTTTTCAATACATTCCTTAAACTTCAGAGTTTCAGTGAAGGTGTACGTGGAGTTTTCAACCGTCAATGGTTACTGGATTCTCGTCACCGTACGATATGATATCTTAGCTCATGCTCGCAATCTTAAGAGGAAAAAGTGATTAGGCTGATGTATTTCAGTTAAAACAGGGCATGAGTGTGAGCTATAAATCTCAGCGCAGTATTTGGCTACCTGGGTTCGAGTTACAGCCTTACTGGAGGATCTACATGGTAAAGTCAGAATTAGAAAGATTCTCTGATAATGAATGATACGACTTTAATTGCATGCAAGGTAAATTGTGCACATAGAATCGGAAATATGCGGGACTATCATTGTATTGATAGGTACCAGATTCTCTTCTAGGTAAATGATCACCAATACCACAAGAATGTGCATTGGCATATCACTATATCAAACGACCGATTTTTCGCCGTCGGTATAAATCGGCAAAAGAATAATTGTGAAATCGCGTCTGAATAATTGAGCAAGAGAACTTCCGCAATCTTTGATAACCTAAGGAGAAATAGTAACAGCTCAATGCCGCAGGTATCTGACACAAATTGAAGGTGATAACTTGTTGACGTGCAATTTGATTTGTGTCATCCTTCGTGTGTTCGGTTCAGCTCATTCAAACACGCACTTACCAAGAAAGTACTAAAGACAGCCATGAGGCCCATGTCATATTTCAGTAATATGCTCAGAAAATCAAACAATTCTCATCCCCTCATGCCTTTCTCATTCACAGAGAGCTGATAAAGTTTACCCTTCGAAGCATCATCCTTTATCAGTCAAAGCATAATCAGATCAACCGTCACTTACTTAATCTGGCGAAATACTTGGTAAAGGTACGACTTTTCACAAACGGTTGATAGGGCAGATAAGCAAAATTTCGGAGTACATAAGTAGATGGCATTTCTACTTTTACTGAAACTTCTTTTCATCTTTAATTTCCAACAAATATGGTTCTCAGAGACAGAATAACCCAACGTTTCAAATCGTCCGGTGCTTTAACAAACACTGTTTCGGTGGAAGGAAGTTTCAACAGCTCTAGCCATGGTGGATCATTGCCGACCGAACAAGTCGAGTCAGAGAGGTCGCAAATTAGAAAGCTTCTAGACAAACTAGCTGTTCACGAAGAAAAGCATTTATCTCGATCCCAATCCTTCCTTTTTAATTTTGACTTGAGACCGGTTGAAAATCGAAGAAGAGTGTGGAGTTGGTTCAACTATGTATTCTTCTGGATTTCCGACTCATTTAACATCAATACATGGCAGATTGCAGCCACAGGTATCCAGGCTGGATTAAGTTGGTGGACATGCTGGTTATCCGTTTGGCTCGGTTACACGCTTACTGGTATATTTGTTACCGTCAGTGCTCGTGTTGGAATATACTACCATATTTCCTTTCCTGTGAGCTGTAGAAGCTCGTTTGGTGTGTTTGGATCTATTTGGCCGGTTTTTAATCGAGTAGTGATGGCCTGTGTTTGGTACGGTGTTCAAGGTTATATTGGTGGAACAACAGTGGCCTTAATGCTTCGGTCCATTTTTGGAAATGACTTGAACACGAGAATCCCTGACGGAATTTCTTCAGAGAACGTGACAACTTTTGAGTTTTTGTCTTTCTTTTTGTTCTGGTTATTCTCTCTTCCATTTATTTGGCTGGAACCTCACAAAGTCCGTCATTTGTTTACAGTCAAGTCTTACGTGGTTCCAGTGGCAGGTATTGCATTTTTGATTTGGACCATTAAGAAAGCGAATGGAATAGGACCAGTCGTGAAACAGCCGTCCACAATTTCAGGTTCAGAGTTTGGGTGGGAATTTATTCGTTCGGTAATGAACTCACTTGCCAACTTTGCAACATTGATTGTCAATGCTCCAGATTTTTCCAGGTTTTCTAAAACTAAGACGTCTGCTAAGTGGGCTCAGTTGATTTCTATCCCCGTCTGTTTCTCTGTTACTTCTTTGATTGGAATTCTGGTTTCCTCTGCTTCAACCATCATCTATGGTGAAACTTATTGGTCGCCTATTGACGTCTTAGGAAGATTTTTAGATAACTACAGTTCTGGTAACAGAGCTGGAGTGTTCTTTATCTCATTTGCTTTTGCTTTAGCACAACTTGGAACTAATATTTCCGCAAACTCTTTGAGTGCTGGTACTGATGCTACTGCTTTGTTGCCCAAGTACATTACAATCCGTCGTGGTGGATACATCTGTGCTGCTGTCGGTTTGTGTATCTGTCCATGGGAATTGCTTTCTTCCTCAAACAAATTTACGACATACCTGTCTGCTTACTCTGTATTCTTGTCCGCTATATTTGGTGTTCTTTTCGCCGATTACTATATTGTCAGAAGGGGATGGCTAGTCTTGGGTGAATTGTATAATGCCGAGAAGACATCTGCCTACACATACTGGCACGGTCTTAACTACAGGGCTTTTGTTGCTTATATTTGTGGTATTCTTCCTAACATTGTTGGATTTGTTGGCGCTACTGGAGCTGGCTCCGTACCCCAAGGCGCCATGTATGTCTACGACTTCAACTTTTTTGCAGGATTTGGAGTATCAGTTGCAATCTATGTACTCCTGTGCTATATTCACCCAATCCCTGCTGTACCATATGACATTAAAAAAGATCTCTTCAAGAAAGCGTGGTATGAAGAGTACGCTGAAGTGGAGAACTTTGATGTCACAGGAGAAAACTTTAATGGGGAAGTGATAGAAGTGGTTGAGGAGCCAGTAGATTACTACAACGAGGAGAAAAAGGTCTAGTTTTGTTGACAGTTTAAGAGACGATTATATAAATGGAGCTGTTGGATATCTTTGTGTTAGTATATTCCATTAAATACTATAATTGACGAGTGAAGTAGGAGTTTTAGGGCTGCTATTTGTAGAATAACAGATGGTTAAATGTGTGTTCATAGGTTGGGGCGATAAGTACGAGTTTTGCCGGGTCGTGAGACGGGGGTCCGGTTGTGCGTAAAGAATGTACAAAAGCAATCTTTTTCCGTTTTCAGTAGCCATATTATCCTGCAACTCATGCTGTAGATACCACACACCTGTCGTGAGAATACGCAATACGGTGCAGAGGCAAGGCAAAGCTATCAAAATTGGACAACAGGCTAAACTTCCCCACTAAGCTTATCTATATTTATCTCCAGAGTTCAAAACTAGTCACGTGCTAAAACTTCTTTCGGATAATCAATGAATACCAGGTACGTTGAAGGAGACTGCAGCTTGACGGTTGAAAACTACTTGTCACTGTAATTGTGAGCCAGTCCCGAAGTAGATGCAAGAATTTTTTCCAAAATTCCCGTAATAGAAAGAATCAAACATATTTGTAAAAGGGATGTAATATCCCAAAGCAAATACAACACACATGGATTGCAGAGCCGATATATATATATACAAATCCTAAGTAGTTAGGTATAAAAATTCATGAAACAGTATCTCCTACATTTCATTATTGAATGGTTTATGAAAGGGTCTACGGTTGCTTCTCTCGTCGAAAATCAGCGGACATTACGTTTATTAGGATAATCGTTATCAAAACTTAAAAATTCTCAAAAAGCTTACTTCATTGTCACTTTTATTTCCCAGCTAGTTCTTCGTCTACTTACACAGACTCCTCCTCATGAACCAAAATTGGTTTCTCAGAAAAATTGGAAGCATTTTCAACATGTCCGGTTGGTTCAACTTTTTCTTTGTGGACGATTGGCATATCAGGAACGTAAGAACTTGTTCTCCATGCTGGAATATTGTCCTTAAACATTTTATCAATTTCCTCCAAAGTTTTACCTCTGGTTTCTGGAAATTGCAAAATAACATGGATAGTCAAGCAGACCGAAAATACACCAAATATGATATATGTTCTCCATGTAATATTCCTAAAAGCACTTGGCACAAACATAGCTAGAGCAAAGTTGAAAATCCAATTAGCAGAAGTGGCTAAAGCTGCTCCCTTAGCTCTCTGTCTGTTGTTAAAGATCTCAGATACATAGACCCAAACACAGATACCCCACGTTGGTGCAAAGGAGCACACAAAGAGATATGAACACGCAATGACACCCCTAGCTGCAGCCTTGTCTTCATCAGGGATAAAAATTCTAACAGTATCATCACCGCCAAAGTTTTCAATTGGTTGAGAGTAAGTAGCTAGCAAACCGGCAACTCCAAATAACCAAATAGACATGAAAATACCTCCAACTATTAAAAGAGGTCTTCTACCAACACGATCCATCAAAAAAAGTGCCGGTATGGTCATGACAACATTTAGCACATATTGAATAGAAGAGGATACCAGATTAACGTTTCCGGAGTATCCAGCCATCTCGAAGATATAAACAATATAATACATCATCACATTCATACCACAAAGCTGTTGCCATATTTGGGCAGATACACCAATAAAAGTACGCTTTATACAGTCTTTCTTGAACAGGTCTGCATAGCCAAAATTAGCGGCATCTTTGTCAATCAATACTTGTTCTTGAAGTTCATCCAACTGCAAATGAACATCGGCGTCGTCCCTATCACCTTTAGCAACGACATTGGCAATAATCTCAACCGCATCATCCCAACGTTGGTGGTTCGCTAACCATCTTGGAGACTCAGGAAGGAAGAATACACCTACCAGCAAAATAAAACCGGGAATCATTTGTAGGCCCCAAGCCAGTCTGAATGATGCAACACCATTGATGAAATGACATCCGTATCCAATATAGAACATTACCATGATACCCACAGTCACAGAGAGTTGAAAAAGACCTCCAATAAGACCTCTAATTTTCGCAGGAGAAACTTCAGAGCAATACACTGGAGCAGACGCTGAACCAAACCCAATGCCTATGCCAGAAATAAATCTACCTGCAATCAACATTCCTTGATTTTGAGAGGCACTTTGAATAATGGCACCTATAATCCATAATGCACTGCAAACATGCAGAGCAACTCTTCTTCCAAAAATATCCTGAAAATCAGAAGAAACTAATGAACCTAAGAAAGATCCCCCTGCCATGCTGGCGGTGATCCCACCTTGTGTCAGACTATCTGGTTGATTAAAAAAGTTTCTGTAATGTTCCTGGCTCACGAACGAAGATACTGACGAAATATCAAAGCCAAACATAAGACCAGAAACGGTAGCTGTTATAGCTATAAGGTGGATGTTATAGATCGTTGGAAATTTATCATATAATTTTCCTTGGTAGCGCAAGTCTCTTGCTCTTCCTAACAGCGACATATCTTTACTCTTTCAAATAACTACATTGTGAAAAGCGGCTACCGCTCTTATATCCTAGAGACTGGTCATGTCCATTTTACCCCATTCCTGATAGCAATTCTTCTTTCTCAAAACAAAAAATTAAAGTTGGTCGACCGGGTCATCTGTCACATCCCACATGAGATATAAGCAAAGTTTCTCCGCAATGAAAATCTCGACTATTATTACTGTGACAATCTAAAGCCCACAACCAGCACCCTCAATATAGGCGTTACTTACAAGACATAGAGTGAACCAGATTCGTCCGTACTATCAAGGCAAAGCACTCCAAGCGAGTGCATCTAAGTATGTGTAAAGTCTTCAGAGTTTAGAGTAAAATTTATATCTGTAACAACCCACAAACATTTGCTGTCTAATATATGCCACCTAAAATGATTTTACGGTATTTGCTTCCAACCCGTAATATCTTGAATGTTTACTTTTCATCTGTGGTCAAATTTCAGAGAAAGTAAGTGTACATTAGTAACAAGATGGATAGAAATTCAAAGCATTCGCCAAGTCATAAAATCATATTTAGTATTGTAATTAAGTCTTACGATCTCTTGGCTAATTCCCAATATTGTCACACTGACGATCTTTTGATCATTGTTTCGATTTAAAGACTCTTTTTAGATCTTTCCACACACCTCTACCAATACGACTTAATGAATGTCGGCCGTCGTAAAGCGGATAAACAGCGATAACTAAAAAGACTCCGTATAACCAAAACATAGCTAACCCGGTGTATCCTCTAAAGAAACTCAAAGAAATGATCCAGTTTCGGTAGAGCGACATTGGAAACAATACTGAGGTGACGAGAACTACAAGTATACACCACCCGTATGCTATCTTGATGTATCGCTTGATCAGTTCTTGTTCGTCTTCATCGTAGTCGTCACCGCTGGATAATCCAAGCTCAGTCTCTTCAAGTTGATAACCCTCTGTTTTCTTTAAAGAATTCGTTTCTAGATTTTCAGTTGGAGATGAAACGGACTCACTTTCATTTACAACGCTAGTCTCTGAGAAAGATGAGACATTGTTGTCTTCCATTTTGATAATTTCAGCCTTTTTAAACACTTCCCAGTCAAACTTTTCCTTCTGGAACAAACTCAATGTAACGGTCAACACTAATGGTAGGAAAAGTGCAGTCAAACCAGCCCATAGACAAGGAAGTTGCCGAGATGTTGTTTCCATAGTGATCTCCCCATAATAGTGGTAAGCAGTACCTAGCCATATACCAACTGAGGCTCCTATTCCAATGATTGGAGACACAATAAAAGCGAACTTGGTCTGTCTGTCCCAAGTGAACAACAAAATCATTGGAAAAACAGGATTGCAGATCAATATTGGATAGAAGTACCCAACCCAAGTCATATTGGCCCCAACATAGTGTAACATTATCGCAAATCCAGCTGCAAAAATGGAGAAAAATACAACGGTAATATGGGAAGCCCTAATCATCTGTTTATTTTGTGCTTGGGGGTTGATGTAAGTCTTGTAAACATCAAAGGATAATATACTACTCACAGAGATCATTTGAGCGCTGACTGTGGATGTGCAAGCCAAATAAATTACTAACAATATTGCTCCACATGCCCCATCGCCAAGCAAAGCTTTCAAAGTGTATGGAAGTCCAAAGCCACTTTCAATCTCAAAGTTGGTCATTTTTCGTGGATATGTAGGGAATGATGGATCATTTTCTAAGAAAGTAGTTGCCATACCAATGATAGCGCCTAGCGGCCAAGTGATCGCCATGATGCAAACACCACCAATCATGTACGCAGGAACTCCAGACTTTAAGTTGGCACTGAATGCTTTCTGATAAAATGAAGAATCTAAAACCGTAAGGCCCATGTCACCCAGCAAGTGAATAATTCCAAAAAAAACAGCTCCCTGGGACCTAAATGTCATTAAAGAACCATCATAGTTACCTTCAATTGTTCCCTCATTGGGTCCAGTTAATATCAGTTCGTAGAGTTTGTCTATTGAGCCAATTTTGGTCAAAGCAGCAGTGTTGACATAAAGTAGTACAACAAGAGCTATAACGCTGTGTCCCCAATCTCCCAGGAAAGTGGCCCTCAAACCTCCACTGAATGTATAGCATAAGACACCAAAAGGAATAAGCAAGGAACTTGCTACAATACTCAGGTTATCGGCGATGATAGATATAGCGCCTGCAGCACCCAATATCATAGCAGCACATGACAGAAGATTGTTAGCAAGACAGAAGCACATATATAGGATATGGGCAGCTTTGCCGTATCTGAGCTCAACTACTTCCAGACATGTGTGCCCTTTAGGAATCTTTCGCTTAGCTTCGATACCCAGTATACCCATAATGGATACAGGAACTATCAGTCCCCAGTAATAGTAGAATCCAACAGACAGACCATAAAATTGTGTCATCGTAACCGTCCATAACAATTCAGTGGCCCAAAACCACGAGGAAAAAATCGCAGATGTAGTTAATCCAATACCGACAGTTCTATTAGACACCATGAAAGTTTCAGTAGAGTTATTGTTTTCATTGAGATAGCGGGCTATCAATCGGGTAGCTATAACAACTGCCACTGCAAAAGCGGCTCCGACTCCAATCAGTACCCCATATCCGACAGATTTGCCAAGAAGATGTACAGTCTCTTCAGCATCACTCATGTTGTAACTTGTGGAGTCTTGGCCATGTTTGCCATATTTATACAAGAGTTGACGGAACTAAGTCCCGGTGATTGGATTGATAGTTTAAAGAATTTATCAAATCACATGGGTGCAACTAATTTTTGAGACTATTCGCCTTAGAGCCCACATGTAACTGGACGATCTGCTATCTTGGCTTTAGGATTTGAATAGTGGCCATCCTATTGTGTGAGAAGCATACTATTTAACATTCTATTGTAGGTAACAAATGCCACACTTGTGGACTGTGGTAGAAATCCGATATGATACCATGCTTTGTCTAGGGATTTATATTTCCGAACGAGCAATTAGGACCTTAACAGTATCCAACTCTATCCAAATGACACGAAATGAAAATTGCCATAGTACAGCCATAAAATGGTGTCGAATGACGAATTTTCTCCACAATTAATATTGTGAAGCTCACCTCGAGTCTATCACAGATAATCAAAAACTTTCAATATAGAAATGCCAAGTAAACGGATAAACATGAAGCTTTTACAACAAGCTTTGATATCTTTCGGTGTTTGACTGCTTAATCAACAAATTGGATAGCTATCTCTCTCTTAATTTTATTGGAAGGGAGTGCAATTTAATTTCCCCCTCTATTACAGCGAACGGGGACAAGTGAGCCTTTTGGCCAGTAACGGCTTCTAAGTGCTTGCTGCTGAGATGCGGTGATTAAGATCGCCTTCTGGCTTTTGAAAAACGTTCTGTGGCAATCGCCGCTACAACCGCCACAGTTATACATTACTTTCCTCCACAGAAATAATGCGCATTCGTGGTCAAAACGTTATTTTTAAAACTAAGGAGAGGCCGCAGATTTAAAGTTGATTTGGTTGCGCGTTCTTACGTACAGTACGCGGCGCAAGACTTGCAAAGCTCTGCTACGTTTTATACTATTCAACGATTCAAGTTAACGGCCCAGAACGTCTAAGGGCATCACAGACCTGTTATTGCCTCGCTTCCGCTGGCTTGCGCCAGTTGTCCTTCTAAGAAGATCCCCCACCCCCAGCAATGCCAGGTAACCTAGTTAAAAGCCAAGGTCGCGTTCGTTATCGCAATTAAGCAGACAAATCACTCCACCAACTAAGAACGGCCATGCACCACCAGTATTGTATTTCGGGTCAGAAAAACTTGATCAGTCAACAAACCAGAAATACAGCCTAATGAAGATTTCATAATGCGGCTTAATAGCTTTGAAAAACCTGTAACTATATTACGCGTCTTCGCCACACAAGCTGTTACGTTAGTGACAGCCCGTTTAGAACTTTTGACATTGCGAGAGGATAAGAGGCCGAAATTTCCGGCAACTGAATAGTTCTAGTCTCCTTACTAACTTGCTGCACAGTATACATAACCACTGGTATGTCTCAGATATCTACAATCTAGCAGAAAAACTCAGCCTTGTAAGCGTACGGTTCGTCGCATTCCACATGTAAAGCTCATCAAGAGCAGTTGTCTGTGAATCTTTTTGGTTATGGAACTCAACGCTTATGCCACGAATCAATGTCGAGTACTGCCTTGCGTTTCTTTTCGACTAAGCAGGTCAATCTGCGTTGGTATTGATACCTTATATGGAAGTTGTCTATCTAGGAAACGCAACTTTATTGATGACATGAGTAAATCTCAGCCCTAATCTATTTTCATTTATCCAACTTGTTGCATTCGAATTGGGGGACAGAATTAGGAATGGTCTAGCATGTAATTGCAAGGAGATATAGCAACAAACCGTGTCATAGAAACAAATGTAGCTCAAACGATTAGTGACGTGGAACTATATCCTTAGTATAACTGAAGTGCCTATATCTGCTGCTATTTCAATAGCAAAAATGACGGTCTACACAATTCAGAAACAGATCTGATAGCCCATCGCGAGTGAGAGCAGAACCAATTGGTATTCTTAGCAAAGAAGATAACTCTTGAAGCAATACCACGTCAAAGCAGGAAACTCTAATAATGATGGATGGGTTTCTGGGCCGTGATACATGTATGGTCGATCAAGACACCACATTTGAAGCAGATACGGTCAATATGATCATATCGGGAAAACATTCAAAGGAAGAATTTTAATCACAGTGGTCATAAAATTTCACAGCCGTTACTTCTTCATGATCCCTAGAACATTCGACGACACGACAAGAGATCGCATATAGGACTTTTGTATGCTACGCACTATCCTGGAGCAATCGTTATCGTCATGTCAGCTTACTGATTTTACTCAGTTAAGATTATGAATACGTTATGTCCAATATGGAGGACAAGTATTGTGGGATTTGATAAAATATCTAATCTCCCAACTGTCTTCTCTTCTCTATTGTCTCAGTATTGTCTCAGGTGAATTAAAATCAAGTCTATGAAATTGCATATCCGACATTATTATGGATCTTTATCGAGCGATCTGCTAATAGTACCTGTTAACAATGTATAGATTATTATTAGTTCTCCAGCCTTCGCTATCAATGCTCAAAGCGAATAGCTAATTGTGTCCTCTTCGACCTGCTCGATGTTTAAGTTGACTACATGACTTTGAAGGTGGTCAAGGAGTACTCATGGTGGACAGTTGCTGGCTCAGAGTGGAAGTTTCGAAACAACATGACAAACACGTTTTAGCTACCGGCAATTGGCTAGGATCGAAGCATTAGAATATTGTAGTTCGCACAATAGAGACCAGCATTAGATGTTTAATACACGCATTCTCATACGGATGACACCGTTTCACTCCACTCGAAAAAATCAACTTTGCTTATAAATTTAGCACGTGATTGTTTTATTACGTAAAGTCCAACGAAATATGGGCTCCGGATAATAGTAAGCCACACTCACGTAGACTAATCGAGCTCCATCATCTACAGGAATTCTGGCAGATAACGTGAACAAATCTGATTCACCGTAGACTGAGTTCCAAGAATGGTACTAATGTACAGGTAGAGCAAGTTCTCAAAGTAGCAGATGACCTTTTTCGTCAACCACTCCCTCTGTATTGAAATGCCAAGAAAGGATGCATACAGCTACAGAAAGCATTTTTATTCAAGACACTGAAACAAAAGGCCCCCCTGCGAAAGGATTATGGAACGCGTAATTTAGCAGACTTGAAAGTTGGTAAAGTTGAATTATTTCTCTGCCAATTTCAATTGATGTCACATACAAAAGTTACAGCTAGCAATGTATTGACTTTAACAAGAGCAATTGATTGGGTTTGACCGGATTCCTGGGCTCATCTTGGATTGCAGTGCATTCTATTTGTAGTTAAAAACCATTTTACAGAATTTTAGGTAAGCCACGTATTGTGCGCCCAGTATTATTATACTGCAATATAATATGCACAGTGACAAGACAGTTTGCATAAATAGTTTTGGAGACTAGTAGGAAATAAAATCAATCCATTCCGGTGCCCTACAACTGCCGACAAACAGGCAATGAAATTCAAAATAATACATTCAGTTCTTACACGAAGAAATAATAAAAAGAAGAAGAAATTTTTAGGGGCTTAGATAGCCAAGAAAAGCATTGGAACGACCGCTAATAGACCAACAACGACGGATCTAGAACCAGAGTTGACATCGGCCTGGCTGATGGTGTGAGTAACAGATGGGGCTGGGGAAGCACTGCCTGCTGGAGGAGCAACAGTGCCTGGGTAGGTAGTTGTAACCATCTCACCACCTTCCTTAGTAATAACAGTTACTACTTCAGGAACATCGTGGTAAGTAGTGGTAACTTTTTCTCCACCTTCCTTGGTGACAACAGTTACAATTTCATGACCCTTGGTATAGGTGACTGGAACGTAAGTCTTAGTGTGCATCTCGCCACCTTTCTCAGTAACAGTGACAATCTTGTCATCCTTGGTGTAAGGCTTGGTGTATGTAATCTCTTCGTATGTCTTGGTAACCTTGTCACCTCCTTCCTTTGTAGTAACGGTGACGATTTCCCCTCCCTTGGTAGTTGGCTTAGCTGGGTGGTAACCAGTTTCACAAGGAATAGTAACGGTGTAGGTAATTGGAGTTTCAGCGCAAACTTTGCAAACGTGAACTTCAGTGGTGAAGTAAACTGGGTTAGTAATAACAGGAGCAGTGTAAGTGACAGTAACAGGAGTCTCGGCACAAACGTGGCAGACAGAGGTGATAGTGGTCTCAGTGACAGTTGCAGTAACACTTGTGATTTCAGTGGAAGTGGTAGTAACATCTGCGTCACCTGGGATAGCTGCGAAAGCTTCGAAAGCAACTGTGTCAGTTCTAGTAGCACGGTAAAATGGTTCATCAAGAACAAAGGAAGACAGAGCTCTCTTACGTGCATCTGCAGTGGTAATATCAACGTTCACAACATTTTCAACGAAAAGAACATCGTCAGCCAAGGTTGCTTGGAATGAAACTCGAAGAACTTCATCATCACCCAATTCACCAGCAAAACTTATGGAAATGGAACCGTCACCACACTCAAAACTCTCGATTGGAAGACCAGAAGATGGAGTGATTGGAAGCCATTCTCCGCTTGAAGAGTTGCTGAAGAAGGTTGTTCTCTCGATTGGGGTGAAGTCGCCAAAGGCGTCCAGGCTGCTTCCGACAGCATATCTAACGTCAGAACAATCGAAACTTCCAGGACTTGAAACGGAACTGATATCAATGTTTGTAATGTCTCCAAATGCTCCTGGGACGTCAACATACCATTCAACGCCTCCAGTGACAGCGTTACTCAACTTAATTGGTTGAGTTCTGTCGAGTGGAGTAAGGTCGACAGAAGGGGTGTAAGACTGGTCAGAAGTCTCGAAGTCAAAAGTGTGTAGACCAGGGGAGGCAGACTCAATGAATGACTCACTAAGCTTCAGTGTGAAGTAAACAACTCCCTCAAGTTCAGTAATAATTTGACCAGGGTCGGCGAAGGTGAAGGTCAGCACATGGTTGTCATAATCGAAGGCAGTACTCAAAACTTGAACACCGGTAGTTGTGAAAAATTCGGCAATTGATGGGTCTACAGATTCAGGGTATTGAACGAACTCCAGTTCATCAGGAATAGAGACTTCAATAACACCATCACCAGCAATAGTTTCGTCACTGCCAGCAGTACTGAAAACAAATGAAACAAGGAACCAGTCCGATAAGTAAGCAAGGGCTGAGTCAGTTCTGTCACTGACAACTGTAATATCAGTTATTGGAAAGGCTGCAAATACAGAAGCAGTCTGTAGTATAAGTAAAAGCGATGGAATAGTGAATTTCATAGTCAAGTGAGTGAATGTTTGAAGAAAAAAAAAACAGAATATAATTGGAAAAACCACTGCCCTTATATAGTCCCGATTGGATTGAGATGTTCCGAGTACATGCTGTATCTGTTTACATTTTGGTTCTGGTTTTGTCTATGTCGAAATCCACAGTTTAGGAAGCAATCTTTGAGTTTTGCCATGCCTACTATTATGCATCATGCAGAGTCAAAATGCACGTAAAACACAAACTGAAATTGTATGCAAAGGTCCCTAGGGAATGTGACTTTTACCGCGATTGATGCTGTAGCGTGATTTTATTCGAAAGTCATCTCGAAAGCTCTGAGGGCTACCAGCCTGCCCAAGAGCTTCAAGTCCAGCTTGCTAAAGTACTAATGGAACGCCTCTTTTGCTTGTTTTCTTAAAGAACTATTGAGATACCTGGCTTGCGATGAATCACAAATGGGCTGGGTAGTTGGTAAAACTAGGACGTGATGCATGCAGGCACAAACTTTAAAGATAGTGTTATAAAGACTTCAAAAAATAATTACAACACTAAGATGCAGAAAGCCCATAAGAGGACTGAAGACCTAGATCCTGCATTTGATTACGATTTTTCCTCTTTCGGACCCCAGTTCACGATTGAGTTTTATTTGGGAAAGCTGGTAACCATTACTACAACCCTAAATGCAGCTCGTTATATTGTAAACTTAAACTTAGTTTCTCTTGACACAATTCTATTCTAGTTCATCGAGCTACCGCGTTTTTATTATCATCACACCTAAGACATCTACTTCCAAGATCTGGATTCACATGGCAACGGAGAATTGTTATCACGAAAGTGCATGTTTACCTCGAATTAAAGCACTTTTTTAAGAATGACAAAAGTGCAAGTATAGTTAAATTGTGAAAGGGTCGCTTGCCATGGATTGGAACAGTTACTAAAAAACATCTCACTTCCGCCGCGAGCCATAAAAATATGGTTAGGAACACACTGATATTCCGCTTCTGGTAACCATTGGGCAGCAACTCAAAACAATGTAAATATTAGTACCTGTTTATGCAGCGCCACTTATTTATTGTTGTTCATGCAGCCATCGTAAGGTGGCGGTCAGCTGGTGTCCCAAAATGGTTTTTGCAAGTTTGCACTCCTGAACAGTGCAGGGTACATTGTTTCTGGTACTATGCAATTCTAGAACCTGAAAGCAAAAGGATTAATGATTAATTGTGGAGTTGACCCGCTCGCTCGTTCCATGTAGGTGTCAAAAGTTTGAGACTCATATTATTCGTTTAGAGTCAAATTTGTTGTGTAGGGTTAAGGTGCTGAAAAAACTAAAACGAAAGGAAGAAGAACACATCAGGCAATACTCTAGTTGCTTTATTCTAGGCTCTGCCCAATTGGGATTGTGTTTTCAATAAAGGTCCTAGGTGATTCTGGGTCGTTATCTGTTTGAATATTTTGTTCAAGCTCTTCAAGATGTAGAAATGTTGATCAGACTTCCAAACAATCGCATTGATTGCTATTATCAAACCCCCGAAATGTAGTAAGTTTGGCAGAGTTCTTAGTCTAGGTGTATTCTCCATTTTTTTAGATGCCCCTGATACTATTTTTGAGCCTCTACAAAGAATCGGGTGTAATAGTTTTCTGTTAGACATGTATTGACGTAAGTCCAAGATATGACTCGTTCATATATTCGGGAACATTACTCATGGATGAAGTTGCTGAGCATCATTTAAAGAGAGAGAATTACGAATTGTTATCTCTGCTCGGTTTCAAAATTATTTATTTCTCCATCCAATCCTGATAAAAAAAAAATTTTACAATGAGGACCAGCAAACTAACTCTAGCCACCTGAGACGTTCACAATTGACTGGTCAGTATAAGCTGATAACATCCAACTTGAATAAAATAAAAGCAAACCTAGACTTTATCCAATTCGTAGAAACATAAAAGAGATTCATAAAAATATATCGCATTGCTACGATAGAATGGACTTGTTACTGATCTTGAACTACTTAACTTGAATCGTCACATATCAATAGCATTTCATTTCCCTAAGATACTTGTTCTGTCAGATTGCATGCCAGAGATAATAGAAGAGATAAACCTTCTTAGTCTTCAAGCCGGCACGGCATTTTTTAGTACTAAGGTCGGGCAACCCAAATGGAATGAAATAAAAACTGAGTGCTACCTTCTCGGACTACTTTCTTTTGATTCATAATTAGAAGTCGAGATGGAATTAGTGCATCCATGAGTTATTTAAACTGAAAGAAACCATATGAAGATTGAAGATTCAATTTCCGGTTGCGGCCATATCTAGCAGAAAGCACCGTTTCCCGTCCGATCAACCGTAGTTAAGCTGCTAAGAGCCTGACCGAGTAGTGTAGTGGGAGACCATACGCGAAACTCAGGTGCTGCAATCTTTTTTTTCCCTGTATCAGTTGGTGAATAGATGGTAATTGTCTAATCCAACTAACACTCTGTTCTAGTACGCCTATTAGAAAAGAAGCAGACAGACCCGGAAACAGGACATTGTCGGAGTAATTGAAAAATTACATGGTGCCGTTCTATCCAGTGTACTCTCAATTAATCAAATTCTACTAGTTTATCCAATTTCTCTTTCTTTGGAACGAGCTACTCTTTTCTGGGAAACGTTTCACCACCAGCAATTTTGCTGCTGCAGTACATAATAGATACCCTAATGAAAAAACTCCTTTTCTTTCTTGTGAACTCGAGGGTAGGGCTGTGGTGCTTTGTTGTACTCTTAGTGCATAGTTCAGTCCCGACCCACTCGATTTTCTTCGCACATTTATCATTGGGACAGTTTTAAAATCAGAGCACAGAGCTTGTGACCGATGACAGAAGGTAGTTGCTAGTGATTACCAGTTCTTCGTGGCGTCTTAGGCAAAATTTGACATAATATGCACGTACGCTAGAAAAGCTGCATTACATTGCATAATATTCATCGTACAGGTACATGAATAGAAGAACTCTTTAATATCAATCAAGAAAACGGTAAAATCTTACTTTTCTTTAAGCTCAGAACTCATTACTAAAGTTCTGCTTGTAAAATTGACTAATATCGATTCATAGTAAAGATAACATCCTCTTAAATATTGTATTCTTTAGGTAGTTGTAGCCTCTTCAACGGAAGACCTCTATATACCTTTGAAACTGAAACTATCTTTCTTCAACAACGATATATGTACCCTCATTAGCCAGTTTAAAAATGGGAGGAATCAAAAGAATAAAAAAATCAGTCCTCACAATCTTGGATACTAAAAAGGAAGATCTTACCAAAAAATTTTAAAAGGCTCGGTTAATATCTACTTTATCCACGCATACGTGCTGGTACGTGTAACCTCAGCCGAAACTATATTACTAGAATGTAATCCGAATGCTACTTTTGAAAACTTCCAGCCCGGGCACTCACAGTGAAAACAACATCACGATAGCCGAACACATTACATGGCGTAAGCGCAGACACAGGCCAAGGATACTCCACAGATAATAAAGGCACAAATAACTGCTTATCAAGAAACCGCTCCGATACTATCGCATTTATCTAGTGTCCAGTAATAAATTGTGACAGGGAAGAATGATGCAAACACTCATTTTTTTGATCAAGAGGACACTAATCCACAAATACAGACAGTTAATATATAGAGAGTAGTGTGTATACTCGACTGCTGATTTTTGTTGTCAAAATTCATATTGTATTATTTATCTCCAATTATAGTCGATCCAATACATAAAAGAAAGGCGCAAGAAGCGGTATCACAAGTTTACAATGCAAACAAGATCATTGGAACAACCGCAAACAATCCAGCAGCTGAGAAACGAGCAGCCGAATTTTCTGGTCTAATGCTGCTAACTGCAGGAGGTGAAATCGAACTACTGGAACCCGTTGCAGAGGATGTGATCTGAGAAACATGAGTCGTTATGGTAGTGATTTGCTCGCTTCCATGACCAGTTGGGTTAAGAGGCGCTGTAGTGCTGCCAGCAGGAACATTGGTTGCCTTCGGAGCTGTGTAAGTAACAGTAACTGGAGTTTCGGCACAATCGTTGCAAACTGATGTTACCGTAGTACTCTTACCACCTGGGGTATGCTCTGGTGCGGTATAGGTGTAAGTGATAGGCTTCTCGGCACAAGAGCTGCAGACTTCAGTGTAGGTGACGGTCTTGTGGATTGTAGTTTCCTTTGGAGCTGTATAGGTAACAGTAACTGGAGTTTCGGCACAATCGTTGCAAACTGATGTTACCGTAGTACTCTTACCACCTGGGGTATGCTCTGGTGCGGTATAGGTGTAAGTGATAGGCTTCTCGGCACAAGAGCTGCAGACTTCAGTGTAAGTGACAGTCTTAGGGCCTGAGGTGCTCTTCACGTCTTCAGTTTCACAAGGCAAAGTTAGAGTAACCGTAATAGGTGTCTCGGCACACAAATGACAGACTGAAGTCACAGTGGTGTAAGAGACGGGGTTAGGTACAACAGGTGCAGTATAGGTGACTGTCACAGGAGTCGAGGCACATTTTGTACAAACTGATGTAATTGTAGTTACAGTTTGGGTGACATTTTTAGTGACTGTTGGATCAGTTGTTGGAGCTGCAGTTGGTTCAATGGACGAGTCATCATCAGTTGTTGGAGCTGCAGTTGGTTCAATGGACGAGTCATCATCGGTGGTTGGCTCAGCAGTTGGCTCAATAGACGAGTCATCATCGGTGGTTGGCTCAGCAGTTGGCTCAATAGACGAGTCATCATCGGTGGTTGGCTCAGCAGTTGGCTCAACAGACGAGTCATCATCGGTGGTTGGCTCAGCAGTTGGCTCAACAGACAAGTCATCATCGGTGGTTGGCTCAGCAGTTGGCTCAACAGACGAGTCATCATCGGTGGTTGGCTCAGCAGTTGGCTCAACAGACAAGTCATCATCGGTGGTTGGCTCAGCAGTTGGTTCCTCGGTTGGCTCCTCAGATGTTGGCTCCTCGGTTGGTTCCTCGGAGGTTGGTTCTTCAGTTGGCTCCTCGGTTGGTTCTTCAGTTGGTTCCTCAGTTGGTTCTTCAGTTGGTTCCCCAGTTGGTTCCTCAGTTGGTTCCTCGGAGGTTGGTTCTTCAGTTGGCTCCTCGGTTGGTTCTTCAGATGTTGGCTCCTCGGTTGGTTCTTCGGAGGTTGGTTCTTCAGTTGGTTCCTCGGAGGTTGGTTCTTCAGTTGGTTCCTCGGAGGTTGGTTCTTCAGTTGGTTCCTCGGAGGTTGGTTCTTCAGTTGGTTCTTCAGTTGGTACCTCAGTTGGCTCCTCGGTTGGTTCCTCGGAGGTTGGTTCTTCAGTTGGCTCCTCGGTTGGTTCTTCAGTTGGTTCCTCAGTTGGTTCCTCAGTTGGTTCCTCAGTTGGTTCCTCGGAGGTTGGTTCTTCAGTTGGCTCCTCGGTTGGTTCTTCAGATGTTGGCTCCTCGGTTGGTTCTTCAGTTGGTACCTCAGTTGGCTCTTGAGTTGTAGTATCTGTACTAACTTCAACATCAGCTACCTCATACGCCTCGAAGCCATAAATCTCAGCTCTTGTGTCACCATAATGAGTTTCATCCAGTACGTAAGAGAATTCCTCTCTCTTTATCAAAACATCTATATCACCGGTAGTAATATCAACGGTGAAAATGTTTTCCATGTACAAGGTACCTTTGACCATTGCTTCGGATGGGACAAAAATTCTCAAAACTTCGTTCTCTGCCAATGTTTCTAGGAAGGTGAAAGATACACCTCCAAGGCTACATTGCAGGTCGGCAATTGAAGAATCACCGCTAGTAAGTGGCAAGTAATCCTCAACAGGAGCCGTGACGTTATTCCACTCATCAAATTCATTGGCAACAATATATCTCAGATCTGCACATTCATAGAGATACTTGTATCTCCACCCGTTCTCAATAATGACTGATCCAATGTCAATGTTTGTGATACCAGGGTATGGGGATCCTGGAATATCAACAAACCAATTAACAGCATCCTGAGTACCAAGAATTAACTTTTGTGGCTCCGTTCTGTCCAAAGGTAAGAAATTGAAAGTTGAAATAATTTCGGATTCTCCGGTGTAGAACTTGAATTCGTGTTCTCCTGGGCTTAACGTAGATATGAAGTCATGGCTCAGTTTCATAGTTACTTTAAAAGAACCCTTTAGGTTAGTAATCACTTGAGCACGGTTAGCAAAGATGAAACTCAAAACGTTAGTATTCCAGTCAAGTCTGGTGTTCCCTACATAATTTTCATTTGTTGTGTAAAAGTTAATCAACGATGGATCACTCCATAAACTGTATTCAGGATGTTCGATAAACATGATCTCATCGGGTAAAGCAACCTGAGCCACCGCGTAAGGTGGAAGGATAATACCGCGTTCACTGGTATCAAAAATGAACTCGACCACAAGCCAGTCATTGTAGTAACCAGAATTTGTTGTAGTTCTCTCACTTGTAACTTTAATGTCAGTAATTGCATCTCCAAGAGTCAAATCAGAATAATCAGGTGTTGGCTCAGAAGACGGTTCTTCAGTTGAATCTTCGGTAGAAGTGGCGTCATCTTCTGTGGATGTGGATTCCTCAGTCGACTCTTCGGAAGTTGGCTCTTCAGTTGGTTCGTCAGTTGAATCTTCGGTAGAAGTGGTGTCATCTTCTGTGGATGTTGACTCCTCAGTCGACTCTTCGGAGGTTGGCTCTTCAGTTGGCTCTTCAGTCGACTCTTCGGAGGTTGGCTCTTCAGTTGGCTCTTCGGTCGACTCTTCGGAGGTTGGCTCTTCAGTCGACTCTTCGGAGGTTGGCTCTTCAGTTGGCTCTTCGGTCGACTCTTCGGAGGTTGGCTCTTCAGTTGGTTCTTCGGAGGTTGGTTCTTCAGTTGGCTCTTCAGTCGACTCTTCGGAGGTTGGCTCTTCAGTTGGTTCTTCGGTTGTTTCCTCAGTTAATGTTGGAAGGTTGTTTGGATGGGTTGGCGTGTAGTCGGTGAAAGGTCCCAGAGTTGGAGTCAGAGTACTAGCAGTCTCAGCACAATCGGTACCCGTTGGAACAATTGGCAAACCACAAGCATCCAATGGGCCAGCCAAGTTACCGAAGTAGGACATGTACAGACACCATCCACAGTCAAGACAAGCTTCAATTTGGGTTGAGAATGAGGAGTCAGGAGCACACAAGCATTCTTCGTCAAATGGACCAGCCTCTGGACCACATTCCCAAGCACCGTAAATAGCAAGACCACAAGCAGCGTGACACATGAATGTAGCAGCTCGTTTTTCAACAGCTGGGTTTAGGGCCTCTGCAAACTCATGTGGAACTAAACCTCTAGCAGCGTGCTCTAAAGCCACTTCGTAAGAAGGCAGAGCGACTGCCTCCACTGCAGCAAATGCTGACACTAGAACAGCAATGTACTTTGTCAAAAACATTACCTTAGTTTTGAAACGAATGAAAAATCTAGTATAAAAATGCTGGAAAGAGGTTTCGGAAACTTGCTACACATGACAATAGGTAGGATTCTTATATGAATCTGGGGCCAGGACAATAACAGAATTATTGGAATCCGCTAGATGCATGACTGTACTGTTATTAGCCTGTATCTTTTACCCCCCTCCTTAGTTACATTTTGATTCATGTTTCTATCTGATTTGCTGAAATGGAAGGGGGTAACGGTATTATGCATTTAGAACGCGTGTCCCTACATGTAGAACAATAAACTTTAGCGCGCGACTCCTGGCGATGAATCCGAAATTGATGCTTTAGATAATAATTAACAGGGGGCGTAACGGAGAAAATTAGGGAAAACAAACAAAAATGGTGTTATTGGATACGATATTTCCAGTGCAATAATCAAAAAAGCGATAATTTGATAGGTTTTTCGGACAGAAACGCGCTTTCCTTGCTTGACCTTCAGATCCAAACTAGGCCGCACTGCAGCCTTTCGAAAGTAATACTTCTTAAGCTGAAGATCTAGAGCTGCCAAGAAAGTTGCTCATTATTTTTCGCAAAACTCCAAGCCGTATATATTAAAAAAATGTACCATAGTAAGGACCGATACACAACTTACCAGCAACTGCTCCCAACTTTGGAGACTTATGGTCTGGATTTGTGAGTCAAGTGCGTTTAAAGCCTGCCCTGCATGAGTTTGAAGATCTACAACAATGCCCGTTCGGCTAATACATTCTTTTTTCGCTTTCGCTGGTTTGCAGAATAAGTCAGTATACGTGATGTCAGCCTAAAGATGAGGTATTGGATTCTGAAGTAGTGACAGGTCTTTTTCCATCACTTGACTGACTGCGACTAGTACGGACTATGCTAATCAAGAGGATTTCCGTAAGCACTTGTTTTATCGACTTGAGACTGGGTCTGCGTGAGACTTTTTTCCTCTTACTTCCTGTAACTTGCTGTACCGTTATTCGTGAACGATATCACCAAAACCTACACCACAGTCCTCACTGAGACACTAGCAAACCTTGAGATTATAGATCTTAGTGCTTGACCTTCATCTATTGCTACGCGACACTGCAATGTAGGGAGTTGCAGAAGCAAGATATCTTATTGCATGATAAAAGCTCTTGCAACTACTCCAGACGGATAACTCATACGAAGTAATGATTAGTTACCAACATAATACCACAAGAGAGAGTGTTGCTAGAAAGCAAACTTTGGTGGCGATAGATCGCAGACGAACCAGGAGGTTGATGTCATGAACATTATCTGGATTCAAGGCTTGAATAAGGTTCGGTGGATTATCTGTCACAAGAAATGAATTTAGGGTGGTCAAATCTGTCTCAGCCGAACTCACTTTATGTGTACTAGCATGATAGAAACTTAATGAAAAGAGGTTTCTTCTTCCGTTTGCTCTTCAAACATCTACGCTCTCATATGGTTGAGACAGACATTTCTTATCACAACTGTTGAGGCACTTCTAATCTTTTCTAAATAAACACCTACTAAAGGAGATCAGACTATGCAGAGTTAAACAAACTGGCGTAGCAAATAACCAGCAGCGCTGGACAACGATTGACTGGCATTTCCTCCATGATTAATTTACTTGGCAACCGATTTTATCTGTGTGAAAGAGAATAGTGACAATTATGCATAGCTTATATGGTATAATACTAGGCTTTAATCTAACAAAGAACTACTGGGTGGATAATCCTTAGTCTCATCTTGTAGCTTGGAGTGGAGCTGTTCGGATTGTACTTCGCTTGTAGGAAACTTATCCGCGAACGAACCTCATCTCATCTTAGAAATAATTTTGGTGATAATTTCTCTCCTCCTTCATTAAATGACACAGTCAAAACCTGATATAAAAAAGAGGAAACTCACTGACTCCAGTAGGCATTTGGACGCACGAGCGAAGTGGATTCCCAAAAGATTGTGTACCTCATCATTGGTTCCTTGTCATCCATTAGGTGTCAAACCTTCAGGAAATTTGCTTTTGGCATCACATGACTCAGAATACTTAGATAAATCCCGACAAAGAGACTTTTGGTCATTATTGGCCTCCAACGAACAGCTTCTGATGGAAGTTCTTTCATTCCTAGATTCCCCTTTAGATCTGATGAGATTGGGACAGACTTGCAGAGTCATGTACGCCTATACATGGAATGAAGAACTCTGGAGACAGTTGTACATGAACAAAGCTTCTAAGTCCGTAGGATCAAAATATCCACTTGGCATAGAAGAATGGAAAGGTTCGTGGAGGCGGACACTTTTAGGACTTGAGAAAGGCCAAGAGGCCTTAATCCAAGTGAAAAAGAATCAGGTATGTTCTGATCTCCTATACCGACCTTATCAGTGCTCCCAAATCGATTATGCTGAAATCTGCAAGGAAATTATAAAAGATGAACAAGCATATCATGATAATCCCGACACATACGCTAAGCATAACTCTTTGAAAGGTCACGTTCTACGGATACCAGAAGAAAAAATGACTTTGGAAGAGTTTGAAACTAGTTACACGGATCTTCCATTTATAATCACTAATCCTAATCATTCAAGATGGCCTCGATGGTCCATGAAATCCCTTTTAGAACGGTTTTCAAATGTGCAGTTTCGCCAAGAGAGCGTACGATGGCCTTTATCCTTCTATTGTGAATATGCTCGAGATAACTGCGATGAGTCCCCTTTATATCTCTTTGACTGCAACAGTGATGCCATGAAAGAGCTAGCCAACGATTTCACAGTACCAGACTGTTTTAAGAAAGATCTGTTTACAGTATTTAATGAAAAGAACATATTATGTCGGCCTGATCACACTTGGTTGATAATGGGACCCAAAAATAGTGGTTCCACGTTCCACAAAGACCCAAATTTTACTTCTGCCTGGAATACAGCTATATCAGGAAGGAAACTTTGGATAATGTTACCTCCAGATATAAAGCCACCCGGAATTGGAACTGATAAAACTGAAAGTGAGGTGACGGCACCCGTTGGGATTGCGGAATGGACCTTATCTGGTTTCATGCAGGATGCTTTGAATTTGATGAAATATGATCAATGCTTAGTAGGAATAACTTATCCAGGAGAATGTATGCATGTACCAGCAGGATGGTGGCATAGTGTGATTAACTTGGACAATTCGATAGCCTTGACAGGAAATTTTATTCCCGAACCCAAGTTGCCATATGTCTTAGACTTTGTTAAGAACAAGAACGATCAGGTCTCAGGCTTTCACTCCTTGGATGTCAAGAAATCCTTAATAAATATTTGCGAAAGGATGGAGCAAAACACAGAAAGGTACCAGAGATTTCAAAAGTACATCCAAGAAGCTAAAGATGACAATGAAGACTGTGGAGAAATAGCGTTTCTTCCGATGCCAATATTTGATATGTTTTTGGAATTGTTGGAACAAAGCCATCGATTCGATAGCATTAATTTGAAGAATGTTATTGATGTTTTAGCAACCCTGGAAAAAAAGCAAGACTACCCAAAAAAAGTCAAAGAATCCAAAATTTGGAACCAGTTGGTATCGCCAAACGGATTTTCGTTCGGATTTTCAGAAGAAGATTAAAGTCAACCGAAGAAACTAGGAATGGGACAAATGGTGGGACATGGTTGAGACAGTTTAGTGTTTAGTGTTTAGATTGGTTCTATAATTATTCTATGCTACATCATGCAAGTTAAGGTCTTGCGAAAGTTATTCAAGCTTAGTCTCTTCTTCAGCTGTGAGAAGAGAATTGACTGTCTCATACATCCCTAAGAAGATTGCTCCCCCAGCACTAATCCACATAGTCCGAGGTCCGACCCCAGACCAAAACGCAGCAAATCCTTCTTCCTTGTACAATTGTGAAGCTACTTGTCCTATGGATATTTGACGAGAACTAAGCATTATCCGAGTCTTCAGCACATCCAAGGGAGTCGTCACAGCGGCTGCAAACCCACCAGCTATAGACCCACAGACAGCTCCTTGCAAAGGACTAACTTTCTCTACCCCTTGATGTGAAGCCCACCGCAGCTTCATATATTCATATAATGGATACTGGATTGTTGTGAAGGGGATCTCCCTCACGATAGTTGAGGTCCAACCTCTGTACAAGCCTCTAATAACTCCTTCTCCATTCTCATTTTTCAAAATGAACTTCAATGACTCTAAAGAACTCGAGAACTTACTTGTTTGTGCTCTTTGCTTGATAACCTCTGCTGGTACTCTAACTAAGCAGGCAGCAATCTCTCCAAGAGATGCAGCCGTCATGTGCGAGACATTGAGCGTCAAGTTTTCATTCTTTAGCAAGGGCATCAGCTCAGCTTTGAAATATTTCTTTGACCTATCGTATGTGACGAAGAACAATGATGCAGATGGAGCAGAAGCTATGACAGCTGATCCCAATCCCCTGTAAACGCCCTTCCAGCCTCCATTGTGAAAAAAACCGCCTTTCGCCTGCAATCGAGTCTTCAAAGTGTCTATTGGGAAGAAAGCTAAATCTGTAGCTGTTCCTGCGCAACCCCCACTCTAAATCCGTTAGTAGATGTCACACCTCACAATTAGGATAGACTTACTATGAGAGATACTAGAAATTCATTCATACTGGCGCTAGCAACAATCTTGGTTATGCAAAACTAGCTTAATTGAACGAAGGTGAAAGTCTAGAGGTTTATCAACGTTAGCGAACACGATGATTATTTGAAAATTTCCCAATCCGTACTTTGATTTAGTCAAGAATTGCTTGAAACCATAATATGTAAACGTGAATCCGAGAAGCCAAAGAATTGTGAGAAACTTAGAGGAACGCCATTCTCATGCCTCGGAACGTCCTTAGTCGTCCTTTCAAAAGTGTTTTCATTAGGGTGTCAAAAATCACCCTAACACCATTATAAGAAGAAAGCTGTCGTTCGCCACTCAATGGGAAATAATATGTCATGAAATCGTACAAATTCTCCTCCTCCCTCCAAACAATATCGGAAGCTGATGGTACTTACAATGTTCGGATTACGAAGGTCCCCCAATAAGGCTTCAGCTTTATCGAAAACTGTGAGGACTATTTCTGGTGCATCAGCCGCCAAAACTCCAATGCCAACATCGGTCAATAATGCTTCCCTAAATGATGCTGTGCCTCCAAAGGGGTCTTCTGTTTCATTGGGCAACAGCAAAAGAGATGATTCCTTATACGGAACTAGGCCTATTTATCTAGATATGCAGGCCACTACTCCAACCGATCCACGTGTTCTAGACAAAATGTTGGAGTTCTATACTGGATTATATGGAAACCCTCATTCCAGTACACACAGCTATGGTTGGGAAACAGAGAAAGAAATAGAGAAGGCAAGGAAACATATTGCGGATGTTATAGGTGCGGATCCCAAGGAGATCATATTTACCAGTGGTGCCACGGAGTCAAATAACATGTCGGTAAAGGGTGTTGCTAGGTTTTACAAGAAGACCAAGAAACACATCATCACTACTCAAACTGAGCACAAGTGTCTCCTTGAATCTGCCCGTAGGCTGCAAGATGATGGGTTTGAAATCACATATCTACCGGTTCACGAGGATGGTTTGGTCGACCTTGAACAGTTAGAAAAGTCTATCCGCAAGGATACCTGCTTAGTAAGCGTTATGGCGGTGAACAATGAAATTGGTGTTATTCAACCACTAGAGGAAATTGGCCGTATTTGCCGAGAACACAAAGTTTTTTTTCATACCGATGCGGCCCAAGCATTTGGTAAGATACCAATCGATGTGAACAAACTTAATATCGACTTGATGTCCATTTCCTCGCATAAGATCTACGGTCCAAAAGGTATGGGCGCTTGCTACGTAAGAAGAAGACCAAGAGTGCGATTAGATCCTATCATCAGTGGTGGTGGACAGGAGAGAGGTCTTAGGTCTGGTACTCTTGCCACTCCTTTGGTAGCAGGATTTGGGGAAGCAGCACGACTAGCTATGGAAGAATTTGAATACGATTCAAAATACATCTCACGTCTTTCCCAGAAGTTGATGAACGGAATCTTGTCGATGGAGCACACACAATTGAATGGATCAAAAACATCACGTTATCCGGGCTGTCTTAATATCTCTTTTGCCTATGTTGAAGGTGAATCTTTACTAATGGCTTTGAAAGATATTGCTTTATCCTCCGGATCAGCCTGTACATCAGCTTCTTTGGAGCCTTCGTATGTGTTACATGCTCTTGGTGCCGACGATGCCCTAGCCCATTCATCTATTCGATTCGGAATTGGAAGATTTACCACTGAACAGGAGATTGATTATGTGATTGACGCCATTAACCAGAGGGTGCAGTTCTTGCGAGAACTATCTCCCCTTTGGGAGATGGTCCAAGAAGGTATCGACTTGAACAGCATTGAATGGTCTGGACACTAAGCAAAACAAAGTATAGTATTTTTTCAGAGTTTTGGATGCTATCACTAGGAATGATGTATATAATGTGGGATATGGTGAAAATAACAAATAGCTGAATGTATTTTTGATTTGTGTTACTCGATCAGTTTGGGATACCCGTAGCCTAATGGGGTGGTAAAGGTATTCGAAATGTCCGCTCCAGCTACTTGTAATTTGTATAGAATTCCACATGAGGATCTTCCAACTCATCGCGCCTGATGAAATTTTCTTTTTAAAAAAAATTCCAAAAGAAAAAAAATTATCCCTCCTAATCAATGTCTTCCACCCAAACAGAGACAGAAGTACTCTTAAAAAAGAGAAAAAATGATGAGGTAGCTCGTATGGAGAAAGCCGAATCTCTTCGTCAAGCCGAAGAAGAAAGACAGGCTCAGAAAAGAAAGAAGCAAAATACTTTTGTTCCTCCAGAATATTTGGCTCTTAGACATTTAGCTTCGGAGAGAGAACAATCCAGAATCGACAGAGTGCTGAAAGTGGAAAAAGAATCAAAACAGAAGTCTATCTCTTCTGATAAGACACAGCAAGAACAAGAGCAAGATAAAGGCAAACTGGTGTTTGTGGTGCGAGTTCCAGGTCCCAAGAGAGCACATCTACCACAACAAGTGGACCTTATTTTGAAACTTTTAAGACTGACCAAGATAAACACTGGAGTTTTTGTTAGGGTGACCCCTTCTGTTATTCCATTACTGAAGGTCATCCGTGCCCATGTAGTCATTGGTGAACCATCTTTATACACAGTTCGATCCTTGGTGCAGAAAAGAGCCAAGATCACCATACAAGGAGAAAAAGGACCACTATCTGTTGAATTAAACGATAACAATGTAATTGAAGATAAACTGGGAGATTACGGTATTGTTTGTATGGAAGATATCATTCATGAAATTTTCTCTTTAGAGGAGAACTTTAAGGTCGTCAATAAATTCTTGAATCCATTCCAATTAAGTCCTCCTGAAAGTGGGTGGGGCCCTGAGAGCAAGCTTAGAAAGCTAGTTGCTCAAGAGTCCAAGTCCAAAGTCTCCAATTCCGGAAGAGCTGAACTCGAGTATGTCGACATCGATAAGTATATTGAGGAGCAGAATTAGGAGATATCATTTTTTTGTATTATTAATGTGACTTTGGCTTCAATAACACTGCCATTTAAATGATTGTCAAACACTTCTACCACATCTTGTTAATCTAGCCACCTTACCTACTAGTTCAATCAAAATATGAATACTCAGTGTAATCAGTTTACTTAGTTTCCATCTAGCATCCTTCCCCCTTATGTCGCGACAAGTGATGAATCATCATACTCTGGAGATTTTCTTCACCAACACATTATAACCTGATGTCTGAACCAATCACTAAAAAGTCTAAGTCTGTGATCCCTAAGAAGATTGTTGTTCTTCCAGGTGACCATGTTGGAGCTGAAGTTGTTGATGAGGCTGTCAAAGTCTTGAAAGCCATCAGCAGCGTTTCTCCAAATGCCGATTTTGAATTTGAAACCCATTTGATCGGAGGAGCTGCCATTGATGCTACTGGTTCTCCGTTGCCTGATGAAACCCTCGAGGCTGCTAGAAGTGCTAATGCTGTGCTTTTGGGTGCTGTCGGTGGCCCTAAATGGGGCACGGGTGATGTCAGACCAGAACAAGGTCTTCTGAAAATTAGAAAGGAGCTAAATCTTTATGCCAACTTGCGTCCTTGCAACTTTGCTAGTGACTCTCTTCTCAAACTTTCTCCACTGAAGGAGGATATTGTTCGTGGAACCAATTTCACTGTTGTTCGTGAACTTGTAGGTGGTATTTACTTTGGCGAAAGAACTGAGGATGATGGATCTGGAGTTGCCTGGGACACTGAGAAATACTCTGTGGCTGAAGTTCAACGTATCACACGGATGGGTGCATTTTTGGCTCTTCAATCCGACCCTCCTTTGCCAGTTTGGTCCTTGGACAAAGCAAACGTTCTAGCTTCCTCGCGACTATGGAGAAAAACTGTTACTGAAACTCTGGAGAAGGAGTTCCCTCAATTGACATTGAACCATCAGTTAATAGACTCCGCTGCAATGATTTTGGTGAAGTCTCCCTCCAAGCTGAATGGTATTATTTTGACTAGTAACATGTTCGGAGATATCATTTCCGATGAGGCATCGATGATTCCAGGTTCTCTTGGGCTTCTGCCATCAGCTTCTCTAGCTTCCCTTCCAGATTCTAACGAAGCCTTTGGCCTGTATGAGCCTTGCCACGGTTCAGCCCCAGACTTGGAAAAGGGAAAGGTTAACCCTGTAGCTACGATTTTGTCGGCAGCCATGATGCTTCGTCTCTCCCTAAACCTGACTAAGGAAGCTGATGCATTAGAGAAGGCTGTCGGTCAGGTTTTAGACTCTGGTGTCAGAACTGGCGATTTGGGAGGTAACAACTCTACTACTGAAGTTGGAGATGCTATTTCCAAGGCTGTAGTTGATATTCTGAAAAACTAGACGAAAAAAAATACTTGTATAAACTCTTCAATAAATATAGATAATTGGGTCTAAATATTTCTCTACTGTAAGGTTCGGAAGAAGTCCATACAAGTGGTGAACACCACCAGCAAAATACCTCCACCTGGTCCGAGACGTAATACTTTAGGCAAGAATCCTTTATAAAGAGCGGAGAAACCTTCCTCTTTGGTAACCAGCAACAACGATGGTAACGTCCAGTTATACTTAGGAACCACTCCAGGAACCTTGACAGTATTTTGGATACGGGATTTAACGACGTCGAATGGAGTATTCAATAAGGTACCGACAGTACCACCAATGGCACCAGACAGCAAATCATTAGCAGTCTTTTGAGTGCTGCTCTCAGTTTTGGGTAGCAGGTTTCTAACTTGGAAAATCACACCAAAGTATCCAGCATTCCAAAAGATATGACGCCATAATGTAGCCTCTAGACCGTTATACAAGGACAATACACCTTCCTTCTTGACGATCTGCTTAACAACATCCCCCATTCCGTTATATTTGGATGATTTGTCTTGCAATCTGATTTTCACAAGTTCAAATGGTACAACAACAAATGATTCAGTGGCACCAGCAGTTGCACCAGTTAACACTGCCAACGACTGGTTCATGCTCTGAACGCCAAAAGCATTTCTGTAGAATTTTCCCCACTCATCATTGGCTGCAAACTTTGTGGCCCTCTTAGGTGCCTCCATAAGAATCGGGGCAGATATACCTCTATAAAGACGAGAGAATCCTTCGTTCTTGACGATCTTGGTCACACAATCAACAATTCCACTGTATTCGGCGTTTGCTCCACTACCGACTTGCAATTGAATACGAGTCTTGACCACATCTAGAGGGTACATCACTAGAATCTCACTGACTCCAGCAATGGCCCCGGATAGGAATTGGTACAAGAAAGGCAATGGTTTGGGGTCTGACATAATATTATGTGGATGGTAAAAGAACTGATGATTAGGATATCAGGTAATGGAAAAAACGAAAATGACATTTTCTTCCACCCTCCCCTCCAACTGAACATAGGCAAGAATTTCCCGAAACAGGCATACTACGTGCAACAAAGAGTATGTGGTTCGAGATTTTACTTCGAGTCACCCCCTTCCCCAGTTTAGGGGGGTGAGAGCACAAAAAGAAGAATTACCAAAAAATTTCAAGGGTCTGACCGGGAATCGAACCCGGGACCTCTTCCTCCCTAAGAAAGAATCATACCTCTAGACCATCAGACCAATATCTTGAGGGAATTTTAAAGAAATTGAATAGGTTCTATTCAGGCTGAAAATAATTTTCTCTTTCTTTCTTGAATTGGGTTACTTCTTCGTGTAGCAAAATCTTGAGATCTTCTAAACTTGGGTTTTCCTTCTCCCATCGAAAATCGAAGACAGAAGTACAACTTGGTTCTTGACTTTTATTTCTGACGGAACCCAAGAATTCATGATTTATGGCAGTCTCCACATCTAGTCTTTGTTTAGCTTCCCATCGAACTAGTGAGGAGAGTAAATTCAATGCTGCGGAACTGGCATATGGATAAACGTGAGACCATTTCAATGGTCTATATTGTGGTTTGGGAGGTTGAAAATAATCCCAGGCCAAATGTGATCCGTACCCCATTATAACTTCCTTGGAGGGACTGCCTATTACCTTGACAATTTCAGCAATCTGGCTCATCTGTGAGTCTCCAATAAAAAGAGGCTTTCTACCATACAATTCTCCAAAAATACACCCTACAGCCCACATATCTACAGCTTTCCCGTACTCTTTTCGGGAAAATATTAGTTCTGGTGCGCGGTACCACCTCGTAGCCACATAATTAGTGATAGCATTGTCTTTAGGTCTTGAAGACCCTGTCATAAATTGATGATTTATACCTCTCGCAAGCCCAAAATCACAAATCTTTAATGTCCCTAATATAGTTACCAGGATATTCCCAGGCTTCAAGTCTCTGTGAATCACGTCAGCTGAGTGAATGTACTTGACTCCACAGAGTATCTGGTAAAGGAAGCTTTGGATATGAAACTCGCTGAACTGCACATTGGAATGAATTACACGAGCCAGATCATAATCCACCAACTCTTGAAAGCAGTATAGGCCGTCATACGGTTTGATGTATACAATGTCAAGGTCAACTAGGTTGATAATATTACGATGACCTCGGAAAAACTTCATCAATTTTAGCTCTCGGATGGCTCTACGAAGCAAAACTTCCCGCGTGAAGATATTGCTGACTTTTTTGATTGCTAGAGGAACTGGGTTCTCAGACTTCAAGTCTATTACTGAGCATACAACACCGTAAGAGCCTTTCCCCAAAACATGCTGGACTTGATATCTTGAATTGAGGTAAAAGTTTGCCTTGGCGTACACCGAATATTCTTTCTTAGGAGTGGCCTCAAACTCAGCTGTTTTGCTACCAATTGCCTTTTGAGACGATTTCATGTGGATACGGAAAGAAGTCAAGATAAATACGTAAAAGGAATAAAAGTGTTAACTGTGTGCTGGGTTTTGTGTCTTAGAGGTGGGTACGCATGTACGGTTACGACATGCATTTGTTGTAATCAAGAATCATAAGGCATCCCCAAACCTGCATTACCCTGCTACTTATAAATATTTATCACCCCTGCTCTGTCTACTAGAATGATCATTTTGAAAGGCTTTTTAACGACGGCAATTCCAGTGATGATGTCCGAGTGAAGATCAAATATGGAAAAATTTGCATTTGCTAGTTTGCGTTTTGATTTTTCTATGTTTTGGGGATCTTTTTCCACCTCTTTCTCGTTTATGGCCATAAGATGGGGTCTGATTTGGGCAGATGAGAAGCTGGAAGTCAACTCGTCGCCTTTCGAAATGATAGCTGAGGAGTTTGCCTTGTTGTCAGTAGCCCAGAGGATAACTTTTTTATCAAAAGTCGCCGTCAAAAATTGCTTTGAGCCTAACATTGTCAAGCAAGTTATCGATCGATCCTCAACTTCAGTAGCCAACAAAGAAGGCCGTGTTCTTTGATCACTATTATCAATTTCCAACACCTCGTAGCTTTCAATAGGAGTGCTCGTATTCGCAGTATCAGTAAAATAAAGTTCACAGCATTGCCCTTTGGAAACATCGAATACTATAGTAACTGAATCATTAGTCCCTCCATTTATCAATGCAAACCGTTCCGACTTTCTATTGCAGGTAAATCCAGAAGGAGGAACAGTTATGTTCCTTATGGGAAAACTGGTCGACTTGAATTTCCATGATTTAACCAGAAGTTCAAATCTTAAGTCGTAAAAATCCAGCACTCCCTTCGAAGTTCCAATCAGTAACCAGCTCTGAGAGGAGTCTGAATCAAAAGATGTAATGAATCCGTGTGAGACCGGATTTTGAATTTCTCCGATAATATGCATATCTCTTAGATCTAGAAATATGAGTTTGCATGACAAAGTACTGAGTGCTAAGTTTGCACCAATGAATTTCATATCACTTACATGATCTCCCTTAAGCTTGTGTTCTCTAAGTAAAGTGATCGATTCATGCCTATGTGGACTACCGTTCGATTCCAGCGAGCTTGATGTACTGTTTGTATCGACCCTAAATAATTTGATCTCCCCATCTGCAGTTGCAGCACAAAAACTACTTCTGTTTTCAATGAATTTTATACTCTTCACTGAAGAGCCCATAGACACATTAATATGAGAAGTACCATATCCGTTCCTTTCTAGCTGAAGAACATCCCACAATCTAATGATACCTTTGCTATCACCTGTAAGAAAATATTGTTGATCTGGTGATAGCGCCAACGAAGTGATACTCCCTGTATGCTCTGTAAGATGACTGACAAGAACCCCTTCAAATTTCCAAGGGCCCTCCTCAACAGCCACAGAAGGTATACTAGGTCCAAATTCTTCTGAGTCACCCAGAACGTGCCTGAACTTTACACATTCTAGGAATTTCAAGATGTAAGGATTTGCGCCGCTATAAGTATGATTAGAGCTAACGCCACCAACAGTCTTCCGCTTCGTCAAGCTTTCTGGGGAATATTCTGAATTATCAAAAACAATTCGATAGTTGGCCATCATTGAAGACCCAGTTACAAACCCCTCAGTTTCATACATGGATCCTTTTTCAAAAAAGACAATGCGTGGGTAAATTCCCATCTGCTGCATGGTAACTTCATTTGTTTCTTGAGTTGGTAAATTGGATTTTGATCTCGCTACACGAAAGATGTAATCTCGTAATGTCGCTATCTTCCATAGATCTTTTTCATCAAATCCAGATGCTTTCAATTTCCCCACCCAGCTGATGTCTTCGGGAGAAGTTGGTATCTGGCTATTAGAAACTACTCCCGATTCTCCAATCTTTGAATTTCTTTTCAATAGGAATGTGCTATTGCGACTTCCAAAAGGATCAGGTTTGGCTAATTTAACCTGTTGCCAAAACAATGTTTTTTCGGCCTTAAGAGCCCACGTAATGGACAAAGTATATATCGCCCTTGGAATAGGCTTGATAATGCAGGGATACAAGGTACCCCAGTCAAAATTAGTAACTTCGTACTCAAAAAAAGGTCGAACAAGCGGATAAAGTAAGCAGTAAAAATCAGTCAGGGACAAATCTTTGACTATACTGATCAGTAATCTCAAAGTCCCTAAACGAATCCAAGAGTTAGGATGCAACAGAAGTTTTGAGGAAACTTTTATCAAATCAAACTTGAATTTTTTCTTGATTAACCCCAAGTTGTTCAATTCTGTAAATGATCGGAGAACATTAACAACAACAATTTCACTGTTATCCGTTAAAGTCTGAACCAATAGTGGAAGAATGTAGTTTTCCAGACTAGTTATCCCGACAAATATCGAAAGTCCTAAAATGCTTTCTATGAAAGCTACTCTTAAGTTTTCGTCAGGATCGTTCAAGTATGTGATCATATGACTTAGAATTATGTCGTTTGTTTTGTCTTTACCAAAGACAGCGGCCAAAGGCAATATGTTTTTGAGTAGAGAAATTTTGGCTGATGAATCAGGATCAATCAGTAGCTGAATTGTAAGATTTTCAAAGTTTTTTAGTAGTTCAAACTTGTCAAAACGATTTTCCAATATAATGGCCAACTCATAAAATTTCAGTGCAGTTTTTGCTAAATGTGGCAAAATTGTGGCAAAGATCATTCTCATATATGAGCTTTTAGTGGTAGCAAGAAAGGTAGAAAGCTTTGGAAGAATGTACTCTGGGAAAATAAGGACATTGACTGGGGTCAAAGAGTCCACTAATAATAGCAATTGTGTCATGTACTTCAGAGCGGCAGCTTGCACATCAATAGAAGGATCATTTAGCAAGTGAACCAAATATGGTAAACAGCGGTCTAGTTTCTGCTCATCCGATAACATCTCAGATATCATTAAAATCAAATCACAAGACTTGATTCTATAGGAAGAATGTGTCGTGTTCCTCATTGAATGAAGAATAATATTCAGTATAATTAAAGCAGATTCATAGGGTGGCTTTAAGGACTGTGGAATATGAGGGCTTATGCCTGGAAGTCTTAGTGTCATTGGAATCACATTCTGAGAGGGTTCCTCTGTGAAGGAATGTACTACGTTTAGATTGAGCTCAACACTCAGCTTATCACAGATCAGCCCCATATCATTGTAAACGCGTTCAATCCGACGATCACATTCTTCAAATCGCCAATTTCCTACCGACTGATCACTTGGTGTGCTCAATTCCAGCATGTAGTCATAGAGAAACGAATAAAAGTATTCAGGAAATACCTTTCCTTTGTACTTTGCCAAGCATTCCTGAGCACTAATTCTCTTCTTTGGATCCAGATCTATCATTTCTTGAATCATATTGCGTAAGTCATTATCAACAATCCCACTCAAACTAGGTGAGTATTCTCCTTTCTTATACTTAAATAATTGAGGCAAAGTGAACAAAACCGAGCCTTCTAAAAAAAGCTCTGCAACGGTACAGCCCAAGCTAAAGATATCCATTGAACTTGTCAACGTATCAACCTTTTGGTACTGCGTTGAAGTTCCCTCACCAAGAAACCTTTCAGGAGCAACGTAGCAAACATTTCTTCTACTCGTATCAAAATAAAAAGAGAACTGACTTGGATTATTTCCAGGGAGATAAATGGGTTTGAAGGGAGCAAAATCTGTCAGAAATACCATATCCCAAGAAGTAAGTAACACATTCTCACTTTTGATATCTCCGTGGTGTTGGCCTTTCTCATGACATTCCATTACCGCATGTATCAGTTGAAACGCTATCCACTTTTTTTCAATTGGTTCTAGGTATGGTTGAATACTGACTCTCTCATATAGGGTCCTTTGCTGAAACGGACGAATAAGGTACCCCGCCCTCACGCTATCAATGACCAGGTTGTACGGTATCACATTAGGGACGTCAAGTAGCTTTAACCGTAAAGACTCCAATTTTGCTACCCATTCACTAAGGTCCAACCCACTATTAGGTTTAACCAGGACTTTGACAACAATACTCCCTTGATCGTTGAGACCCTTCACTGTTTTCAAAAAGCGAGAAGTCCCAAGCGGTTTATTGTATTGAATATTATTGAGAAAGTCTACATAGGCTGACAAAGCAATTGGTTGAGCTGTAGGAGCCAGCAGTGACAGTTCAGCACCCATGTATGCTTCAGTGAATGGCGATGAGATAAAGGTTGTTCCTTATCCAAACGAAAACCCATGATAAAGTTTAGCACGTGATGCATTACATAATCAAGATTAGGTATCACTTTAAATACATCTCTATAAAGCCCCGACGAAGAAACCAGGAGATTCGTCATCATCCATTTCTTCATCAGTGTATTCATCCTCAGCATCGTATATTTCCACTTCCGATCCGTCTGTATATTCATTTTCATTGAGTTCAGCCTGCTGGATAACGGATGCTGTCTGATAGTCTGAAGCATTGACTTCATGAAAACTCTGAGAAATTGTCTTAGCTCCCCCTGATTCTATGTCCGCCGTCTCTTCATTTTCACTTGAATCATCTTCATCCTCTGTGACTTCTTCGACGGCTCTGTGCCTCAATGCTTCTTCTACATCTCCAGTATAGACTCGACACCAAGAAGCTGGTTCATTACATCTCAAGCAGTGCCAGTATTTGTTCGGATCAGTGCTTGGCAAGTTCTTACCTTCCTCTTTGAATATTTGCAATTTTGAAAGAATGCACACATAGCAGTAAATATGTCCACAGGTAGTCTCATATGGATTTGTAACTAGGTTATCGTTGAGGGAGATATCGTTTTGAGCTCCCGAGTCAGAGCTTTGCGAGTTTTGAAAACATATGGCACACACTCTTTCCGGAAGAGATGAGAATACTTTAAGATCCTCTTCAGCCACCTGACTAGACTTGGGTGCAGTCCCTGTGATTGAGCTTACCAACGACTTGGTAAATTTAGGTACCGATAGTGCAGGCAGAATAAACACAATGAATTCAGTCAACGTGTTCCAGACCAGCTGTCTATTTTGGAATTCATAGGATATCGTTTCTGGGTTGGAAGCAAAGGCCACTTGCGTGGTAACCAGAGGCTTGAATCTAATATTGAGGATTCGAGTAGTCAGGTCTGGAAATCTTCCTGAAACCAAAAATGTAACAAAGTTCACCAAAGAGAGTACGGAGTGTGTCTTTTCCAGCGTAGATATGTGAGATTTCAACAGTTTGATGAGTCTTACTTTTATGCTCTCTAAACTGCTCATCTCTTCCCCATCAGCCTCCAAATCATAATCTTCAAAAGAATAGGCATAGGATTGGATCTTTTTAACAAAGTATCCAAGCAGCACAGATGCCAGTAGCAATACCTTTTTCGTAATCCTAAGTTCTGATTGTTGTTTTGACCTGAATTTTTGATTATTATCACCGCCATCATACATGACCAGATTCTGAAGGGTAAGGCCGTAGCTTGAATGCTTATTCCACACAGTGACTTTGAATATCAGGAGCTCCAACAAGAGCTTTAACTCGGAGGAGTAGTTGGAGTGAATCTTTCCTAACCAACTCGGAAGTCTGTTACTGCTAAATGCCCCAGACAGTTGCCGGTACAACATATCAGATATTTCGTTATCCAGCAGCTTAGCATCCAGTTGAAGGACCCTATTTGCTGGATTTACCAATGATATGAGCTTGTTAGGCATCGTTGATAGAACACAAAGGGAAAAACAGTGGTAGAAAAATGTGCTAAGGTGATTTTGGATGATTAGGAAAACAGAGGTAGCCGAAACGACCCAGTTTTGGAGGGAGTGGGGTAAGCTTGGTGTTGTATCAAGTGCCTAAAGGTGCGGTTGAAAAGCACATGAGAATTAGAGCGTGCAGTACACAACAATGTCCCGTTTGTGGATACATGTGGTCGGTTAGCGAGTGGTATCTTTGCTAGGTGAATATGTCCATAATTACATCAGCAACAGAGAATGATGTCTTTAGAGTAAATGGACAATCATAACTAGATGATGACTGATGCGGTTTAAATGTTTTTAGTTCTAAGGTGGAAGCCTTTGGAGTGTCATCTGAGTTTTTGAAGATCTGAAGACTCGAATGTCGAAAGGCTTAAAGATTTAGAGGTACGATTTTGGTTCACGAAGATGTTGGCTTCCATCGCATCAGTATCAGTATCACGAACTATAAGTGACTGGCGTGAACACCCCTCCTTAAACACATAAGAATACTCTGCCTTGTTCATGTGTTTGGAGAGAGAAGACCCTACCAACCCTTGGATTCAATAAGTATCGTACCTCGCAATGCTCTTACATTTCCTCTACCATTGACTGAAGAAGCATGAATGGTTCATAAAGTAAATTTACCTATTAATTATACAAGAATAACCATCATAACTAAATCTTAAACAGTTAGTTCAACCCACTTAGAGAGAAAAAAAATCGGTCTTCTTGATAAAAGAGAATTCAGAGGTAATAATTTAAGGTAGCGTGAGTTTTTCCACATCGACAGAAACGTCTCGAGCCAAATGCACTCTAGTCATCATTGTAATCCATTATCATCAAAGATTGAGTTGTTCACTTACCTTTCGAATAGTCCATGGTAGGTGGAGGATGAAAAGTTTTTGGTGCGCTCTTATATAAATCGATCTGGGGGTAACCCGGACACAATCTCCCATATTAATCCGACACTCTAGGGCTTTTGGATGGTTAGAGAAAGCCAAACGATAGTTGTTGGAGTTAAAGATCTATTCTCTAATCTTCCTTACGATAGCTCACCTTGTCTACCTTGACGTCTCCATCAATGCACGTGTACAAGTACAACGTGCACACGTTTCCTTGAATATCCAGCAGACAAAAACTCGGAATCGGCTCCAGTTGATCTAGACAATCTGTGTCTACGTTGTCAAGATCATTTTCATCAGCATCTGCGAGGTTAGCTTTTTCACCCTTCAACGATTGAAGTGGCGAATCACCTGCTGTGTCTTTATCTGCCTGTTTTTGGAGTTCTTTTTCCTTATTATTCTTATCTTTTTTGATGTCACCGTCCTTCTTAGTCTCTGGTACACTCTTATCTACGTTCAAAGCCTCTAGATCTGACTTTGATGGAAACTTTGTACTGAAGGCACCCGTTGCACTTCCCGGATTAATGAAGAACTTGCCATCCAATGTGTAGGCCTCTATCTTATGTGTTCCTCCACTGATTAATACGTCAACATTCATCAATCTGGCTTGAGTCAGTAAACTTAAGGGATCGGAGTTGGGGATCACATTAAAACCGTTGATTAACCCAATTTTCAGTTTGTCGTAATTGAACACTAAACTGGTGGGCAAACTTAGATCTCTATCAAATTCTCCTTTGACCATTTGGAAGTCTGGCGATATGCCCTTGAGGAATTTCAGGGTGCTTGGTGACTCGCAAACATTCCCAAGACAAAGAACCTGCTGGATTTTGTCGCCGGGCGCCAGCAGTTTCATAAACTTTGCTGGAATACTTGAGGCACGATCAGGGATGTGGAAGTCGCCTATAGCTAGCAATAACATTGGTTGGTGGTTAGGATACTCCAGTAAAGTTCAGCGCGACTTGGTACAAGGGTCTCCATTGAGTGCAACTACGAATCATACGTGCCATGATAATACCGACGTAGTACATTTAGCAATGGATCGGCCATAACTTCCCGTTCTGAACTCATCAAACAACTAGAGAGCTTACCCAACGATCTTTGCATCTGTGTTGTCCCTACTTTCTGGCCACCATTTCTTTGCAAGCTACGAGGACAGAGTCAAAGCTTACAGCTAAAAATACATTGCATTTTCTCATTCAATCTCTAAAACAATAATCTATATCTACTGCTTTTGGTCGTCGACAGAAGCTACAAAATCATTGATCAATTTTTCGACATCAATCTCATCCGAATTGCCGGTCACTACGCTGGTAACCTTGTCGGAGCCAGCCTTGACGGTCTCAGCAGCTTTAGCAGCTCCATCTTTCACAGTGTCTACAGCAGCTTGAATTGGGGTACTTGCCTGCTGAATTGGCTCTTCTTTAGGCAGGAACTTGGGAATAGCAATACCTGCTGCTACGCTTCCTAACGTAGCCAATGCTAACTATTGACTGTTAATGACTGCTCAGTGGGCCTGCGAAGATATCAAAACAAAAAACTTACAACGTGTGGACGAACAGTCTTTCCAAAAATAATGTAATTGGCTCCCATGTTGCACAGTATTCAGGGCTGGTTGATTGGGTAAGGAATTCAGTTAGGCTGGTCGTCGAGAATCTAAGGGGTACAAACTCAGCTTACCTAATCACCAACTTGTCATTGGGAGGAGGTGACCCTTGCTTCTCTCCAATAGATTTCTGCATGATGAGTGCCTAAAAAGTTTAGTGCTTCAAACTCTTCTTCAAAGCTTTTGTTCGTAAAAATCCGGAAACGAAATTCCGGTATTGGGCCTTCCCATAGCAATATACACTGATTGTTCGAAAGGTCTTCCAAGGGGGATTCTTCTCGATCCTTTTCATCTTCACCTTCTGTTTTTTTCTGGTGTTCATTCTCTGTCCAGTTAATTTTGTTCGTTAACAGATTCTTATACTTCCTAATGCTTTTCTCGCCTCCTTCGACGACAATTAACGAAAAGAGGTCCTTGACACTAACAATCGACCCCACGAGTGAATATTGCTTCGCATTGATGTCGACTTTATAGACATGCTTCGGATTGACGAGTCTGTCGACTTTGAAAACAGCACAGAAGATTCCACGATCTAACTCTTTACTTTGTTTCAGCTCTCTTTTTTCAGCTTTTTGCTCTGGAGTCAGTTTGCGCTCTTCGTTAGTCAATTCATGCTTCAGCCTTCTTTCTTCGACCTCTGCTCGCACTTTCGCTTCCAGAGCAGTAGGGTCTTTGATTGCATCGTTTGTAAGAACGTTCATAAGGTTTTTAAGCTTCACTTTGGGAGGAGGAGCTGGGTCCAGCCCTAATCTAATGCGGTCTTGTTTTTCCTTGTGTTTGATTGCTCTTTCGTTCCGCCTAAGACGTTTCTTTTCCTCCTTTGTCAAGTATAGGGAAGCCGGAGCGGGCTCACCTTTTTCCCATGGGCACGGTATTGGAACGGGATGTTGAATGTATATGGTTATTGGATTATCCTCATCATCTGGGTCTAGAAACGTAACGTCATCCAGGTTATCGTATGAGTTTCCTTTCAACAGTGGTCTATCCCATGGTTCAATCGAAGGAGGTTGTGTGGGTTTATAGTATTGTTCACCGAGCGCTTCATCTGGCTCAAGACCAAGAGACGCTTTTTCCAATTTCAGTTTTTGTTCCTCCTGCTGCTGTTTCAATCTCTCTCTCTGTTCCTCAGCTCTTTTTACATAAGCTCCTTTCTCCAAAAATTTCAGCGGCCTGTGAGGTCTTGTGGGTTTGCTCAATGTCGTTTGGTCTAAATAAGGGTTGAGTTGAGACGCTGAAAACCCAGGCCTGATCTTTGGTTGAAGTACTGGATTGTAGTCCTTAGGAATGATTGAACTGGGTAAATTTTGCTTCAATAACGGATGTAGTTTCACATTGAGAGCTGTTTTTTTTGACTTTTTATCTGTAGGTGCATTCAGTTTCTGTTTGGCAGTCTCTACTTTATCTCGTAAACTGGGTGGTAATCGACTCTTTCGGGAGTCACGACTATGGTCGTCGTTCTTACGCTTCATGACCAGAGACAGAACTACCTTACAAATTCTGATGTTAATTTCGCTACTTTCCAAATCCTAAATTTTGTCTAAAAATGACTAGTTTACTACACTCAGAATAAACAATAAATACACATAACATATAGAGTATCAAACCAGTCCAAACCCTTCGTGTCCCTCGGTTACTGCCAATAATAAGGAACCACGAAGTGTTTCATAAGTTTCGTACTCAGGCAAATCAATCTGGTTAAAGCAGGTATGGGATGAGGGCAAACGGTCTGTGGACCCATAATCTCTATGAATACTGAACTTTGAAACTCCATCAACACCAGTAAGTTCTTTGAAACCTCCTAGAGGCACCTTACTTGTACCTGTGGCAAACTGCAGTAATTTGGCCCTTTCCTCGACATCGAACGACCTAACAGCTCTCCAGAACCACTGAATTTGAATGGAAGATGGAGAATAATTCTCATACACCGCATTAGCCTTCCAATCGTCAACATCTATGTCAGGGAGACCACTAATGAGTAGCTCCAGCTCCTGATCACCAAATATTGCTACCAAATCTTTCGGTATGATTTCATGGAATCCGATTAAGAAGTTGTTCATTTGTTGCTTCACTGAAGTCTGTAGTCTGTATTCTGTAATTAATCGAACATATTCTTGTTTGTTCTCCTCCGTTACAGGAATATTCCTACCATCTGGTTTCAAATCAACTATAGTGTGCTCACCATAATCATCCGACTCAACGGAGAATGTCTCGTCGATAATATCTGTAATATCATTCTCTAAGATCCATACAAGAGACTTGTAATAATCCAAATCTAATGTTTCCATATCCTTAAGTGCGACTTGTCTACCCAAAATTCTTTTATAAACAGCTCTGCTGAAGTGGCAATCCAAAAAGCAATTATCATAAACGGCCTTACCGATTATACGCCCAATGAACTTGAAGAATGACAAATGCTCTGGATTGATGTAGGAGGTTCGGTTAGGGTGGAATGTGGTCTTATCAGAAGCAACTGGTATGAACAATGCATAATCTGGATTGAACATTTGCCTGGATAAAACTTGGTACCATTCACGAGTCACACCTCCAGCGTCAACACCAGCTTCACCTTTGAAAGAGATCTCCAGTTTGGAGTTTTTAATTTCATCTACTTTCTTAAAGAACAATGCTCTGTAAGAGTCCAAAAATACTTGGTCACGGCTAACAGAGATCGAAAGTTTCGGTCGCTTTTCATTTCCCTCGTGCAATCGCTGATCGAAGTAGTTTTTCTTGCAATCGAACTCCAGTACTCGGGGATTTCTCACCAACATAGAAAAGGGACCACTCATTAGCTTGGGATTGACACGTACCATTTGGTTCAATATCTTCTTGTGTTCGTCAGTAAAAGTGAAAAACAGGCTCTCAATTGGCTCATTGACAAAATCATTCTTCTTCTCTTCATATTTGAGGACCTCCCGGATGGGTAGCTCCTTTACCTTGCTGTGTTTACAAACAACCATCAAAGATTCAATCAAAGGAGACAGGATAGTAGCAATGTACTGTAGACTCTTTTTATCACGAAGAGTTACCAAGCATTCACTTAATCCACCCCATAATGGTCCCAACGCCAAGCTTTTGTAAAGATTTGTTAACGCTTCAATTTCAGATTCACTGGCGTCTGCTGATTTTTTAGTATGAAACAGGTAATCAAGTGCTGTCAATACACGTAACAATTTTGCCTGTTTGGAACTGGCCGTGGTAAATTTTTCCAAAACATCAGATGAAAGTTCGTCAACATTTTCACTCGTATTTTTGATCTCCGTAGAAAGTTGCAACAAATCAACAACCAGTTGCTTCCCCAGACTGGTGGCATTCTCTGAAATTTCTTGTGCAAGTATAGATCTTTTTTCTTCAAGGATGGATAAGTTTTGTAAGCCCCCAACCACCTTTCTAAATACAGAAGAAGTACAGTCATCTGTAACTAAGATGGATACTAGTTTTCTTAGGTTTTCGTTAGATACAAAAGGAAATTGAACATCTGGTTTAACTGTTTCACCATTCTTTGATTTCTTTTCTTGAAGCTTTTTAAATTTACCAAGAGGTTTGGTGGCAATATGCACAGCATAGCAAAGTTGTTTCAACACAAAGCTATCCTCAAGAAAGATATTTCGGTCCAAGAGGGACAAAAGGCTATTAATTGGATAATTTGGACCCTTCTCATAAGAGTCTTTTAGCTTTTGTTTCTTGTTGAACTTCTTCAATAACTGTTGGTGGTCATGGAGAGTCAAAAAATAGTATCTAAACTCCACATCTGCGTTGAGCAGGTAGTTAATAATCTCCAATGCTTGCGTTGAAAGTATCAAAGGAGTACAGCTTATTGGAAATTGTTGTAATGCCAACTCCTTTGAGTCAAAGCCACCTTCCGAATTTGTCTCATCTTTTGAGAGAACCTTTTGAGCAGCAGAGTTGCCGCGGCTCGTTAATTGATAAAAGATTCTTTCAATTGCTTTTTGATCTTGCGTTGCTTCATGTAACACTAATAGAAGTAACTGCATTATTTCTGACCTTGTTTGCTTGTTATGAGATAGCTGCAAAAATGCTTGTTTCAAAGAATCAATATCATATTTGTTTTGGGGAAGAAACAAGAACCTGACTAAAGCGCAAATACCAAATTTGTCGACCAATGGTGTCCGATAGTACTTATGCTTTTTCAATACAAATTTCTTTTTGGTTGATTGTGAAGCAGAGTCTGTTTCTTCGGATAAATCAAAATGATCGGAATCATCTTCATCATTGCCCCGTAGGAAGTTCCTGAAGTTGGACTCCTCATGTTGCACTTCTCTTCTAATCGAATCAGGTAGAGCTTCCAAAAATTCGGAAGGTATATCGTCCATCGAGGCATTATCACCAGATGATTGTGCCCTCCGTTCTCTGATATGTTGAGTAAAGACTTCTTCTCGCATATCATCAGGCAAAGCAAGAAGAAAGCTAGGGTCTATGCCAGTGCCTCTTATATCAACATCTTCACCACCAATATTAATAATAATGGGTTCAGAGTCTTCTTCTGTCTCCGCGTCTGCTGTATCTAGCTGAGATTGTTGTTGCTCATTTTCTAGCTGACGTGATCTCTCTCGTTCAAGAAGTTCTTTTTCACGTTCTTCTTGTTGCCTTTTAATTTCTTTTTCTCTTTCTATCCGTTTTTGCTCTTCTCTTTCTTTCTTTTCAGTATAAATTTCATAACTTGGAGGAAATAGCACATTGATAAGACCAGGAAGCAACCTAAGAGCGTCATACTCGACCTTACCGTATATTTCATTGGCAACGCTCCATCTTTCATATGATGATTTCATTTCCAAGGTGGGTGGCTTCATAAACTTTGACGGACGATCGACTAGTCCTATTAGTCCATTGTTATCAACCACACTAACGCGAACACCGTCACGTTCAAATGCGCCAGCAATTTGGTCATCGGCTTCAAACAAATGCTCAATCATTGATCGAAGTCTACTGCTTTCCATATTTCCCGAGGCAAATAAATCTGGATCTTCCTCACTAAGGCGATCAATTTCAACAATTTGTCGACCCCTGCGAGATCCAACATGGTGGCGGTTCAGCTCTTCGTGTTCATTTTCGTCATCATCGTCTTCATCATCTTCATCTCCATCTTCAGCACCTAATATATTTAACCAGCCATCATAGTCAGTATCGTCACCACCATCTTCATCGAAGGAAGGGTTCTCTGAATCAAAGGGTACTTCATCATCAAAGGAGACACCACTTTGGGCCTCAGATTCGTCATATCCGACGTTTTCATATTCCCTGCCGTTAATCAAGAAATTTCCATTATTGACAATTTCATATTCTTCGTCAGTAGGTTCCTCAGAATTAGAGTCATCTTCTATAATTTCAGCAGAATCCAAATCCTCTATAACCATATCAGATGAACCTTGATAATTACCACTTTCATCATCTTCAATGTCATCATCCTCATCATCTTCCTCGCTGAAAATAATTTCTATAGGGCCGTGGTCATGTTCATCGCTGAGATCCTCATAGCCACCTTCATAACCACCTTCGGAAGAGTACTCATCGTTGTCGACGTCTGCAACATCATACATTCCCAGAGTTGAGTTTCTTAAAAGATTTGGAGTATCATCTCTATTTTCCATATCTTCGTCATTATCTTCCTCCTCCTCATCTGTACTTTGGGTATCCTCACCATCTTGTCCATCCTTCAATAGATCGCTATAAGTGTGCTTGATTCGACCAAGACTACTAATACAGCCCAGTAACGGCTTCATCACCTCATTAGCATTGGGGAAGTTTAAATCAAACGAAGAGACAAGACTTGTTAGAAGTGAGGCAAAATTCTTTTCGACCAATACTTTAGTCATATGATATGCATCATACTTTGTGAAAGAGATATCCAAACCATGTCCACACATATCCCTTTTATCAGATATCAATTTTTGAAGCAGCTCTGTAAAAACTGACAACTTTCTGTATCTGGTACTAGGTGATTCGGCAGAGCTATGGGTATCCGTTAACACTTTGGATAAAACGTCAGTGGTAAATTGTCTGACATAAGTCATATCAGGATCAACCTTTGTAGGTAGCGTGGGGTCAAATTTAGAGATTGGTGAAGAAATAAACCCAAAAACAATCATTTTTATAAGATTTGATACAATGACTCTTCTCTGTGTCTCTGATTCATCAAAATCACCAGAATTTTCCGTTCCCAAGAGAGTGTGAAGGATAAAGTTCAGTGCCGTTGGACGTGGCCTTTGACAGGATTGAACGTTCTTTTTCCGTGAAAATGTCAAAAACTCAAGTTTACTTTGTTTGTAACTTGAAACTAGCTCGGCAGTTGCGTGAAGTAAAAATACAGCATAACCGAAATGTTTATTCTCAAAGAGTTTTAAGAGTTTCTGTTTTGATTTTCGAACATTATCCTGAGTAGTTGATTCTGAATTCTCTGGAGAGCTGAAGATATCATTTTTGCAAACAGCCATGAGCTCTAAGATCAGTGTATGAACGAGTCCTGTATTTTGCCGATAATCAGGTTCATCATTTGATTCGTCTGTAGACTTACCAGTCACGGCGTCTGTCATTATCGAATCTTCAACTTCGTTTCCTTTCTTAAAAGGAACAATGGACAAGCTTTCTAAGGGATCAGTACATTTGGAAAGCCTAACAGAAGTACTGATACATTCTGTTAACAACCGAGGGTTTCTAGCAGCTAACACCCCATTTGCCTTCAAAAGAGTAGCCAAAGTTCTAGAATCAGATAATTTTTTCTGAAGGTAGTGATTCATCAACGTTTCCAATATAGGAGTAGTTTCCATACAAGTTCGCATCAACAACAATAGGTAGTTTTGCAGCTTAGGAAAGTTAGAGTCATCTGTAAACAAAGAGGATGCACGAATCATTTCATTTAAGATACCACTATCGAAGATTTGTCTTGCTTTTTGATCATCTTTTGCAAACATTGAGAGTATCCTTGAAAGGGCAATTGTCACTTCCATTGTTTGAAGATCCTTACACTGAATAATGGCCTCAAATATTCCGTCTAAGACAGCTGAAGGAGCTCGATAGCTATCAGTGAATCTTGGGATTTGAGCTTCTACTATGTCAGCTATGCCAACCTCTAACTTTTCAGGTTTTGGAAGCGAGGTGAACACAAGGATATGTTCAAATGCCAATAGTAATTTAGGAAACCAGCTGGTGTTGACAAATTCTGCAGAGATTGAATCTGCACAAAAAGATAAAAAGCCTTCCAGCGATTCTGCTCCAAGATCATATACTTCCGGATCCTTGATTAGATTACCAAATAAACCTATGGTTCCAGTAAGTTTGCCCTCGTTGTCTGAGCTTGATATGTCAAGAGAGAGAATAATCGCAAGAAGCGTGCTTAAAATGGTTCGCTCAAAATTGCTCGTTGTACCCGGATTTTTTAGGAAAACATGAATGAGTAGATCCGAAAGTTTCTCTACGCAATCAGGAATCAATTCCGCAAAAATAAACCATCTTTCAACAAAGGCAGATTCGTTGGCTTTTCGCAAAAACATCAGCTCATCGTGAGTAGAAAAATTCGAATACTGTGGCTTCAAAGGCTCTAGCTTAGGAATTATGTAAGGGTGATCTTTAGCTTTAACTGCTAGCTCCTGAATACGATCTTGAGAGAGGTCACCTTGGTAGAAAGGAACCTCGTCTTTCAAAATTGGTGCCAAAGAATTACCTGTGGATTTCAAAAACTCTGAAGCATCGGCCCTATCGAGACCCAAGCTAACCAAATAATCAACTCGAGAGTTGGTGGGATGAACATTTTGCCAAACTAACGGATAGAGGAGTCCATTTGGAACTGTTGATGAGTTCTCACCTAGATGTGAGTAGGCATTCTTACTGATGGTGATAAACAATTCAGCAATTGTTGGAGGAAAGTTCCGAACTACCTTATCAAAGGAGAGCAAGTCAATTCCTTCATCGAGTGGACTTAAAACCTCAAGAAGCATACCCAAACTAAAAAGTCTAAACTGAGTAAGGAATGAGGGAACAAGCTCGTTGTGGAGAGTTCCAAAGCCACTTATATCACCTTCGTAGTACACTCTTGCGGCAGGAATCAATGTCAAATTTGATTTGTTTCCAACTATAGCAAAAATGGAAAGAATATACCTAGTAGTATGAAGGGTTAAGCTTTCAATATTCATAGAAACTGTCTTGAAATCATTTGACACTTCTTTTACTTTCTCACAGTCAAAAGTGGTTAGTTGATTGCAACAAGATACAAGAAGCTTTTTCAATATTTGAAAAGTGTCTGATTGAAGGAGAACGATAGCAAATGCAAATATAGCTAGGTCTAAAGTTCTGGATCTGGTCACAAGCAGCCTATACAATAAGCTGGTAACAATACCATGATATGCTCGTTCAATCAATATATCTTGCGTTGAAATGTTGCCATATAGTTGAGTGATGTAAATGGAGAAATCGGACAATATGTGGACTGCATTCTTGAATCCAAGAGACGCTGGCCTATCTTGTGTTTTATGCATTGTTATACGGCAGATTGAACCGAAAGTGAACCCAAGCCAAGTGTGAGCCCTATTTATTTGCAGCCTAAGCTGAGCAATATTCTTACTTTTAGTATTCGGCGCTGAATGAATTTTTTTCTTGGCTTCTGATTGTTTTCCGATCGTCAATTGTACAGGAGCAAAATCCACCTTGGCGAAAAAGGTAGTATCCTCACAAACAGAATCTGGAGTGAATCTTTGAATGATAATTTCCTCCAAAATAAGTCTCCTGAAGTAAAGTACCAACTCCTTCAAAAGTTTGGCTCCCTTAGGTGATGTAAAATAACTGGACGCTTGACCCATACGCTCAGAAAAAAGACTACCCGGCGAAAAATATGAATCTGTCAAGAGGAAAAATAATGCATTCAAAGTCTTCATGTTGTCAATAACCTTTCCACCTATTATGTTCCCGTTTTCCATGTTCTCGTACTGGGAGAAAAATGAAACGTCATCCTTTTCATAATGAGTAAATTCATGCAATTTCCAGGTGTATTCGTCAATACAGTCTAAAAGAGGAACAAACCCATAGTTCCTATCTTCATCATCATAGTATTTGAGAACACCCATGAAACTGTATAAAGAGTCAGAAACAATAAAGTCATATGGTGCATTCTCAATTATGATGTAATTAAGAAGTTGTTGAAATGTTATCTTCTTCGTAATATCCTTCCACCTGGAATTGTGTTCCAAAAGCACAGTAATCAAGTAAGTGACATTTTCATACATCAAACCACCTCGAGTCGCTTCCAAAGGATTCAGCTTTTCAACACCTTCCTCTTTTTCAACCACTACATCATTTTTGGATTTGTAGAAAGAGCCATTCGGATGTTGGAAAAACTCAGTAGGAGGAAAAGTTTTTGACACAATACCAGGTATGTCGATTATTAAATGAATAATATTGTCCATCACAATGGGCTTAAGTTCAGGAAAATGTCTTGTCAGCTGGTCCAAGGAATTAGCCAACTGTGGCGCTGCTTCCACAAGTTCGTAGGAATAATTATCATTTCTAAAAATCTCGAAGAATATGTCAATTGACTTTGACTCGACAACTTTATTCAGACCATCCTTGTTCAAAGACAATGCACCAAAAACATCAAAGAGTGACTGTATAAGGTCATTGGAAGAGTCAAAGAGCTGAGGATAGCTTTTCAGCAATCGGTCAATGGTACCAGACTCATTCAAAATAGAGAAAGCAGTTGGCTCTGTGTGCAAAATGGCAGACACACTGGACACAACACATATAATAATAGGGGACCCAAACGTCTTTGGGTTGTCTAATACCAAATTGAAATGTTCCAGCAATATTGAGTCGAACAAGTTTCTCATTCTATCTCCAGAGTCGGTTTGAATCAAGGAAAGGACAAATATCATCAGTTCTCTCAGATACAACATTTGATGAAATGAGATATTGTATGATACAATTATATCAGCAGGGGGCGCTCCTGGGTTTTGTAGTGAGTAACGGATCTCATCATCAATCGCCTTTAATAATAGTTGGAAACCATTGTTCAAAATGAATTTATCTAAACTCTGTGGGATGACCTCAATATATTGACATAAAACTGTTATTCCAGCAGATAAATGGTATCTGTGAGAAGATCTGATAGAGAGTAGATCAATTAGAAGAGTTAATATATCTGTGTTGGATAGGGATTGAGCGACGTGCTTCGTAGCTAGCAAGTTCCGTAGAAGATTGAATAAAAGAATGCGGTTTTCGGGTATTACCACAGAGTCATCTTTCATCATCTTTATGTATTGTTTCAGGTAACGGAAAAGGGAACCATAGCTGACATGCCCATTAAGCGCTTTCAAAATCTCCAGAGAAAACACTTTTCTATAGGAGATGCACTCTAAAGCCTTTCCTGCAGACTCGTAGATGATATCAGGTGTTTCCAATGAGGGATCTATTAACTCACATAAATCGTTGATGAGAGTGGAGTCAGATGAGAGTACGCTATCGAGGAAGTCAGTCGCTGATTGCATACATGATAAGTAGCTGATGGCCATGCACTTGACCGCAACTAGCTGCTGCCTTAGTTTCAAACTTTCAAAGGTGTCAGTGTTGAATGCCTTTGCTATCTGTACTGCTAATGCAAAATCAAAAAAGCATTCTTTGGGCAATTTGTCATAAAACTTATCGAAAATCTGTTGAAGACTGAATTTTCTCATGTTTTCTTCGGAGATTATTAAATGTTGCACTCCCTCCTTGGTGGGGTTAACTGTTTTTTGCCTCAAAGAAGAACCATCATTGGCAGATGTTGATTGCGTATTTGTAGGTGTAAGTTTGGACTTTTTGCGTTTAGGACTAACATCACTAGTACGTTTCTCGTCGGAGTTATAGTATTCAAAGTCTAGCATTTTCCATTTAGTTGGGACTTTATGGCTAGTAAGCTTACTACAATCAGCAAGACTAAACTGTCCCTCTGAGTTGGAATCTGTAGGCTTTCCTGCATTCAAGTTGACTGCCTTTGAAAGCACAGGCGGCGTTGGAGGAAGGAAGCCAATGGACATGTTTACAAACTTGTCTATAACCTTTGGATCTTTGTATTTCATGGTACCAGTTTGGATGGTCGCATCACCCAGGGCTACACATAGACCTAGCGCTGCCAATAACACGGGCACCGAGCAGCAGTTTATAAGGTTGTAGACGTGCTTGGTTGATGCGTATATCGAGTTGTTGTAGCAATTTGCAAATAACAAGCTAGAAAAAGTCAGTATTGCCACCAATAGGGACTCATCGGCAGGCTGAATCTCCACAGGTTTGGCAAACTCTTCTTCCAAATTGTACTTGGCAACTTTCTCTTTCAAAATAGAATCCATTCGATTGAGCAGAGGGACCCAATAGTATAGATCAGTCTTGCTGGAGTTCCAGGTAGTGACTTTGCTGAGCTCACGCTCCAACTCAGACAACGGACATTCTGATAAGTATTTGATATAATTCTTTGTGTGATCGGGAATTTTTACCTCTGGGCGAACGATGGTTTCATCAATTAGTTGAGAGTCTTCCATGGCTGCTGTGTCTTGCCACTAAGAGGGGAAACTTAGGACTTGATTGATTTAAACCCAGAAAGGCAGAGTAGATCGATACAAACAATACGACTTGAAAATGGCAGTCGAGTTCAAAGGATCCTTGAAACAAAAATTGACTTCCCAAAAACAAAAACTAATTGAATTCCGACCTAGAATTTAATAGTTCGGGTTGTAGTTGGGTAACTCTTGGTAGTTGCTAGGTAGAGATAGACTTCCCTTTTGGAAAAAAATCGTTAGGGAAGGAGTGATGTACAGGGGGTCGCTAATCTGGTTCGCTACACGCCCTTATTCTCAGACAGTCTTTCCTGTGTTGTGGTATCGGTTTGCTTATGTCATATCTGTTTACCTTTTTCGTGATTGTGCGCATCCATCATTAAAGTTAAACAGTTTGCATTATGGACGATAGAAAGAGCGTTTCTATTAATAACACGATGGACAGCAACTCAAAGGATCACGACAGCTCGACCGCTGCCAGCAGTCCTTCGAAGAGGGACCTGACAGCAATGAAGCCCCAGCCACTTCCTATTGCTCCTAATATGGTGGACGGTTTAAAGCCCATCAGAAGAACGAAAATAGGAGATATCAAATCTATGTTTGAACCCAAAGGTGACGATTCACAGATTATTCACTTGCTGGCAGACATCAAGGATGCATTGGACGCGCAGAATGTGACCAAATCGAACCCCAATACTGAATTATCCGATATCAAAAAGTTGCTAATGAGCATGGTTGACAGGTCAACATCTAAAGAACTTCATGATCCCTCAATAGAAGAGGGGAACACCCCTCAGGTTAACAATATGCTTGTGGAAATTAGAGACATGATATCCAACATGATAGATAGGTCCAAGTCAAACAAGTCGTCATTGGACAACTTGAGAGGCCATTTCGATGAGCAAATTTCAGATAGGTTGAGTGAAGTCAGTAAAACGGTTGAACAGCAATCAAGAGACACCCACGAAAAGTTGAAGGTTTTGCTGGATAGTAAAGTCAACAGCACCCTGCTTTCGGATTTGGATACTAAATTAGATAAGATTGTTCAAAATGACTCGAAGGACCTAAGATCTTTGGGGGCAAGAATTGGCGATTTAACAAGAAAGTCTGATGTAGAGGGAATTGAGTTAAAGCTCACAGGGTTCTTTGAGAAAATGGAGAAGCTACAGGATAGCTACGAGATAAAGAACACAAAACTGGAGCAAAGATTCGACAAGCTAGTGCAAGAGTTGCAAGAAAATAACAACAAATCCGAAAATAGATCGAAGCTCAAGGAGCAAGAATTGGAGCACAAAATAGATGAAAAAGATAGACAGATCATTGAGCTACGACAGGAAATCAGTAGCCTGCAGGAGAAACTAGCACACTCAAATGACAAACACACAAGCGAACTAGAAACTAAAAACAACGAGATTGTTAGCTTGAGGCAATTATTGAACGATTCAAATCAGCAAAACACAGTGATACAGGAGGAGCTATCTACTATAAAAGCACAGGGACTGGAATCAACTCAGCTTCACGCAAGCATAGAGGAGATGAGAAGAGAAAAGTCAGTCCTGACAAAAAATTTGATATCCTCATGTTCCCGGATAAAAAATCAACGAGAACTGTTCCAATTATGGAATGATAGAACAGAAGATGTAAAATCTAATCTTTTCTTTCTTCAAGAAACCTTAAAGAGTGATCGTTCATTTATAATCCCATTAAAGCGGCCCTCAACTGAGGGGGATGATCAGTCACAGAACACAAAGAACTCACCCAAAAAGTCTGCCGAAGATGCTCGTGAGGAAGTCGGCAATATTTCGAACGGTTCGATAATGAGTCCTATTTTCATGGAAAAGATCTCTCCCAAAAAAAGGGTGGTTAGTTCCCCATCCAAGATATTATCCAATCGGAACTTGAACAATCATTCGCATCCTAAATCCCCCATAAAGTTGTCCTCAGTAAGACGTTTGACAGAGCAGGAAAACTAATTTAATAGTTGTACTATATAATTCTAGCCCTAGACATGGTTACTATCTTCCACAGATTACGTAATATCTCATCTAGCGTGGTACGCGTTCTGAAGAAGACTGTCAGCTCTACTAGACAGTACTTCAAATATCATCGGATGAATTGTTCCTAACCGAGCAATAACTGATGACAAATGGACAAACAGCACTCCATTTTTAGCTTCTATTCCTCTTTTAGTACAGAGGCAGTTGACCTAAGTTTGGGACCATCCGAGTCGGTAGTTAATTCTATTGAGATTGATCCTGGTTCTTTTAGTGAAACTGATAAGAGTTACAAAGAGGGAAGACGAGCAGTGAATATTAACGACATACTGACAGGAAATGTAGCTAAACACAGAAAAGAGGTTATTGACGTTCAAGAAACAGTTGAACAGACGATGATAGATGTTGCACCTTCAGAGGATATGAAAAATCACGAAGTTATAGACCTGGATCAAGAGCAACAGAATCCAACACCAAAAAAGAATAAAATATCGTTACTGTCTCTTTTAGATGGAAACGGAAATAAAGACAGAGCAGCCAAACAAGTTGAGAAAGAGGCAAAGATGTTGGTCACCTTGAAGATAAAACCATCAACTCTAAAAGATATCCAAAGAAAAATTGATAGGGCAGAGTTATATACTCCAGGCATACCAATACTAGGTAGAAATCCACTAAAACCTACAGTTTCATTTCTGACCGAAATTCAGTTGAGGGCTCAGAGAGCTATAGAGATTAGGCAGAGTGAGTTGGCGAGTCAATGTTCCAGCCTAAAAGAGATGTCTCTCCCACTTTTGAAGGTGAATGATTTTCTGATAAGGAATGAGAGTGAAGAGGATATGCACGCCAAACGAACTTTGAATCTCCCGCTGAAGGACAATACTAACCCAGATGATATCAAGCATCTCTCTCAAGACTTACGAGACTTGAATCTGAGAGGAACTGAACCGGATAGTTCAAAGACCACAAAATATCACTACATTGCATCTGAATTTCAATATCATGACCTCACCGGACTTATAAGTGAAATAGTTCCCGATTTTAGACGACATTACGGTTTGGAGTGCTTGATTGGGCTTTTTTATGATGTTGATTTCCAACTTCGGATTGGACATAACTCTAGCCAATGGGTAGACTTGTTCAAACCCACAGAATATAAAGAGCTTTTGTTCCCGCTAGATATATCAACAAGCATAAATAACTGGATACAAAGCGCATTTGAAGATTTGCAAAATATGGATAGAACCAAGAGGAAACAAGTCGGCACATTGAAGAGACCCAAACGAGACAACGACCTCGATGATTTTATTGTATATGATGATATTGAATCAACTGATGTGAATCTTTTTGCACCACTTCTGATACTGGAAGGGCCAGCTGGTGTGGGGAAAAGCAGTAGCATATTCACCATAGTGGAGAGACAGATGAAAGGGTTCGTTTTTGAAATAAACACAGGTGAATCACGAGCCAGAAAGGATATAGGATTTCATTTGGAACAGATAGCTACTACAAAGTTAGTGAAAAGGGTAACTAAAGGCTATGCTGATATGCTGGATATTTCAGTTGAGGACTTTGAAAACATCAGCAATCAGAAAGGCGTTATCCTATTTGATGACTGCGATGTTGATTTGGAAGATGACAAAGATCTTTTTTCTTCTATTAAAAGCTTACTAGAGTACTCCCACCGGCCTCTTGTTTTAACCTGTTCTGACTCCACAAAAATCCCACCTGAGCTTGTCGAGCTCTCTACATTGATTAAAATTGACAAGCCTGAAGAGAAGCTACTTTCTGATTACCTCTTCATCATTGGCTGTTTAATGAGGTTTAATATTGACAGGCCTATACTTAACGAATTAGCCAGTCACCAGGACATTAGAAGGTCATTGATGCAATTGCAAGCGATATGCAACTACAGACCACCAGAGGGAAAGATTGTCCAAGTGACACAAGACATTAGCAATGGAACCAGAACAGCTGTAATTGAGTCCAATATAGAACAGCTGGAACATTACTACGATACGTTAGAGGATGACGTAATGCTACCACCAAGACCAAGCTGCGACAGCATACGTGACGAGTTTCTTGATTATTATGCTTCAAAAGCAGTTAGAGCTGGTTCCCGGAAATGGAGACCTCTCTACAAGAATAGCAAGACGTATCTGATCAAATATCCGTTTTCTGTGTTTCAAAGGCTTTCCATCTCCAATACTGCACTCTTTACAGAACTAGCCCCGACAATCCGATTATTTGCCCGAATGGACGTACTAATGGATGGAATGAGGCGATTCTTGCATAACCCTACCAAGATACTACTTGGTCTATATACTCCATAGACTGTTAATCAGAGACTTGAGTATTTAATTACTTCTCATCCTAAGCAAAACGTTACCTCGAATCTGTCTCCTGTAGTTGAAAATCATTGAATCAACGGCGTGCGTGCGTGTGCCTCTGTTTTTTCTCTCTCTACTTTGTTTCGTTTTCCATTGCGTGAGTGGCGATGTCTGAGTTGAGTGATTCTGAAGTTAAAGCTGAGGTAGAAGAGCAAGCTGTTCCAAGAAAGACTCAGAAGCAGGAAAGCTCTGAATCTACCAATGGGTCCATCCCAAAGAAACAGAAAAGAGGATCAGCAGCTGCAGGCCAAAAAGTGTCTGCAGAGATTCTTCAAAGAAGAAGGGAGGGGAGAATAAAGGCTCTGGCCACATTGCAGTCTAAACTGGATAAGCTTGGAATTAAGAGAGTTGACCAAAACAATGCTCTTCCTGCCTCTACTGTCCCCACTATTTCATTAATCAACCAGAAGAACTATTTCACAGGTTATTTGAAACGAGACGAGCAGAACTTGAGTATCAAGAATGTGAAGGAAATGAATCGTCTGTTGGCAGAGAAAAAGAAGAAGGATAAATTGTCAAAGTCCAGCGCAGGCACTTCTACCAATACACCAGATGTCGACGGGGAGGAAGAAGATGACAATGACGGAGATGTCGACGAACGAGTCGGCTCTAACACTATTGTTATGCATCCTGGAACCACAAATATTAGAATTGGATTTGCTACTGATATCGATCCCAAGATTATCAAAAACGTGATTGCCTTTCCGAAACGACCAGGCCAGGAAAGTACTAAGGGTCATATATTTGAATCTCGCAAGGGGTCTGAACACGAAATCGAAGAGTTCGAAGCTCACCTTCCCTCCATTGTTTCAAGTTTTAGAGAAAGAATGAGATATTACAAAAGAAGAATATTACCAAACTCCAATGAAACAGTTGCCAACTTCAATAAACGTCAAGAACCCCAAGTGGTTGAAGATCACAACGATATTCATAAAGTAGATTTCTTGGACTCAAAGAAGCTATTGAATGATCCTAAAGTGAAATATCTTGTTGGAGAGGATGCCCTTCGTTTAGATGACTATTCAGATTGGATCTTGCGATCTCCTTTCTACAAGGGAAACTTCAATGAGGACAAGTCGATTTACAGATCATATCAAGAAATATTGGGTGATATCGAAATCATTATCAAAGAAGGGTTTTCTAAAAATCTGGGTATTGAACCTGCGAAGTATGCCGATTTGAACATTATACTCATCATTCCCAACCTATACGATAAAACTTATGTCACAGAGATGACAAACCTACTGATTAATATGTCTTTTGCTAACATTGGAGTTCTGCAAGAGGGTGTCAGTGCAACCTTTGGATCAGGTATCTCCAACGGATGTATCATCGACATAGGGTCTCATTATACTAAAGTTTGCTGTGTTGATGAAGGTATGATAATTCCTAATTCTCAGATTGAATTAGATTATGGCGGAGACGATGTAACAAAGACCTTTGCGAAAATGCTGAAACGGAATCAGTTTCCTTATAAGGAACTGGATTTCTCTCGTATTACTGACTGGGAATTAATTAACCAACTGAAAGAAAAATATCTTACCTTTGAAGATGCCGACATAGCTGTTCAGTTATACAACTTCTCAGTAAGGAATCCACATCAATTGACAAAGAAATACGAGTTTAAAGTGTTTGATGAAGTTATGGTCTCTCCAATGGGATTTTTCTACCCTGAAGTGTTTGGTGCCAAAGGAACTACTGTTAATAGGAAAGGAAATTTCTTTGAGGTTCATAAAGATTATTTTTCAGGAAGATACGATTCTCCATTAAGTAGGTCTCAATTGGACCAGGTTGAAGGGAAGTATTTGGCGAACATGGATGATTTGGAAGAGATTGTCAATAGGTTGCTTTCTGAGTCCTGCAATTTAGGATCGAACTTTAACATGGGAAACAACAGTAATACTTCAAGTGGTAACAACAATTTAGGGAATACAGGTACAGCAGCTGCAGGTTCAGAGGAAAGCTCGGACTATTTGGAAATCGAGGAAACTAAACTCAACAAGCAAATCAACCATTATCTGGAATTAAAGAAAGGGGGTGAAGGTCTAAATCTCACACCTCTGGAGCTAGCTGTTATTGAAAGCATATCTTATGCTGGTTTCCAAGATATGAATAAGCTGAAAAAGTTGTATGAAAACATCCTGATTGTTGGAGGATCTTCCAAGATTGATGGACTTGATCTAATATTGGTAGACCGTATCCATATCGCCAGATCTCCAGTTTTGTATAGCACTAGTCTGGATCAAGCCATAAAGTACATTGCCCTCAAAAAAGAGGAGTTTGAAAAAGCCAACAAAGACAGTAAAGTGGAGGGAGACGTGAAAGAATTCAAGATCACAGAAGAACATTTGGAACACCTTAGAGGTCTCTTGGAGGGGACTTCAGCCGTGCCAATCGAAATATTATCATCTTCGAGAGACATAGATCCGGCTGAAATGTGTTGGAAAGGAGGCTCTGTTTACGCCAGACTCAAGATCGTCAACGAGATGTGGATTAACAAGGAAGAATGGGATATATTCAACGATCGTGCATTCAATTACAAATGTTTGTTTACATTCTAAGCAATAAATAGTAACACTAACAGAAATATCAATGCAATGATCAGTAAGATGATACAGCAGTCGCTAGCTTTTTCTTTATTCTTTTCTATGAACCACTCGATTCTTTTAACGCCAGACGTTAACTTGCTGCCCACCCGATCAAAGTCGTTATCTAGATCATCCAATAAAATGCCTTGATCTTCCAGTTCTGTGCCCATAGTAGATGCTTGAAGATGTATATTCTGCATGGTATTGTAAACGCTATCAAGATGCTGGTCCTGCTCTCTCAGCACTTCCTGCTGTTGGAATTCCTGGAAAGCTGTATCATTTTTGAAAGGATTCTCATTACCGTAGTCCTGTGAAATTCTATTTGCCATTGTGGTAACATCCTTGGGTCTCTTGGCCAGTTTATCGTTCCAGTGTGAATTCAGCTGCTGAAACGTTGCAGAGATTTTGTCTACTTTGGCTATCCTCTCATCGAGTTCTTTGTCGGAGATGTTGTAAGTATTATTGTTGTCTCGGATGATTTGTATGGTGTCCCTGAGATCTTGGATTGTTTCATTAAGTTCCTGCTTATTATTCTCAATATCTTCAATATTATTTTGGTTGATGTTCTTGGGAGCAAGATTATTTATGATGCTATCCAGCTGATTGACCTGAGAGACAGCGTCTTTGTAGACATCGTTAAACGGATCCATTGATGTTACTTCTTGGGTTTACGAGAGTATGTGGTGCGTTAGTAGTCAGCTTTGGATGTTGGTCGCGCGCATGGAAACACCTGTTATACATGGGACATTGTATGGGCTAGACAGATAGAAGGCGAGAGAGTCTGTGTTTACATGGGATACCTTGGTCTACTAGCATTCGACAAGTTCGTCGTCCAAACTGACGAATCACACTTTTCCAAAACAGATTTTCCAGCATTGGCCGACCCTATCAAATCTAGGTCCGTTCCTTCTGGAAAAATATAACCGATAAACACACGACTTGATAGTGTTCTTTATTTAATTATCCTTATCGGAGGTTGTGTTCCCCAAATTTATGATACGATAAATGAGGCCCCAATGCTATCTCCTATCTGTACCTGAGAGCTTTCTGTTCGGACTAATTGGGTACAGGCCCTTTTAAATAGAAGCAAAGGCTCCCAGAAAAACTTTTCACTTCTCCTGAAAAATAATCCATCCCTTTCCCCTTTCCACCTGACTTGAGAATTTCCCCCTCATCTCCTGATATTGTCATATCACATCCGGTTATTTTTGCGATTTCCCCATTGGGCAAGTTTGCGATAAATCTTTTATATTTCCACATTACCTCTAGCACCTCCTTTCCAGTTCTATTTGCAAGGCCCGGTATGAGTTTGAACGTCGCCCCATGCATACTGCTGCCTCAGATGCCCAGCGCAGGCGTAGGTAGCTACAATCATGTCAACATTCTTGTGAGGCTAGATGAAGAGCTGGTATCAGCCATCCAGGAAACGACCTGGGACCAGGATGCCCCGAAGCTGATAGTGAAGAATGGCAAGCTGTCGTTTCGGATAAATGGCAAGCTGTTAGAGACGACCCTTCTAAAGGACAACCTGAAGACAGAACTGTACAGTTCGTCCGAGGATCAGAGATTCATCAATCTGGGAAATTTGAACTTCAAGATCAATATGGCTAAATCCAATACAGCTCAAGCTTTTCAACAGCCGCAGAAATCTTTACTCAAAACTTCAGCACCATCTCACCAAAGATCCCACTCTTCTTTGTCATCACCAGCATCACTACCATCATCACCGTCATTATCTTCGTCATCATCTTCCCTCTCTGTTTACGCAGACGTTCAGCATTTGATTCAGCAATTTTTGCTGAAAGGTAACTCCCTAACCAAGGAAGAGGTTGGAGCTCTGATATCAAAGTCCAAGGTTCCGAAATCTGCCCTTCGCCGAATGATATCAAAAGTCAACGATGTGAACTATGTGCTGCGTGATTTTTACCTTCTGCAGGTCAATTACAATCTTCTAGGAGCTACGCAACGGCAAACTATTCGCCACTACTTGAGTTCCAAGCTGAACCAGCTTGGTTATCCAGAGAACCACCCTTTGAAGCTGAAAATCATGCATGCATTACCTGCTTTCAAGTTCCTTAAGAAGAAAGTTTTGTTGTCGAAACCCACAGCATTGGCGTCGTTGCCAGTAACGTCTGCTCACAAAACAGAGAACAGCTCGTCATCTCCTCCATCATCTACCTCTTCAGATGGTTTGAAGAAGAGAAAGATAGACAATCTTTCCCCAATTACAAGTTCCGAAGATGATGCGAAAAAGACCAAAACTACACCCAGAACACCCGTACTAACGTCAACTTCAGTGGATCCCGAACTGTTGCAATTGGCGATAAAATTCAAATCAAAGTATTCAGATTACGAGAAGCTTTATAAGCTGCTATCAAAACCCAATCCCAATAACGATAAAGACTGGGAAGAGAAACAAATTGCTAAATTGGTTGAAATGCACAATCAACTGAGCGCCTGGAAAGCTAGATTGTGGGAAGAGGAAAACAACCCAAGAGCAAACACTAACGGAAAGGTATATATTAAAGAGAAATAGCATTACAAAACCTCATTATATTAATTGTACTCTAGATCGTAGTTTCCCTCCTTGGAAGTTTCTAATGGCTTTCTTTTCAACGTTTCTTTTTTGTAGTCTCCTCCATGCCTCTAATACATGGCTGGAGGTAATTGGGCGCACATCTTTATCTGGCCCATCAAACAGATGTTTCCTTTTCCTGTGGCTTTCCTGTAGTTTTTGGATCGTGGTTGTGGATGTAGCTATATCGCCTTTCTGTTCTTCCAGCATTTTGACAATCAATGCCTCCTCAGTTATAGAGCAAACCATCTCAAACGTCAAGAATCCCAATATGTCAATGACATCGTCACTGGGTCTACTTTCAGCCAGATGCGATAAACCACACCATTCTCTGAACCTTTTTGCCTTTCTGAACGTAAAACTTGCCTGCCTACATTCAGACCAATGGACATACTCCTCTTTAGTCATATCCTTAGTTCTTTCATCATTAGTTTTCAGTCTCTTCAAAGAGGCTAGAGTAGCTGCTCTTTCATCCTCATCCTCAGCTTCATCTTCATTGGTATCCAATGGTTGTTCTGTAAATACAAATTGCAACTCCCATGGAAGCCGTATCTTGGATTTCTTATACTTGCTGAGCATTTTGCTATCCATGGATGTACTTGAAGAGGAGCCAGGGGCCCCAGGAGCGCCAGATGCTACACCTTGCGAGGCAGAACTGTCTAGCAGATCGTCGCCTCCAATGTCTGCCAAATCTCCGCTCTGTTGGTCTTTGGCATTTTTACGAACATCTTTCCAACTAAGATAAGTTCTCAAGCGATTCACCTTGGCCTTGTCGTGTCTGATAAGGAAAATCACATCCTCTGGAACGATGGATTTCGTACCTCTAGAGAGGGCCGTCTGAGACGAATGAAGTACTATCTCCACCACTTGTGACCTGACAATGTCTTCGATCAGTGACGTCGTCTCTACAGGAGGATCATTTGTCTCTCCGGACACAAACATCATCTGCTGTATCTCCATACGGTACCTATATTTGTGATCCTTGTCCTTATTTTCGGTCATTTCTGGCGAAAGATGTCTACCATAAAAAGAGTCTCCTATGAAAGTCTGGATAGATATTGGAGAGCGCGAGCCCAGCTGAAGTCAACTCAAGTGTCTTTCTGCTGGTGCGGCTAGGAGGACAGAACGGGGAATGCGCGTAGCTCCCATCAAATGGTGCTTACTTCCCCGAACTAATATAGCCTTCTATTAGGTTGAAATTTTTGAACATTGCCTTATACGTCCGAAGCAATGGTGTTCATAGACACAACAGAGCCAAATTTTGTAGTAGAGAATGCTGATTTGGTTGACATAAAGGTTCCCACAGATCCGTCTGTAAATGTGATACGGCCATTGCATCCTATAATCCAGTATCAGAATGGTAATGACAAAATTTCAGGCAGGACATGTTTGGTGATCTTGAATCAGAAGATAAATCTCTTCCCAAAAGTTTTCGAAATACTTTGGGCCAGTACGGATCTGCAGGTGTGTGCCGATGGTGGTGCCAATCAACTTTTGTCTTTTGTAAGGGATAATAGACTAGATGAGAGCAATTACCTCCCAAAGTACATCGTTGGAGACATGGACTCTTTAACAGAGGAAACGAAGAATTTCTATCTTCGCACAGGAAAAGTGATAGTAAAAACACAGTCAACTCAATATGCAACAGACTTTGACAAAGCGGTAACGGCGTGTCTTCTTCATTTTAATTATCCAAACTTCTTTAGGGATTTTGAGACTTTGAAACTTGACAATATTGACGGACTTGCAACTTTGAAAAACTCCATGGACAGCAAAGATTTTACCACACCGCTAGACATGATATTCTTGGGTGCTATAGGTGGGAGGTTCGACCAGACAATTCATTCCATTGGTGAACTTTACAAACATGCATCAAACGACCTCTTACAAATGAGATTTTTCAACACAGAGTACCTAGAGATCATTTTTCTTGTACCCAAGGGGACCAATTTCATAGTCATACGGAAAGAGCATGCGGACGACCCTTTGTGTTATCTGGGATTGTTGCCCTTAAATAATTCATTCGTAATGCACACTAAAGGATTGAAATGGGATGTTGCCAACTTTGCAAGCTCCATGACCGGTAACATCAGCTCTAGCAATTACAATGTTGGAAGCAATGGTTTCTATGTGCAAAATACGGACCATCTGGTGGTTAATATAGATCTAAATCATATTCTAGGTGAGGTATGACAATTATAAAAATGACTATACAAAAAGGGATGTAATTAACTATGCAATTTTCTTGTTCTTTTGAGCTAGAGCAGCTGCCTTTCTTTCAGCCTTCAGCTTCATACGTTCTTCACGTTCCTTCTTAGCTTCAGGACCAGCCTCGGTGTCCAAGGTGTAATCCCACCATCTGAAACTGGAGGCATAGTTTCCAATAAAGTAGTGGTGATGCAGATCATGGTGCTCTGCGCCAGCCCAGAACGGTATAAAGTTGTGCAAAGACCAAGGAAAGTCGTAACCGGAATGGGCGTCAACAGCTTGGAATAATCTAAGAGTAATCCAACACGTAATGGTGAATAGGTGCAGGTCTCGCGTAAAATAAGCCCAAATGAGAGGGAATCCAACAGTACCAAAACCTAAAGCCATAACTTCAGCGGGATGAGCATACTCTGCAGCTAGTCCAAAAGGAGCAGCGTATCTGTGATGTTGCTTGTGAATGTACTTGTAGAAAGCACCATAGTGGAATAATCTATGGAACCAATAGTGCCACAAATCCTCCAAAACAAAGAAAACAGAGAACTGAAGAGCTAAAGTCTTCCAGGAGGGGAAAGGCACGGCAACTGATATACCCAGGCTCTTGCAAAGTGGGTGGAAGGTCCAGATAGGCAAAGCCTCCACCAAAAAGTGCGATTTCAAAACACTTTTCAAACACTCCCATTGCTCCTTGTTGGAAGGAAGCTGCTTAGGCTGAATCTTCCATTTGCGGAAGTAAGGAATCTGATCAATGATGAACCAGGGAAGACATCTTCCAAAATACATGAGCTCGTGCACCGTGAAAAATAGCAGACCTGTTGCAAGAGTGTCGTTACTCATGTACGTGTAGTAGGCAGCCCATAGTTTCTCTAAGAACGTTAGCTGAGGTTGAGTGGCAAATATGTTCTTGGTGATGTCACTGAAGGTGGGACCTCTTATAGAGTCCAGGTAGGTGGAGTTGAAAATTTCAGTCATGGTAGCCTGAGTCCTGGGTGTTGTGAAAAGAGATGTAGATCCACCTATTGAATTCTGAGGTAGGGGGACCGCAAAGGTTTTATAGGGGCTTCACCGTTTTATTTTTTTGCTCGTATGTCGTATCGCTGTGGTGTGATTAGAGGTATGAAGACTAGAAGCAAGATTTAAACGAGAATACGAGATAAACGGTAAATAGAATGGAATGATAGGGGGATAGCTATGCTAATCGGAGGAATCTTTATTTAACGACACACCAGGTCTGGGGGCTTGACTGTCTGCAGGGGAACCATGCGACAAATGGGAAGAAAACTTACGATTTTCTTCTATGGGTCTTGCGAAAGGCAGTCAGTCTGGCACATCGAGAAGGGAAAATAAAGACGCGAGCGTTTCTGACACCGATGAGACCACAATCTTAAAAATGAGACGAGAGAGAGAAAGCAGTAGGCGTACGTTTAACTATGCGGTTTGTAGTTGACGATGAAAAGTCAAGTCAGGCCATTGCGAGAGCCATCCGTCAATCATCGTGCAGGAACTACAGGATGCTCGTTCTGCATTTACTGTCTGTAGCGAACATTTCTTTAGACGACAGATAAGGAGATGGCACGAACGCTCCTAGTAAGATGCGAAGAAGATGGAAGTGATAAAAGGACAGAATTGGCTCTACGGGAAGAACTTGGATGACCTGGCTCCTAAATTGTTCAAGTAAATAGATTTACGTTCAGTGTCAGGCCAGCGACACAGGGACCCCGTCTTATATCATTGGTCGTTAAAGTTAAAGGCCATGATCAATATACAGGCTTCTAGTTTCTAGTTTCCTTTTAAGGTTTCGACCTATATAGATGCTCCTTTCGGAAATAAGTCCGTTTCCGTAGAGATTAAAAAAAAAAAAAAAGAACATATATCACCACGTGCATTTGAGCAGGGCTTCCCCACCCAACACCACAACAGTCCCGCCACATTATTTTTCAGTCCCTCGCGAGCACGACTGTGCCTAAAACATTGGGCGTGCACCAAATCAAAAGCTTTGAGTTCCTTCGCGAATCCTCCCTCACAGCTCCAACTCAGAAGCTCCAGGTCAAAAAAAATTTCAATTATACCAGGGAATCTCTGTACACATCAACCAAGACAACAGTAAGTAACACAACGTGGGCTACTTCGCCAAAGAATACACCAAATGAATCAGACTTCCAGTACTAACACAGTGCCTCCAGTGTCTCAATACAAAGAATTCGAAGTTATTGGCCGTCGTCTGCCCACTGAGACCGTTCCAGAGCCAAAGTTGTACCGTATGACCATCTTTGCTAAGAACGAAACTATCGCCAAGTCTCGTTACTGGTATTTCCTGCAGAAGCTGCACAAGGTCAAGAGAGCTTCTGGTGAGATTGTCGCCATCAAGGAAGTCCTTGAGGAGCGTCCAACTGAGGTCAAGACTTTTGGTATCTGGATTAGATACGACTCTAGATCTGGTACTCACAACATGTACAAGGAATACCGTGATGTCACCAGAGTTGGTGCTGTCCAAGGAATGTACCAGGACTTGGCTTCTAGACACAGAGCTAGATTTAGATCAATCCACATTCTGAAGGTTGTTGAGTTGACTAACGACGACGACATCAAGCGTCAATACGTCAGACAATTCTTGGAGCCAGAACTCAAGTTCCCATTGCCACACAGAGTTCCAAAGACTGAGTCTCTTTATGCTTCTAAGCGTCCATCCACTTTCTACTAAGTGTTTTTCAAGGTGCTTTAGTTGGGAAGGAGAATTAAGATAAGAACGACAAAAAAGAATCACAAGTCTGATAGTATATAATCAAATTGAAACTATTTGCCTGTCTAAAATTTTGTTTGTTATGTAAAGTTATTTAGAATCTGCGTATTTGTCTGGTATCTGTTTCAGCGTTGTGTCCTCTATTTCTGTCGATTCTGGAAGAGCGTCTTCGTCTAACAACTGCTCTTTCTGGGTAAATTTCGTTATTCTTTTTGCCTCTACCGACACCTGAGGCAAGACGAAGGAGCCATCCCGGTCGTCATCTGCTTGTCGCAATGGTGAACTGGGCATAGAAAGTCTCAAGTCTGACTGCAATTGAGGAGGCTCAGGTGCGTTAAAGGGAGAAGAGTCGTATTGGGGGGCTTTTTTCGCTTTATGCTGGTCCCGCCTTTTAGGCGTTATACTATTCACTATTGGTGCGTCCGCTTGCTTCTTGGGAGTCATTTGTACCTGCCAAACGTTATCCAAAGCACGATGCATGAACATTAATTTGTTTCGCTGTTCCTCTTGGGCATGCTGTAACTTTGAGGAGTCGAATATGGAGCTTGTAGTCGGTTGGTTTAGGCGTTCTGTTTTTTTATCCGGACTCGTATCCTTCTCAGAGCTCAGTTCTTTCGGTTCTTTTAGGTGGTGATACGTGGGAGTAGGAGGATCCAAGGAGACTGAAGCCGTGGTATCATCAAACGGAAATTTTCTTCCGGTTCTATTAGGAGTAGAGCTTTTCATTCTTTTTGAAAAAGACTCTGTCATTGTATCATCATTAGGACAATGTGTCTGTTCGAATATCCGATGAGACTCTCTGTACCTTTTTTGAATATCATCGGTAGTGTGATTTGAAACAGCACCCGTATTGCCATCGTCCAACAACTCCTTCCCTGCATCCAATGCGTTCTTGTTTTGCAAAGTGGAATCATCAAACGGTTCCATCGCCTCGTCATATCCCGATAATTGTACGTTAGCGCTGGCTTCAAAAAATGACTTCCAGACTTTAACACCTTGCAGAACACCCTGAGACGCTGCTCCATATCGGCGCATCACAGGTATTATAGAGTCATTGATAATTCTATTCGTTTTCGTCAAGTCACTGTCTATTTGTTGTAGAGTCAAGGTGAGCTCCTGTTCCAACTTCTCAAGCTCCATTGTTTTCTGCTGAGTCTCATTTTGGTCAGAATAGCTGGGCGGTATAAATATCGACCTCCTTGTGCTTCTCTCCTTGCTCATCTGCTTGGTATACGGAGATATATGCCTGGATTACGCGTTCCAATGGATCGTAATCCCACCTTTCGATATTGGAACCGGTACACGACTCATATATATCTCATCGCTGATGACAATCAAGGACTCTCTTCTGGTGTAGCATGGGCAACGCAATGTCTCAAAGTGTAGCGCCGGAGTGTACAGAACTGAAAAACAAATACGACTCCTGCTTTAACAGCTGGTACACGGACAAGTTTTTACAGGGGAAAAGTCTTGAGAACGAGTGTGAGGGTTTATGGGAGGACTACAGGGAATGCCTGGAGGTGAGTACCGAATATTGAGTTTTAACCAGCACATTTTACTAACTGGCCACAGAATTACTTAGTCAAAAAGGGAATCAAGCCCATGGTAGATGAAACTGCAAAAGACGCCCCATTTGAAGAAAAAGGAGAGCTTCAATCAAGAGCCAAGAAATGAAACTTAAACGACAGAAAGCCTTTTACCTGTATATATTACTAATCAATTTTATGTGAATTGAAAAATATCTCTACCATGTACATCTAGTTTCCTCATGAGTTCGTCCACAGCTTACGCTGCAGAAGCGAGCTCCGCATTTGACACATGTTGCAGGAGCGTTGTTACCACAGATGGAACACAGCTTCTTAAGATGCCTTCTGTTGCTGGGAACTATAGTTGCCTTGAAGATTTTTATTAATTGGGGATCGACTTCCTCAACGTAGTTCACTAACGTTTTCCGGCTTGCCAGTATCCTTTTAGTTGCCGCTGTTTCACCGGGCTTCAGACGCTTATGCTTGGTAAATGCTTCCAACCCACTCTTGGGGATCTCTATCTTAGCTTGGTCGTTGTAGTTCTCTCTATTCAATTCTTCAAATCGCTTGTTTGAGGCCTTTTCCTCAGCCTGTGTCGTTGGTACGGTGTTTCCGTGAGCCTGTGCCTCCAGTGACTGGAAATTATAGTTTACACGGGAACTTCTCTTTGCTCCACTTGAGGGACCTGTAGTTGTTCTTGACGAGCCAGTGGCTGGTTTATATATTGAGGAAAAATACGAATCAGGGTCGGACCCTCTCGGTATTTCAGATACTCTGTACATTGTATCTTAACTCTTATTAGTCACTATGTTTGGGGTTAGTTAGGAGGAGTACATGAGATGAGATATCCGCCTTTAGTTCTTTCGCGGATCTTCTATTCTGTCACTCCCTCCATTCACCTACTGTCAGAGGAAAATGATCAGGCAGTTTGTCAGGTTCTATTCACAAAGAGTGGCCATTGTTGGCTCGGGTCCCGCAGGGTTTTACACCGCGTTGCGTCTACTGAAGGATCCATCTAAAAAAATAATTGTAGATATTTTCGAAAAATTACCCGTTCCTTACGGATTGTCCCGATTTGGAGTGGCCCCAGACCATCCAGAGGTGAAGGAATGCCAAACAAGATTCGAAGAAGTAGCTCAGGACGATCGTTTTAGTTTTTATGGGAATGTTGATGTTGGCAAGGATGTCTCGATTGAAATGATGAAGGAAAACTACAATGCTGTCATCTTTGCCTATGGATGCAGCGAGGACAATAAACTTCGAATCAAAGGAGCAGATCATAAAGGTGTTATAAGCTCTCGTGAATTCGTTGGATGGTATAATGGTGTCTTTGACCTACAGAATCTTGACCCACCGTTAGAGAAGGCGCGTCGTGTTGTAATTATTGGGAATGGAAACGTCGCATTAGACCTAACACGAGTTCTTTTAGGCCCTGTGGATCCCCTGTGGAAACAAACAGACATAACAGCCAAGGCTATATCCAAGCTACAATATTCAACGGTAGAACATGTAACTATCGTGGGAAGAAGAGGATTGCTCCAAAGTGCCTTCACGAATAAAGAATTGAAGGAATTGATAGATATGCACTCAATTGGAGTGGGCTTTAAAGGCGTCTCTGAGGATCACATTGCACCTTTAGCTCCATTATCCAAGAACTTGGGAAGAGTACAGAAAAGAAGAATGGACCTTTTAACCAAATATTTTCAAAAAGTGAAAAATAGTGCCAAAACTGCATGTACCAAGGAATGGGAGTTAAAGTATTTAATGTCCCCCAAAGAAATCATAGCCAAAGATGACCAACTTCTTTCTAAAGTAGTGTTTGAACACAATGTATTGGTTCAACCCGATATAGACGTTCCAGTGTCAATCGAACCCACAGGTGAATTCACTGAGCTACCAGCAGATCTACTGATCTACTCTACAGGTTATAAAGGATGTGCAATCCAAGGCTTAATTGAAGCAGGTATTCCTTTTAATAAGAAAAAAGGGTACATCCCCAACAAGGATGGTAGGGTATCGCCAGGCATTTACGCATCTGGATGGATCAGAAGGGGGGCGACAGGAGCAATTGCTTCTACCATGATGGATGCATTCTTCGTGGCTGAAACGGTGCTCAGTGATTTGGACAGCTCTTCAACTGAAAAAGAAGGATTGAGCGACTACATAAGCCAGCTGAATAAACCAGTAGTAACATGGCAAGATTGGGAAAAAATACAGCAACACGAGTCCAAGGCGGGAGCCTCGTTGGGTAAGACAAGGGAAAAACTCACCACAATTGAACAGGTGCTGGAAATCGTCAAATGACATAAAATAGACCTTTCTGCATTCTAATACATAGCATAAACTTTCTCTAATGTTCACCCTTGTGATGGCGTAAGTGGTAGTAGTATTCCAGGGAGTAACCGAAAAGAATAACACCAATAGCTAAGTGCAACAATGGTTTGGCAGAAGCATTTCCGTCATTGAAGAACTTCTCTCCGTATTTTCCCATTGGCGAGGAAGCCTTAGGGAAAGTAGCCTGACCTTGAGGGAGAGCCTTGTAGAACTTGACGACCTCCTGGATCTTCTTAGCGTGAGGGTTGGATCCCAAGTTCTAATTGTATGTTAGTACACCAAAAACGCAGGAGACAGGAACAATGGAGAACCGATGTTGACTTACCTTTGCGGAAGCAATCTTTGGAGGGATCAAAGTGGATAGTTTTCTTCTAATGACAAAAGACATGTTCAATGAATGAAGGCTGTTCCGTTAGCTGTTAGTTTTTCAAGGGTGAATTAGATTCGATTGGGCGAGAGCGACGGAGGAGTGGGCAATACACTACTAGGGGAGGAAAGGGGGAGAATCGTTGCGATTATGTAATATGTGTTGGTGCACTACCTCCAGGGTATCGGCTGGATTATGATATTATAGCTAATTATGCCCTTGCGATATACAGCACTAAGTGAAGAGTTAGTAATGGTCTCATCAGGCAGATATTAGTTACTTACCGTTTGTGCCTCTAATGAACACATCTCCGTAAGTTTTAGTTGTTTCACCTTTGTATTTCCCCTCTGTGTTTTCCAGGGCGACGTTCATGAAACCATCTATGGATTGAAGAGCACCGTGACATTCCGTACCGTCTCTCATTTTGACTATCACCTTCTCGCCTGTTATTCTAGAGAGAAACTCGGAAGGGTTGACTCTTGCGGCAGACATATTTTTTTTTACTTTGTTTAGTGAGTAGAGCAGAGTAGTTGGTTTTTCTCTGTACGTTCTCCACCGGTTGAGGAACGGTACTTTAGCGATTTTTTGATATTGGACCCTTCCACGACCTTAGATGGGTCTATTTGTTTCGTACCATTAGCCACCTGGGCTCCCCATCTTCAACATCAGATGAATGTTGACAGAGCTCAGATAATATTTTTCCTGATCCTCTTCTTCCTACTATTAGGTCCGAATGGAGGAGACGATTTGTCGAATGAGAACAGGAATAAAGTTGCCTCCTTCAAGCAATTCAAGAAAGATCTGCAGCATTCGAACGATGTGCTTTCCAATAGCACATGGAAAGAGGGCTATGCAGGTCTAGCAGGATTTTCACGGTCGTATCAAGATGCGTTAGATGGATTGAATCGCTCGACCCCCATCAACAATGATTTCACAGAGAATCAGAATTACTCTATTCTACCCAATGAGATCAGTGAACTTGCCATGAGTATCTGGAATACAGAAGAGACCACAAAGGAAATCAAGTCGGGATCTTTCCCTCTGAATGTCTCTGGTACTTTGAGAGGCCAATTTCATAATTCAAACAAATCGTTTGCTCGTATACCCATGGAGCTACCTCTGTATTATAATTATAGCCACCAATTACAAGTGCTGGATCAACCCAACACGCAACCGATTACGGAATTCGATGATCTAACTCCTACACCGATAGAGGAAAAAGAGCCTGATATAAATGGAAACATCACTGACTTCGAAGGTGATTTAATGATAAGGATTGGATCATTAGAAGAGTATACCTCAATTAACGAATATTGCAAGGATACTACTGTAATGTCGTTAGAGGTCGAGGCAAATGATTTCGATGAATTGCACCAACACAAACTTGCTTTGATCGGTCTTTACCACCAGGAGTCTGGAAATTTAGTTGCCACCACTCGTACCGGAAAGTTCGATGGAATTCACGCATTACCTCACCTCACTCTTTATGAAGAGTTGTTTAATCAGAGTAAAAATGCAATGATTCAAAGAACGAACCGAACAAACATAGAAGACATAGAGATCTCCACTATGGATTATTTCAGAGAAACTTCAGAGAACTGTGAACATGTTATGTACTTGCATTTCGAGAGCACTGGCCTCTCCAAAGATGAGCTTCGTCAGATTGACGATGAGCTCTTTACTCCCATTGGAAGACCTCATAAGAAGATACCTTTAGTCAAGATAACATCTGGATTAATGTATTCCCCCGACTGTGGTATATCCATAAATTTTGGCGAAATTGTCGGTCCAAGAAAGGAAGTTCAAGAACAAAGGTTGCGAAATGTCATCCTATCTGGTATAGTGATACTCTTTGTTCAAATATTTTTCTCTGTACAGCAAATGAGTGCTACAACCACACCATCCACCATATCCAGAATTTCTTTCTCAACACTTGCTATCTTGAATCTCATTGATGGATCATTAAGCATACTATACGCACTCTGCTCTGTTGTGTATGAAAGATTATATCTACCAATTACTGTAAGTGCTTTCCTTTCGTTTACTTTGGCAAGCGTATTCGAAATGAGATACATGATTTCTATTTATCTATCTCAGATGAATGAAAGAAACGTCAGCATGAGAACAGCATTACAAGGAACACCAATTGACAATATTGACGAAACGCAACCACTAGTTACTGATAATGAACCAGTCTTGCCAACGACTCAGGCGCCACCAACAGCTCAACAGCAACCAAACGTCAGGCCAACAATTTTGGAGGATGAGCAAACTGTTAGTGGCCAGATATACACTAGATTTTTCTTCTTTCTGATAGCATTTTCGTTTCTGATTCTTAACGCAATTCTTTGGCCAAGAAAATCCAGGCTGATATTTGAGTATACTGCGGTGTTTCTATTGAGTTCATTTTGGGTACCACAAGTGTACAGAAATGTATACAGAGGAACTAGAAAATCATTCAATTGGGGCTTTGTCATAGGAACGTCTATTTTAAGGGTCCTTCCGGTTGGATATGTGTGTCTTTACAAACAGAATGTATTCTATCACCACTATGATCCCATCTTTTTCATTGTCATCGTTTCATGGTTGGGGTTACAGATTCTTGTTCTACAGTTACAAGAACTGTTAGGTCCACGGTTCTTTGTTCCCGATAAAATGCTACCTGCTGCATATGATTATCATCCAGTCCTGACTGAAAGTGACCTTGAAAATGGGTTTGGAATATCTGATGATGATGTTCCTCACGTCACCCATGAGGAGGGTTATTGTGTTGTGGATTGTGCTATTTGCATGAGTGAACTGAAAGTTCCTGTTGTATCTAGAAAAGGTTCAGGAAACGAAGAGTCAACTGAAGGTTCTAATGTGCCAGGAATTCTATCCCGAAGAGTGTACATGGTGACGCCATGTAGACATTTGTTCCATTCCGAGTGTCTAGAATCATGGATGCAGTACAAACTTCAATGCCCCGTCTGCAGAAATCCTCTACCACCACTATAGATATGATGCTTTATTTAAAGTAGCTACTTACATATTAATGATAGTCTAATTTCGCCATTGAAGAAAAAAACTTGTATAGTGCAAGGCCAGAATTAAAGATCCGAGAATAACGCATCTCAAATCTCGCACAGTTCATTTTGATTCATTCTTCGATACACCCAATGGCTCCATCTAAAACCATAAGGGCATGTCTTTTTGACATGGATGGACTGCTCATCAACAGTGAAGATGTGTATACTATTTCTTTGTCGAAAGTTCTGGCGGATTATGGCAAACCGCCCCTTACTTGGGATCTTAAGATTAAGCTTCAGGGAAGGCCAGGCCCTTCTGCTTCCAAGCTGGTAATCGAACATTATGACCTGCCTTTAACCCCAGAGGAGTTGTTTGCAAAAACAACTGCTGTTCAAGCCGAGCTCTGGCCCACTGTGAAATTTCTTCCCGGTGCGTTAGAGTTACTACAATACCTTGACACGAACAAAATACCCTTTGCCTTGGCAACTTCCTCACATAAACTCAACTATGATAAGAAGACCGGACATTTGCAACATGGATTTGATTTGTTCCGACACCATATTGTCACAGGAGATGATTCAAGAGTTCCTCCTGGTAAAGGCAAACCATTTCCTGATATTTGGTTCGCAGCATTGGAAAGTTTGAACCAGGAGAGAAAACAGCATGGCCAGGATACGATAGACATTACGGAGTGTCTGGTCTTTGAAGATGGTGTTCCAGGCGTTGAAGCGGGCAAGGCCGCTGGTGCATTTGTAATCTGGGTTCCAGATGAAAGGGCTTTAAAAGTTCTTGCTGGTAAGGAGAAGGACTTGATAGGACACAACAACGAGTACGGCATAATCTTGAAATCGTTGCTAGACTTCGACAAGACTATGCTTGATTCACAGAGTTAGTGATATTATTTTAAAAGTGTATATTCATCTCTAAATTTTGTTTCCTACAGAGTAGCGTTTCTAAATAGATAGGAGATACTCTCTCCATTGTGCAACCTTCTAATACTCTCGGCTAAAACACCACTGATGTCGATAGTATCCAATCTAGGACAATTTGGTAATTTCTCTTCGAAGGGGACTGTGTTTGTACAAACCACTCGGTCTAATTTTGAGTTGTTAATGTTCTTGATAGCATTTCCAGAGAGAATTCCATGCGTGACAATAGCAATTACCTTTTTAGCCCCGTTGTCTAGTAACACTTCAGCGGCTTTAGCCAAAGTTCCACAGGTATCAGCCATATCATCGACAATGATACACACTTTCTCCGAAACGTCACCAACCAAAACCATACGTGAAACTTCATTTGCGCGGGCTCTTTCTTTGTGTATCAGGGCAAAGTTCAGATCCAGTCGGTCAGCTAAGCCTGCAGCCCGTTTTGCTCCTCCTGCGTCGGGAGAAATTATGATAGCTTCATCGATATTCACAGTTTCACGTATATACTTCACCACACTCGGTTCAGCGTACAGGTTATCAACAGGAATATCAAAAAAGCCCTGGATTTGAGAAGCATGCAAATCCATGGTCACGACATGGTCACAGCCAGCCGTGGTCAACATATCAGCCATAAGCTTGGCAGTAATAGGTGCTCTCGATTTGTCTTTCCTATCCTGTCTAGCGTAAGGAAAATTTGGTAATATCGCCGTGATTCTTCTTGCTGACGCAGTTTTGCAGGCGTTGATCATTATCAAGAGTTCGATAACCTTGTCATTGACGATGCCAGAACCGATTTGCATTATGATAAAGATATCCTCGTCTCTTATGGATTCACCGATCGAAAAGGAAACTTCCTTGTTCGAGTCCCTTTTGATGGCAACGTTAGTAAGCTGTGTTCCCAATCTTTTGGAAACTAACTCTGCCAGGCCATTGTGGGTGTCACTGGCAAGAAGTTTGATTGAATTGGTAGCCATTTTATAAATATTAAGAACGTGGGGGAGTTCTATCAGCTTTCAGGTAAAATAAAAAATCCACTCAAAGTAAAAGCAGATTGAAGGACGTTTGAGGCTATCAAGAAGAGTCTCTTGACTTGAATAACAACTAAGGACTTCAGTTAGATCTATTAAATGTACCCAAGTAAGAAAGAACTAAGAACCTAAAAAAAAAAAAACGAGAAAAATATGTGATCACTAAATTCTGTGATTATGTAAGAAGAGTCGAAGACCGCCGGGTTGGCGGATATAATTATTCATTATCAATGAATCTGGGGAAAAGGTACTTATCGTTTATTTTCTAGACCCCTTTTTATTGGACTTTCTAGAGGGCTTCAGCACTAGTTTACCTTCCTTTACGGAATCGTCTGCATCCTTAAATTTCTCCATTGTTTGAAAGTGCATTAAGAGGTCGTTGATTTCCTCTCTAAGTTCCTCGTTTTCTTTTTTAAGCTGATTGGTTTGCTTATCAAAAAATTCCAGCTTTTCGGTCAGTACCATGGCCAGAGTTTTTTCTTCGTCGTATTTTTGCATCATTTGGTCAAGTTTTGACTCCAATTCTTTTGTTCTTTCGCTCACTTTCGAATCAGTGCCCAGTTGGCTCATGGCTGTCTGCAGGTTTGCGAATCTTATTTTTTCTTCCTCCATTATCCTAGTCATATTCTTTTCATATTCTTCTAGTTGAGCAATCATTAGTTTAGAATATTCTAGCTCCATAGTATCGACTTTATCAGCCGAATAGTTTTTCCCCGTAGAATCCGAGGATGATCCAATTTTCTCGTTATTGAGAGACAGTTCCACCAACTTTCCATCTGTCTGGTTTTGAATCAACCTATGAACATAATGGTCACCAGCATAATCCCATATTCTCTGTGTTTCTATTTGCATTGCAAAGCAGTGCGATGTTTCTTGGAAATGATTTACTGCATGTGCTAAGTTATACCGATCGCATCCCACATTACCACATATGAGACATATCCATAGGTTGGCCGTATCCCCGCAGACTGAACATTGACTGGCTGCATCGGTTACATCTTTCGACGACTTCTCCTTTTGAGAGTATCGGCAAACAGGACATGTATCATCCCGCCACTTTGCCAGACATTGGCAGTGGAAGGTATGCTGACATGGAATCGTCAATAATCCGGTCATGTTAGTATCCATTCGCTCCAAACAAACGGGACATGTTGGAAGTTCTATTATTCCATAAGAAAAGTTGAAGTCCTCACTTTTGCTTGCCTTGTCGTGGGGCGAATTAATGATTATTCTGTTCACTTGGACCACTTGACACTTTTCTCGTTCTATTGAATTGAACGATCTTCCATTCAGAGCTTGTTGAAAGGCGGCACATTGATCTTCTGTCTGAAATTTGAGGATACACATGAATCTTTTGTATTGTTGGGTCTTAAATATTCGGAAATGAACAACTTTCTTGACAAATTTCTCTCCTACAAATTTTAGTATGGCAGAGATGGACATGTAGGTTGGAACCGCTAAAATAGCAGCTACCTTACTTCTAGCAGAAGGCTCCGGATTTAGTTCCGCATTTTCTGTGCTTTTTTCGTTCATGCTTTCCCTGAATAGCCTTATTACTCCATATCCAAGGAAGGAGGCTCTAAGATAATCTGTCTTCTCATAATTAGTGTCAGTCATTTTATCAAACGCTATCAGCTCGATCCTGGTGTACCTATAATCGGGGTAGCCTATGTCACTATTTTTGGCCTGATTCACAGTGTTTTTAGCTTCTTCAACTAAATTCGATCTCTTCTTCAAGTTGAATGCAAGATGAGGTTGTGCTTGCTTTGTACTACTCTTGACAAAAATATTATGGTGCTTAAGTACGGTGCCACTCCAATAGTCCAAGTCCAGACTGTCCTCTCCAAATATCTGATTACCTGCTAATAAAGCTCTTAATTTACTCAAACTCTTGGTATCTGATTGATCTTTCGCCTTTAGAAGTAAGTCTTTGGGTGAGTCAAGATCGATGACAATGTTGTACATAACATAGGTACTTGAGCGTAGTTGATTACTAGTCAAACATCAGGATGCTAATTATTCGCGAAGAAAGAAGAAGTACTTGAGGCTCGGGTAAGGTAATAAATTAAAAGAACAATCTCTAGCTGGGGGATGTAGATCATAGTATATAGGGAACTAGTTTGCTGGAACGTTGCTTGTCCCAGTGACCAACTTAATGACACCAGAATCTACCTCACTTCTGAAAGTTTTTGCCGCTAACCATCCTCTTCCTGGAACGAATATTCGACGGAAAGGTCTTCCATTTTTATCGACTTGTTGAATATCGTTGATTGGGACCTCCAGTGGATTGTCTACAGTACAGACAGGCTTGCTATCACTCCTTTCGGTCGAAGTGTCAATTTTATCGACCAGTGTTTTGAATGAAACCCCAAGAATATTGTCATCCTTTAATGATTGTGCTGCCATTTTTAAAGTGCTACCAACTGTGCTGTTGTTGTCAATCTTTTGAGGAGAGTTTTCCCAGGAGGAGATGTTTTTAATTGACTTTAGCTGGTTACTCCATTGGTTTGCAATGGGTTTCTCATGTGAAGCTTGGTTGGATTTATTTTCCTTGTCTAAGGTCGTTCCCTTCTTGGGTTTAAATGCAAGGCTTTTCTGAATATAGGCTTTCCAAGCCTCTCTTCCAGCCTCTGTGGTAAGATCAAACGATTGCTGTTCCCTTTTTGTTTCTTTTTCCTTGGTTTTGCTTGTGTCCTTCTCCTTCTCCTTCTTCTCCTTGTCGTCTTCGTTCTCTTTCAAACTCTGAGTCAGTGGTGATGGGTCGTAATATCTGGTGGTATTGTAACTATTTTTTCTGTGGGGCTGGAACTCCTTTTCTTGCTTTGATATAGCCTCCAACAACCTTGTGTTTGAGTAATAGACTTGTTTCTTCAAGAACGCAAGATTCTCCTCTAGCTTCTTCAGCTCCAGGGAGACATTTTCCGATTTCGATACTTTACTTTGCAGTTTTGCAAGCTCAGAATTGGTGTTTGCAGATACAGTTCCTAAGTATGAGTTTAGTTCTTTCTCTTTCTCCAAACGGATATACCCCTCTTGAGTCAACCGGTGAATATCATCCTTTACGATACTAAACTCCTTTTTTCTCATCACAAAAACAACAAATGAGTGAATAGCTATAAATAGCTGCATAAATATGCTCAGAAATATACCAATTGTGGTCCACCAACTAGTTTTTGGTAGGCTGTAACTAAATTCTGCTGCTCTCTCAATTATGTCCACTTGATGATAACATGTCTGCAAATTCAACAATAACGAGAGATCGTTGGGATTTTTGGATGCGATACTCAAACAACTCTGCAGATGGGGTTCTCCAAACGGAGACAAAAAGGGCCCACTTTCCTTCAACAAGCTTTTACGATGTTTATCGAAACACACGCTTGCACTTTCAATTTCAGAGCATTGTAAAATTTTTTCAAAAGTAGGAGAAGACGATAACTGAAATCTCATTGGACCAGTTCTAAAACCCTTTCTTTCAATGGTGGACATTCCTAGAGTAGCTGCTGCCAAAAGTCCTAAAATCAAGACAACGAAAGGGTTCAGCTCAACTCCAATGGCCAAGAAAGACTTGAACTTCCTTCCCATTTTTCTGAAAAAAGTGGTCGTTTTCATCATTACTTAAATCGCTATTAGGCTTTAAATGAATACTAGACAAATATGAGTTAGAATTCACAGAAGGAGGAGGAAGTTGCTAGTTGCAAAGGACAAAGGTCGATCTTCTTTTGTGGTTCTTACCATGCACCTCACCTCATCGGCCACAACAAAAATTAATGTTGTATGAATGTATCTTACGTAAAACAGATGGTTAGTTAATACACAATATCTCTAAATATACAAGGGTAATGATGTGTCTATTTCTGGTGCTTTTGCACGTAATCGGAAGCCTGGGCCTTGACATAGTCCGCAGCTTTCACATCTTTTTGTTTTTCTTCAAACTCTAACCATTTTCCAAAGAAGAATCTGGCCTGTTTACGAGTCAATTTCTTGGTGATGACACGTTCAAACAGATCCTCAACCTTCTTCTTCTCGTTGATCTTGATTTCTTGATCGATGTAAACATTCCATAGATCGATTCTCTTTGGAACGTCAGCCAGCAATCCCTCAAATAACGATCGGCCTTGCTCTGCGTCACCATGGGCGAATTCTAATTGAGCGAACTTTCTAACCACTTCGATGTGATCTGATTTCGGAAGAACCTTCAATGCACGTCCAAGAACTTGACGAGCCTCGTCAGGGTTACCACGCTCTAACAAAAACGAGCCGTAAGATACCCAAGTTGTGACATTTTGGCCAAACTTCTTGACCATAACGGTATAGCTCTCCTCGCACTTATCCCATTTTTCGGAAAGTGCAAAGATACCGACCAGCTTCTGGTGCATTACATATGAGTCCATGTATTGGCAGGCACGTTTAAACACTTCCTCCAATGTGTCATCAGTTCCAAAGGTATTTTCCAAGTTTAATAATGCAATCCAAATATTCATTTTCTCTTGTTCCTCACGGTAGTTTATGATCTTGAGAGCTCTTTCAGCGATTTCACGAGCCTTCTCAATTTCACTCAGTTGCAGCTGAAATGACATGTAGTTCATCCAAAGAATGGAAGAATCAGGGTTACCAATAAGCAATCTCTCAAAATCTGTAACAGATTGAGGAGTACGTGTATTAAGAGTGGCAGTTTTGTCCTCAGCGATTGAGGCCTTGCTCTTCTTGCTCTTCTTGTCCTTCTTCTTAGTAAAGTCCTCCTCATCTGAAGATGAGGACTCTTCATCTTCGGCTTGATCCAAGATAGAAGCTGTCCAGTCAAACCCATTAGTAGAAAGTCCGCTAACAGCTTTCTTTGGAGATTCAGTATCCATGTCAACGTCTGCTTCGTCATCACTTTCTTGTTGTCTTGTTTCAAATATATTTTCCATCATCTCTTCGTCACTATCAGAGTCATTAGTGTCATCCGTTTCAGCTCTGGCTTCATCAGCCTCCTCTTCGTCGTTTCTATTAGCGAAATAAGAAGCCTTCATTCCCAATGACAGTTGTTTCTTAGTTCGATTGATGTCCAAAATTTTGACCTTAACTCTGTCACCTTGATTGAACAGAGACTCAAAGTTTTCTATCTTGCTATCCGAGATTTGTGAGCGATGACATAAACCATCCACACTGTGGACACCTTCTAAAGTAATGAATACACCAAAGTCCATAATTTTCTTGATAGTACCTTCATACACATCGCCAACTTTCAAGTCATCAAATTGCTGCAAAGTTCCACTTCCTTGACCAACTTGACTTTCTTTCAATGTCATCAAAATACGACGTTCCTCACTAGCATCCACAATCTTACCAGTAACGAGCTGATTAAGCTTGACGTGTTTTTTCCAGTCAGTTAAAAATAAATCAGAGATATCAGTAACTCTGACCAATGCAAAAACTGTTCTTCCTAAAGACACGTAGACACCAAAATTGCTAATGCGTGAAATAAAACCGCGGATAATGTCTCCTGGCTTTACATCTTCAAAACTCTCAATCAGCTTGTCCTTAGCATTCTCTGAGCTAAGTGATACAAAAACTTGTTTGGTAGCATCGTCAACAGAGAGTACGGTGGCCGTACAAATGTCATTAGCAGAAAAAGCAGACTCTAAGCTTTCAGAATAATCATCTAAGGCTTCGGTGATAAATGATTTAGCTTTAACTTTGTCACTCAGTTCGACGGTAACATAGTCATGTGAAAGAGATAGAATTCGACAAGGAAGCTTCTGGCCAACTTTGACATCGTCTAGAGACTCAATCTTGTTCTCTCTAGAAAATACTTCAACCGATTTGTTTCCGATAATCTGTTTGGCAGTGACTTCAATAGCAGAACCTAATGGGTAAGCCTTCTCTAGTTCCTCAACAGAACCAGATTCGGAAAGGTCCATTAGAGACAATTTTGTTCTGAACTTTGGAGAAACACTGACCCACCAAAATCCCTTAGCATATCTGGTGACAAATCCTAGCCATTTCGTACCAGGTGTTATTTGTGCCAAAGAAAGAACATTGACATTTCCCTCCTCTTCCAAGTCAGATTTTTTAACGGATAGTTCAATCACCAAGTTCTCCCAATCACGGAAAGCAACTGAAGTAAAACTCGAGTCTTTGTTTTGGTATCCAATCACTTTCACTTTTAATTCAGCACCTTCCTTAAAGGAGGAAAGAGGTTTCTTAGTATTTTTGATCTCTGAAACATTGTCAAATACTTGACTAACATCAACCCTACCGAGTTGATTTTCTGCCAGTTGTACAGTAAGCTGCGTTGGAGTGACTGATTTGATTATTGCTTTTGTGATCTTTCCTGGAACGAAATCATTCAAATTATTAATAGACTTATCCACTGGTTTGATAGCAGCAACGACTTGATGATCAATATCTTTTAATGTGACACGGAATTTACGGAACTCATCATCCACCTTGAGTATCCTAGCTCTCACAGATTGATTCTTGAAATATAAGGACGGAAGCTTATCGGATGACTCGTCAGTAATATCCTTGGTACGAGCAAATCCGCTTAGGCCATCAGCAAATTCAATGAATAAACCAGCGTTAGTGATAGTATGGACATATCCATAAACGATTTCTCCAACTGCAGGAAGCTCTTCGAAAGATGCAGGAAGTTGACCTGATTTGGATGCTTTAATCAAGGAATCTTTAGCAGTGAAATTAATAGTTCGGGTTTTGGAATCTCTTTGCAAGAAAAGCGCCTCTATACTCGAGCCAACAACAGCAGTTCTGAGAATAGTCTTATTTTGGTTTTGGTTTCCATCTGAGAGTTGACCTTCTTGGATAATACCACGAACGTTTGTGTCTTTCACTTCGACTACCAAAGCATCTTTCATTTTTTCGACAATATAAACCTCCAAAATGGAAGATCCAGGGATGAAAGTTGAGATCTTCTTTTCCTGTTCATCTGAAAGATCTTTGGAAAGCAAACAGGAGACCCTGAATTTTTTGGAGGCAGTGTCGACAGAATCAATTCTGACAGATATAGTTTGAAAGAGCTTCAGATGATCCTCTGGCCTATTGACATAGGTCTCACTAATTTCAGTCTTTGGTAAAAATCCAGAAATATTATTGAAGAAAGACACTAAAACACCGGTTGGAAAGAACTTTTCAACTGTGGCAAAAGTGCGCTTGTTAGGTACAACATCTTCGTTGGTGAGAATCAATTCCTCACGGTCTGATCTAAGAAGAGACTTCTTCAAAGTGACACAAAGATTATTTCTGTAGAATTTCAGTACTTTACCCTTGATTTTGGTACCAATTTTGAACTTCATCTCTGGATAAGTAAGCATGACATCACTCATATGACCATAAGGGACTTGGGCATCAAATTGGTCAAAGATTTTGACATCGAGACCATGATTATGTACCTTGGTGACTACTCCTGTTACAATTTCACCAATAGGGATGTCTTGAATATTCAAGTATTTGGCTTCTAACTGACGGGGGTCCATCGTTAGTACAAATACCTTATCAACTGGTGAGTAGCCGATCACTCGGGCTTTGTGGTGAGTAGAACCAACTTTGTAAAAAGAGTCAATGTTAACTTCTTTATTCAATTTAGAGAGATGTACTTGCCCAAATGTATCTTCATTAAGTTCCACATAAACGTAATTAGAATCCTTACCAACAATTTTGACCGATTCAAAAGTAAAACCAAATGGAAATGATTCAAGCGGAGACTCGTCATAGTTAGAATCTAGCTCTAATATGGAAGGTATAGTGGATAATGTCAGAGATTTGGAACCTTCGTATTCAAGAACACCAACGATCCTAGACTTTATTGTGGAACCAATTTTGTATTTCTCTCTAATTTCTGGAACATTAAAAAGCTTCAGATGAGCCAACGGTATTCTACCGGGTAGCAAACCCAGAACTTTACAGAAAATACCCTCGTCTGTAATGTCTAATATATGAGCATCGACCATTACACCTGGTAAGATAGCATCGACAGAAGTGGCCGTTGACAATATGGATCGATTGTCTTTGTCCTTCGATGACGGTAAAGTCAAGGTGATGGTGTTCTTGTTTGACTTGAAAATGGTAGCTAAGAGCACAAATCCGGGCTTTAAATCGTTCTCCATGTCAATATTACTGTGTTTGAACGATTTAGTAGAAATGAATCCTGGAGTTTTCTTTCCTGTGTCTACGATGCATCCATGGTCTTCAACAGATTTAATTGCAACCTGGAGCACACCCCCTTGAACCATATCGTCATCTTCTAAATGAGTGTTGACTTTCTCTGGCTCAACACTGAGTTGAATCTTGTGCTTGTGGTCAGAGGGAACTGAAGATTCTTCTAAGACAACAGCTCTCAACCATTGTCCCACTTGGAAGATCTTGCTTAGCTCTGGGAACACCTTCTCAAATAATTGCAATGAGCTGTTGGCATCTTCATCGTCTGAATCTTGGTCTAGTGCCTCTAGCTGTTGGGTTATCTGTTTACTTACAGAAGTGATGGGGACATAACCTCTGATGTTTCCGGGTAAACCTAGTTGCATACCTAATTTTTGAATAGAGATGATTTGGCCTAGTACAACACTTCCGGGAACTAGATTTTTCAACGTCAGACTGGCAATCTTGGTGTTTGAATCATCATCTTGATCATAGATGGTACCAGAAACAGTGGGAGCTGGGTTATTTACGGTGGTTGCTGTGGTTTTGCGCTTCTTTGTTGCATCTGTAGACTTGGAGGAGGATTCTTTGGCATTTTCCTTTTCAAATAACACATCGGCAGAGGCCCTGTTGGAAATTTCCTTTCTTTCCAGAGGCGTTAGTACTGAGCCTCCACCTCTAGGGAAGGCGACTTCACTAGGGTTGAGAATGGAACTCCTTGCGGCTGCAGACACAGGGGACTTATCATCCTTTGGCTCTGTATCCTTCCACTTTCTTTTTTGAGTTACAGCCATCGTTAGGATCTAGTAGCCTCTTGTCTTTTAGTAGTAGAAAATACTAGAGTTTCTAGGTGATGAGAAGAGGAAGAGAGAAAAAAAAAATTTTGCTAAGTAAATCGAGGTTTCCCAATCAAGAGCGAAATCACTGCCATCACCTCCATATTGGGAAATACTCTTTAATAAAGAGTTGATAGTCTAGTCCATCTCCAGTTGCCTGCGCAAAGCCAGGTAGTCGGAGATAGATATAATGGACTTGACGCCTTTGTATCTCGTAACTTGAAGTTTGTTGGAATTGTGAAAATCCTCCCAAGAGCCGCTGCCAGCAGGGACTCCGGCCTTCAAAAGAAGATGTTCCAGTGTGTCGTCTTTATTCCAGCCTTGTTCGGGGGCCACGTCAGGCAGAAACGTCGATGAGAGCCTTCGTGACAAAAAGGGAGACTTGATTGAAATCCGGAGCCCATGTTTGCCAACCTCCCAATTCAATGGATCATCGATGGGTTCAAAGTCCTTTAGCAGAGTAATGCTGCATTCCAGACTGGACAGTTCGTCTGAAGCTATGGGAGGAAACCGTGGGTCCTCAAAGGCTGCAATTAACGCGTACTCCCGAATACCCGATTCCAATGGCAACGGGGAAAAGTTACCAATGCACCCTCTCAGTTCTTTGCTATCGTGAGATATACCACGAGATTTGCCATCGTGGCGTATGTTCCAAGTGACAAAGAGGGGTGTGTCAGCCTCAGTCCCGGTGGACACTTTGGGGTCTGTGGCTTTCTTGTATGCATCGAGGCTAAACTTCTTCAGCACTTCAGGTTTGCCTTTGGACGAAGAGTTTGGGGGGTGCAATTGATCCTTCAGGAGGGAAAGCACTGGCGCTGGGTCCTGTTCGTAAAGAGCTGCAATCAAGGTGTCAAATGCAAGTGCGGCATACGAGGACGATGTAACAATTGTTCGTGACATTTTTTGCGCTGGGTCGTACTTTCTACTTTACTCCACTTTATCAAGTTGACAGGACTTGAGCAGTAAGGACTACTTTCCTTATCCCGAATTATTACCTAAGACGTCGCGGAGAAATAACCTTTCGGATCTCGGTGATTGCTTATTGTGATGAAGTAATCACGTCTCGCAAAAAAGAAACCCAAAGTTGGGAAAAAATTCAGAAAAATTCACCATTTCACGTGACATGTGGCTAATCGCACGTCAGAACGGCTATGAGATTTCAAATACGGTGGAAACAGAAATGAAATATATAAATACGTTTGCCTCCTCCTCTTTTCCAAATCATTATATACTTTGGGTGTCATTAGCATTTCCGACCAACTTTATCAAGAATGCCTGTCGTTACTTCTCTCATATCGTCCAACATTAAGAAATCCGCCAATGACAAAGTAGCCACCGTCGCTGGAGGGTGTTTCTGGGGATTGGAGCACATTTACAAAAAGCATTTCAAAGGCAAATTGGTCGACACGCAAGTGGGCTTTGCCAATGGTAACCTGGCCAATCCAACTTACAGGGAGGTATGCCAGGGACTGTCCTACCACGCCGAGGTCTTACAAATAACCTACAACCCAGACGTCGTCTCTTATAAGGAACTGATTGATTTCTTTTTCCTCGTCCACGATCCAACGCAGGAAGACGGCCAAGGTCCTGACATTGGAACCCAGTACAGATCAGCTGTCTTCTACCTCGACGAAGAGGAGAAGGAGATTGCAGAACAATCGTTGGCCGAGTCGCAGAAAAAGTGGTTCCCTCACCACAGAATAGTCACGCAAGTGGAGAAGCTAACCAATTACTGGGACGCCGAAGATTACCACCAGGAGTATCTCATCAAGAACTCCAATGGCTACCATTGCCCTACTCATGTTCTTAGAACGGAGCCCAAAGCCATTTCCGTTTAAGAAGCATGGCATCAAAAAGTCTAAAGTCCATTGAATCGGTCAATGGCACTGAAAAGTTCAACACATTTAAAATATGGGAAGGAGGGTTTATGTATATTAGTAGTAAGTTCAACACTGGTGTTTGTTACTGTTTTAGAAGGTCAATTGTAGACTTGCTACGCGGCAATGATTGTGGTACGCCACAGCGTGGCCGGTTATTAGCAAGAGCCGTGCGCTGTTTGCCCTGGGCCAATTTCGAGATGATGACTCTGTCGAATTTGTATGGGCAAATGGGCGAGTGATTTTGTGGTGGATAAGTTGACTCTTATCGCGAAGGCATCTCTATCTCGGCCGCCACAAGTGAGGGATTCGCAAAAGCTCCGGCAGAGTGACTATCGTCCTTCCTCCGCGAAATCTGTCTTCTGACAACGTCTGCGCTCCAGTCTCTCTCCTATCAAACACAATGGGAATCTGTCTCTCATGCCTGAGACCCAACGATGATGACAATAATGACCTCAATAACGACTACTCTGAAAACTCTCCTCTGCTAAACGATGAAGACAATGCCGTCAACGCTCAATTCTACGAAGCAAGAAACAACGAACTGGAAGACATAGTCAACAACACCAACGAGAACCTGATAGACGTGACCAACTTCCACCTGGACTCCAATCAGGAGGTGCAGCCCTCAGAAAAAGGTGCTACCTATTTGAGCCCAACACAGCAGAGTGAGAAAGAGCTAAGTGAACTGGAGGTCAAAGTCAGAGAAGATTTTGCTATTGATGAATCGCTGAAAAGTCTACCGTTAGTACTGAATTTGGAATGAAGGGCGCAATCACGCGGGGATGATTACACAGTTATTGTTACAAAATACAAATTTATTGCTGGGCTACGTGGATCCATATTAGAACCTTCTCGTATACCACATTGTTGGGACTCTTGGAGTCACTAGCATGTCTTGACGGTAGCTTGGTTGACTCGGATTCGTTCTTTCTCGGTCTGGAATAAACTGTACAATGATATTCCACCAAGTTTAGTCCTATGGCCAACTTCATCTCGTATTTGGAGCTCAAAATATCATCGTAGGTGATCGAAGGTATAGGGTTCATTTTTTCATTATTCACTGTCAACTTGGTTTCAAACTTGGCATCTGTTCTGAGATCAGGGTTCAACTTGGTGTCGAAATGGAATGATTCGGTAATTGAGGGCAAACTTAGTGAGAAATGCGCTTCTTTCTTGTTTGGTGACTCCTCATTAGGAATCAACTCTTTAATAGGAAATTTATACTCATACATTTGCTTATCAGTACTGTGGACATTGAAGGCAGAGTTAATCAGACGAGCTCTAAATGTGCTAAATGACACTTCTCTGATACTGGGCTCTTCTTGCTGGTACTCTTCTGTAGCGTTAATTTTTTCATCTTTCTTGTATTTGAATCGATATAATTGAGAAGGTTCGAGTGGGTTCACAATGGAGTTTTTGTCGATTATCTTCGTTTCATCAATCTGCTCTTCATCATCCGAAAAGTCATCCTGATCCAACGAGGGCTCATTTTCCAAATTCAAGTCTTGGTTATTTTCTTCCAGCTCATTATCTGATTTTTCTACCATTTTCTTTGCTTCCTCCTCTTCAAACGTAACAGCCTTGGACTTTTTCGACTTTCTACCTTTCTTCTTAGCCAACAGACTCTCTTCCGTCTCTGACTTGATGGGCTTTATCTTGAGTTTAATTGAAGGGTGGTCAATTTCCTTGTATATTAGAGGTATCTCTGACTCAGCCTTTTTCTCCAAGAGTTCGGCATTTCGATATATCAGACTTTTAGAGTCATTAAACGTACGGGCATTGTTGAACAGCAATGTAAGGTCCTTCTGAAATTTCTCTACACCCTTTTTTCCTCCTCTGTACTTTCCATCTTCTAAAAAATCCTGTATCATTTGGAAAGTTATTGGCTCCTTGATCACCTCGTAGTATTCGGGATACTCGTCCCTGTCAACACTTTCAATAAAAGGAAGAGCCACTTTACCGATTTTAGGCTTCTTCATACTCAACAGTTCATCTATAACCTTTCCTATCTTTTCAGAGTAATCTTCCTCGTCTGAACTGAACTCCGATTCATATCGTTCCACTAAATCTTTTACAAACTCCCAAATGAACACAGAGTCCTTAGCAATAGTTGACTCCGCATCATTGTAGAAGTTTGCATTATTCTTCATCAACTCAAAATCCTCCAAGAACTGGCTAGCATCTTTATATTTATTGGCCTTGACCTTCTTTTCGATTTCTTCCAAAGAAATGGGGGATTGGACAAGCTGGAAGTAATCAGAAAAATACTTTTTAGAAGGGAGCTTAACATAAGGATCAATTCTTCTGTATTCGACACCCGTCTCTTCGTCTGTAGCAGTTAGAGTCTCGAGTTGATCCAGGACGTGTCTCAAGAATTGTCTCAACGAAAGAACCTTCAAGTTCGTCTCTTCTGTGCCTTCAAGATCCAGAGGTTTGGGAGACTTGGAGGTGGTGGAACCCTTCCGCTTCTGGTGTTTGCCGCCGCTTCCTGTTTCGGAAGTTAGCTTTCTCTTGGGAGCCATGAATGTGTGGTGAAAGACAAGCTGATGTTTTGTTTCTTTCGAGATTTCGAGAGGACCGAAGAAAAATTCTAGGCGGTAATGCTAGTGGAGATCTCGCTACGCTCTGTACATGGTGCACGGACAAAATCGCTTCCAGGCATTAAGGAAAACTATGTTTTAATGATAGAAAAAGAGAAAGTAGGTAGATATGTATCTAAAGTTTGGCCTTCAATTGGTTTTCGTTCAACTCTTTGGTCAAAAGCTCTCTGAGCTCATTAGCAGCTTCAGTCAAATAATAATGCATAACATCAGCACGCAAACCAAGGCCATTTTCTTTAGCAACTGTCACATTAACATGCAACCATTCGTTGTTGACCATGTAAGCTAGACCGTAACCATCTGGCACAACTGGGGACCAACCGTAACCGTTAAACTCCTCACTTGACAACTGAGATGTGGAAAGGTACCAGTGTTGAGAGTAGGCACAGATAGGATCCGTGAAAAGCTCATGCACAGACTCTCCAGACTCGTATTGCTGCTTCAAACCAAACAAGTGTCTGTCACAACCTTGACCGTTGGAAGCCTTAGTAATGTAATTCAGGTGGGATGATACAGCAGCTCTGAAAGCACTCACCTTTTCAGCGTCACTGACATTGGCATCTTGCCATTTGGTTACAAACTCCAGAGATTCTTTGGAGACAGAACGACAGGTCTCGGTTCTACCTCTAAAGAACTTTCTAGTGGATGCACTCTCGTATGTAGGTCTGCTGATACCTGTCATCTTGTAGTAAGCCAGTTGGATCAACATTTGAATGAAAGCGTCAGGGGAAAGCTTGAATTTCTTGATCATAGACTTTCCTAAACCAGGGTATTGCCAAACACGAATATCGAGGGAGTTGACAGTGTTGTCAAAAGTAACCAATTCTTGTTTGATAGCAGCATGAGTAGCAGGTGTAATGTCCCAGTTAAGGAATCTCCATTGTTTTACGGGAGTGGAGGCAGTCTCAAAGGAGTAAGTCTGAGACTTGAGTCTCTTGTTCACATAGTCGTTTAGTCCCAAAGTTGGAGTTCCGTCCATTTTAGAGTGTTCACCTAAAAATCCAGAAGAACCATTCTCAGCGACGAACATTTGTACAGGCTTGTCGAACCAGCGGTTTGCACCGTTTCCATGCCACGAACGACGAGACTTCTCTTCAATGGTAACCGGAGAATCAGAATCTAATGCAAGAACAAAAGTGGAAGCATTGATCAACTCAATGTTGTTCTTATTAAGAGGGGACTGGATAAGCTCAGAGTAGTTGTTGTACCAAACGTCTCTGTTTGAGGAGGTTAAAACACCAACTGGGGCAATTTCCCCTTGTTTGTTGACCAAAGAGTGCTTCTTGATTGCAGTCAATTGTTGGTACAACTCGGCCTCTGAAAGGACATTTCCCTCAGAGTCGTGGTGGTTCAAAACATAGAAATTTCCGTGAGACACAACTACTGCATAAGTGTTCTTGGAAGGATCATACTGGATATTAGTATCGCTTGGTGCTCCAGGCACTCTGCCATTGTTGAACATCCAGCGGAAAGATTCCATGCAAAAAGCAGTAGGGGTTTGATTAGCGGCTCCAACTCTTGGCTTGATGACCTCTGGGGCTAGTGACTCCTCATGGACTGCTTGTGCAAAAAGAACGACTTCCCTAGTAAGAGCAGCAGCTTTCTTCAATTGGTCGCCTCTGAAAGACATACTGCGGTGGTCTTTGTGGTTAAAGAAGTACGAGACAAAGGGAGAAACTGGGTCTCTATAATCTAAATAGGCGACGTTGTCCCAGTACTTTGCTAACCAGTTTCGTTCGGACTTGGCCAAAGTTTGAAGACGCTCCTGCAATTTGGGTCCGTCAGTCTTCACAAAATCATCAATGACCTCGGAGTATCGCAGGAAATTTGGATCGCTCTCTCCCTCTGGATACAAAGGAATCAGCGATCTTTTGTAGAGCTCCACGGTTTGAGATAGTTCAGGCACAGGCAAGCTTGGTAGAGACTCCTGATATTTATATAGCTGACCAGCTTGTCTTCTGAGAGACATTGTAAAAGAACGTTTGAACAACAACGGTGCCGACATCGTCAAAAGAAAAAACCGACAAGAAGGGGAGGTGTTATTTATAAGATCCAAACTGAGAGTCTCTGAAGTTACCGAAGGAGGAGCATGTTATATAGAGATTAGGCATGTGAAAAAACATGATCAAGGTTCGGGGAGATGGCGAGAACTCTGGGAAGAGAAAGTTAGCGATCGCGGGTCATTGACAGGGGATGGGATACCGTGCAAGATTACCAAGGCTAAGAGGATGCTGTTTAGGAGGAGGCCAATTGACATGGAACGAGTGGCAGTTGCCGCAATTGGTCTTTATTATCGTAGAGCAAGCTGTTCCATGAGTCGTCAACTTTTTCAGGGCGGTAGGAAGCCCTACTTTCAAACCGTCATTAGTTAGATACGTCGTGAAAAATGCGTGACATCCACCATCTCCCTCACTCCGCAAGTCCCTCTGAACACTCATCCCAAGATGTCGGATGTCGATATTATCCGGAGTCATTAGTTAGGTAGCATTCGGTCACCAAACTACCATGAGAATTTCAGGTAGGCCAGAGGTATTTTCAGTGCACTTGATGCCATGTCCCCAATAACAGTATTCTAACAGAAGACAATCCCCAATACCGTATACATATTGCCAGTATTTATCCGTCAGGATCCTCCGCCTAGGTCTCCAGTCTCGTTTCCCCACACGACGTTGCGCCTAGAATTCCCTAGCATTATCTGTTGTCATATCCACTAGTTACCGTCTAACTTATGCCACATCTATTGCCACCTAATCCGCCTATTATTTGCTCTTGGAGATTATGCATGTCGATATAAGCACTTCTCCATGGAACGTTTGCTCCTTCACTTCTATTGTTCCGACAACTTTTGCTTATTCTTTTTGTGTATTTTTCAAGTTAAAAATAAATATCCACCGCGGCTTGATCTCTCTTGATGTCAACCAAAGCAAACGTATTGCCCGTCCATTAAACGCACCACACCCGTTACAAGGCTTTTCAGTAACCTTCCAGTCTTTTCAAGTCCTTAGCGGTTATCTCCCCATACCACATAAAGGGAGTTATTTGAAGAGCGGAAGTGGGTTTATGCATTCTAGCTATGCAAAATGATAATCTGTACGGTGATATTACCGGATACCAACGTGATCCACAGAAGCAACAACAACAACAGCACCAGCACCAGCACCAGCACCAGCATCTTCAACAACAGCAACATCTCAAGCAGTCTTATGTTCCGCCCTCACATCAACAACTGTATTCCGCTCCCCAGCAAATCGTCTACCAACAACCCCAGTTCTTCACTCCCCAGCATCAAAGACAAACTTCTGGCAGCTCCATGGTCCAACTAGATATGCATAACCCCCTTTTTGACTTTCCCAGTCAACCCCAAGTGCAGACTCAGTTGCAACAACCTCACTTTGGTGTGTCCAGTCCTGCGGCCTGGCCCCTAGGACATAAACGAAATCAACAGAGTATATCCACAGCTCTGGGCTCCTTCCACATGGAACATCCCGATATGGGCACTTACATCAACCCACCACCTCAACCTCCAGTCGAACCAGGTGCTTATCTACAGCCGTCGCCTTCAATCCACTATGGAACCTCCCAGTCTGAACAGCTGGCCCCAATAATTAAAGAAGATGCCAAACTCCAGCAGGCGCTAGAGTCCCTTCGAATGGAAATATCTTTGAAAGATCTGGCAAAGCAGTATGAAATCACCTACGAGGACATGAAATCGGTCTCCAAAGACGTGGACAGCAAAGAGTTTCACGAGAAGGAAAGGCTTCGTCAAGTGTTTACAATACGGTGTCTCCTTCAGTTTCTCTATATTCCGTCCGAAAGTGAATTACGACGACGGCAGAAAGAAAGCAATCAGTCCCAATCATATTCTCCAAGTAGACATGCGGGTCTCATTGCATCTGTTCCCAGAGTTAATGTTTATGCCACATACCACCGCCTGACAGAAAGCTGTCAAGTAGAACCTTTTGGATCCTCTTCGTTAGGTAAACTTCTCAGAATCACATTCTCTGGCATTCAGACAAAGCGGCTCGGAACCAGAGGTCAATCAAAATACCATTATATGGGCATAGACATTAAGCCCGAGTATCTGAAACTAAGCGCAGTTTCAGATATCGATGCAAAGGGAAAGTTTTCCAATAGAGCAGTGGAAGCATCCCTCAGAGAACAATCACAGGTAAAAAAAAAGAAAAGTACACATCATCTGTTTGAAATCAACCAGAATCTAGATGTGAGTGAGCATATTGAATCCCCTTTCCATTCATATATTAACAACTATACCGGGATTCCCTCAGAACATGCTTTGCAACTAATTTTGGAAGACCCCCACATGGAATCTCCTACCGCATCATCGTTCCACCAAAACTTGATACTAGGAAGCTCAGATGCTTTGCTCAAAATGATAGAAACTGCAAACTCGTCACTTCTAGATGATCTCCAAGTTTATTTTGACGTCGTTTTGTTACTATTAAGCGACGCTAAGATGGTGAAGCAACTGGTCTATAGCGAGAATCTAGTTGTGGTGGCCAACCAGTTCATGGGTTTTTTGGATGCAGGCACGGCATCTCTTGACTCTGAAAGAATCAGGGCTTTACACTCCTTTCTAAACATTCTCTCCAAGTTTATCAAAGGTCTCAAGTTTAACGACGAATTCGAAAGAGTGATCACTGATGCGCTGATAAAAGACTCACTAGTTGACGAGCTGAACTCGGTGGCAGCAGGTTCATTTGGAACCTGGGAAGAGTTTAACAACCTTGTCTTTGATTCCGAATCAAAAAAATGTCTTCAGACTTTTGGCATCTCCGAATCTACAAACATAGCCAATATCCTAGTCGAATTCTTCAATAAGGAGATTCCCAGTTTTCTCATTGCATTGACCAACACTAATGAAGTAGATATCCAATTGCTAACGAGATTAATTTCGTTGATTGTGGACTTCTTCTCAAAGGTCAGAGAAGCCCTTGGCAACCAGCCACTGCGATTGCAAAGCTTCTTGATGTTGTTTGACACATTTCAAATGATTGTCCTGAAGTACATCACATTCAAAGTCGATGATGCCCTTGCAGAATCTCGTAAGAGCGTCACCTACAACCTGTGGCTGTTATGTTCGTCCATCAACGAGTGGCTGACGATTATCTCTGAAACCTTCGGGCTGTATGAGATGATCCAAAAGAAAAAAGAATCCAGTACTACAGAACCATTGTAACAGTATGTGTTGATTTTCTAAGTATAATAAGTACTAAATAGATATACATGGTGATTAGAGTGGGTTGGTTTAATTGTGTTGCAGTAAGGGGTTCCCCTTTTCCTGTTTAAGTTGTATTAGTCAGTTTGATAACCAAGCTTAAAAACAAGGCTGACAATACTGGAATTGTGAAGTTGTCGTCCCAGTTGAAGAGGTCGATCCCTTCGCTTACGCTGGCGACCAGACCGGAAAAGAGGGCCAATGAGTGAATGTTCAGACCACTTTTTTCAGAAACCCATTCAAATTGGTTTGGAATGTCATTGCATTCCGGATAGTTTGGAACAAAGTACCCATAAAATAAATAGCACGATAGCATTCCGGCTACGCATGCGGCCAATGAACCGGCCAAAGACTTGTGGCTGGTGATTTTGGGTGTATATTGGCCCCAAGCTCTACCGGCAGTCGAGGCAGCCGTATCGGATAAACTCAGTAACAGAACTGCCATGACGGTGATATCTTTCTTGAAAAACAAAAAAACCACAGCCAGACCTAACAGATACCAGTTGACACCGTTATAGTACTGGTCCACCTCTCTCTCTCGCATGAGGAATCCGACAGCGGAGCAATACAGCCTGTTGAACTCGGGCCATCTAAATCTGATCAAATCAAGTGAAAATACTACTACAAATCCAACAATCAGCGGTAATCGGATTTGGTCTATCTGAACATTCTTTGTGTAGAGGTATAGGGTAAAGAATCCGATAGACACATGAAACAGTTTCCTGGGTAGTTCGTGTTTATGTACCAGATTGTGAAACTTCTTGTGACTTTGTAACAGCATGTAGGACGTGGAAGAGTTCTTTCTCTTATCTAAGACCGGGTGTGCCGTCTCGGAAGACAAAACGGTATCATCGCTGGCATCTAAGGACGACAGAGACGAATAGGAGGAAGACGTCGATATTCTCTCTTCTAGCTTCGACACTCTGGACCGAGCTACGTTCTGAGGAACTGCTGTTGCTGCCATCTGAAAAAAAGGATTGCTAACTAGATCCTCTTATATTAACGGGAAGTTTATTCTTTAGAAGGGAGCGGATTGTAAATAGTAAGGGTCCGAGGAGGCTCAACAAGATGTTTTTTTCCCAGCACATGCTAAAATTCTTGATTTGTGCAGGGCACTATGAGGATTGTTATTCTTTTTTTTTTTTCTTTTCCTTAACAAGAGCAAAGAGGCGGCGGCAGGACTGGCACAGCGCTCCCTTGTTTGTTCAGCGTTTTTTTATTTAAGTGGTAGGAATTCCTCTGTTTCCTACAAGGCCTACTCTGTAGCTGCACCTTCAATGATAGTCACTTCCAATTGGGCTCTCTAATGGTGGCATACAGACTATCCATCTCTTTTGGCCTCGGTTGCTCACCCATGAATTAGGCGCCAGAACTCAATCACCAGAACAACTTTCTATACCTCTTCACCAGAAGTGACGTATGAAGCTGAGCAAATTGGCAAGTGCATAACCTTTATCAGCCCTACTACCTTAATTGTTATCCCCAATCTTTGGCAGTTGTCAATTTCAATCAAATATGAGTGAATTGACACATGCATTCTATTACGACATGCATATGTTTGTCTGTCTTCGCATACATTGATTGGTATTATCATCTGTAGGTTCTGCAGTGGCCTTGTTGTACACCCTGTTGATTGGTAGATCGTTACTGTGAAAAAAATGTCTCTCTTTCTTGCTAGACAGTAAACGATTACAAGGTTATGAATACGTTCTGATCCTGATACTCAACAGCTCAAGGACGCAAAAGAAAAGACAGCTATTGCCAGATAGATCATTCTACTTGTTTACTCATGCGCCCCTACTTACTCTCCTCATCTTCTCCACACCTTCTCCTCATTTAAAGAGCAGGCAGTTTCAAAGGGGTGTGGATATTCTCATATGGCACGTTCTCCAGCTCTTTATTGGTGTCATCGGGGACCCGTTTATTCAAGTTTGTGAAGAAAGATAAAAGTACCTTGCGCGCATTGTTAGGGTAACGCGTGATACATGCATCAATATGTCTTGTTTGTATTGTTTTCATCTGTTACCAATCTATTTTTTTTAGAAATCATAACACCAAAAGTTACACGAATAATTGTTTGATTAGTTTTGTTTGGCATTATCTTTCGGAGACAAAACTGGTTTGCGGCAAGGTATAAATAAGCGGACTTCTTGATGGCTTGTTCCTCTTTATTTCTTTACTGCACTCCGAGGTTTTCTTGGATTCTGGGTTCAATTTCTTTGCCTCTTCCTATTAATTGTTCCATCCGCTTGAAACTGCTGAGTGCTGGCTAATTTTGGTACCATAACATTTTTTTCGCCCATGTCCAGCTTAGAATTGATTATGGATAATGATCACGCCGAAGAGCTCCCGCCTACTCGTGTCTCGTTCAGTAGACCAAGTACCCCCATCCCATCTTTGCTGGCTTCACTCAGTGAAGGAAGCCCTCCAGTACAGTTGATGACTTCACCCAACAAAAACTGCCAGACACCACTGGGCTATGTTTCGACTCCAGATCCCCTAGCTTCCAATTACTCGCTTTCAGAAATGAGCCATAATTTGCCAACTCCCGTCATCAACAATGAATTGATCACCATCAGGCAACAGAACGAATCAGAAATTCTCTACACTTATGATCTTCTGCGCCGACCAGCTGCTATTGCAGGTAATTCTACAATGAATGAATTGTCAGATAACATCCCTAAATCCGTCAGCAACGGTATCGTCTCTGTGAGAGACATTTTCAATATCTCTGACAACTTGGACGAAGATAATCACCACAGTTTGAACAACCCATTGATGAGCCAATTTGCGTATCATGACTTTAACACGACTTCTGGGATCATGATCGACGACGCTGTGGCTCGTTCCTTCAGCGAGCCCGATACAAGTGACGACGATGAGCAACTCTTCACCCCACCTCTTGATAACTCGGAGATTGCCTTTTTTCCCTGCACTGCTACCTCTACCCACAATGAGCAGAATGATCGAAAGAATGTATTTGCAGTGAAACGGCCGTTTTCAGAAGCTCATATAAATCTGCTTGGAAAGAGCAAAAAACGCAAAACATCGGTAGCCGACGCCGATCCATTCTATCACATTTACAGCACTCCCAGCGGTGAGCAAAAGCTGGAGCCAGAAATTCAAACTCTTGATCCTTCGCAATCATCTTCTACATTCAAATTCAAAGTAAAGCCCATTTCCATTACTCCCAAATCTATTAATTATCCAAGCACTCCAAAGACCGATATCAAAAAAATCAGCAAATGGATCGGCATTTCAAAACTTACTGATGAGCGGATTCAGAGAATCTACTCCCTGGCAACCTCCAGAAAACTCAAGTTCAAAGATATCCAGAAATCTCTAAGCATTTTTACCATAGACAATATTCAAGCCAAAGTGGATATCCTTGGCAATCTATTAATTAACAGAAGAAACGGAATTAAAGATCATTCAAACCCTATACTTGTGAAGGATAAGAACGCTGACCAATACGAAGTTAATGTAAGAACATCATGTGGTGATGATAAGGACGATAGCTTACAGGTTCTGATTGATGCGTGCTCCGGAAATACCTCCAGTTCCAGTTTACTTCGTACATCGTCTTCGTCTGAGATATCTTTATCCACATATTGTCCCGCATCTTCCTTGAGTACTTTGGCTTCATCTCCGCTTAGTTCCAATTTAAAGCCCAAGAGTGGACATATTAAGAGACCGTTGAACAGTTTCATGTTATACAGAGGTATTTTGCTGAAACTGGGGATCGTATTGAATGTGGTTAAAAGCATTGAGAAATCAATTGACCTGAACAACCCGTCAGTGTTGAGAAAAATCCACGACAATGATCCTTCTTTGGTCAATCAAATCTTAAGATTGATACCCGCAGTTGAGAAAACCAACCACCAAGTATTAGGGCAAGCCATTTCAATGCTGTGGGTTACAGAGTCCAATCAAGTCAAAGAACAGTTTGGTAAATTCAGCCAAGTTGAAAAGCGTCTTCACAAACTGTGCTACCCCAACTACAAGTTTAATCCACATCGCAGCGGATCTTCCAAAGGAAGAAAGACCTGAGGTCCAAACCCAAGCTTTGATCTTCTCAGGTTCCCATTTTTCCCTTTTTGCTCCACTTTTTTATTTGCTTTGTGAATCTTTTGGTTGTTTAATTTCTATTCGTCAAGGTTATAGTTTATATTTCAATCTTAATCCTTAATTCTATTGATAACTTGAGGGCGCGAAAAGACTTTTTCTTAACGCGTTTGACTTATCTTACTTCCTCTACTCATTCAAAGTATTGATCCCTTTCCCTTGGAAAAATGCCAGTATCTTCGCCTGTTCCGAGTTCCGTTGGACATCCTGCTGAAAAGCTTTCAGACCTGGTTCCGGAGGAATTTCGAACCCAGCTGGCCAAGACCCCACCTCGTTTGACCATTGAACAACCGGTGTATCAAGACCGATTGAAGGAAATCCGTAACAACGAGAAGTTCGCTTTCATAGTTCAATGGCTATATCTCTTGCGAGGAGTGATCAAGTTGTATGAGGAGCATTTTGATGTCGTTTCGTTTGAAGAGGAGCTGATCGGAATCAATGGTGAGCTGTTCTTATTGAAGTTTAAGACTAACTTGGTGTACGCATTGAATGGATTCAAGATCGAGAACGTAGCAAATCACCCAGAGCAGTTCAATGAGCAGATTCAGAGCATCCTTCCTAACTGGTTTCTGGAAAACTTTGAGTCCGATGAAGCCCTAAGCGCTTTTGATTTCAACGATGCTTCCATCGAGGTGAAACTGGATATTTTTTACGAAATGTTACGGTTGTTGATGGTTCGCAAAGAAGCTACAGTGAGAAAGACAGTAGAACTCTATGACAGTCCTTGGGACACGATGAAGCTACTACCGGTATTCTCCGAAGATGATGTTAAAAATTGCGTATTGAGAGAGTATCTTATTCTCATGGACGATAGAATGTATTACAGAGAATGGAGTTTCCCCAAGATCAAGGTTCCCGCTCCACGAAAAGAGTTCTTAAAGCTGATGGAGAGTTCAGACGATCCGTTTGGAGATCTGGAACCTAAAGTTACCAAATGGGAATGCTTAACTGTAGGCATATACGAGTTTGACGAATACCTCAACAATTTGAAATTGAAGGCTGGAAAAAAGACATCAAGCAAGGAGAGTAAGTTATTAAAAGCACTAGAACCCTTTGTGGAGCAAGTTTATGGTACAGATTTAAAGAAGAGAAAAGAAGCTCTTCATAGGAAAAAAGAACTTCAATTGCAGTCCCTCTTGGCAAACAGAAAACGATCTTCGAGGCTGGAAGCAAAGGAACGCCAGAGGGAAGAGGAGAAGAGGAAAGAACATGATGAACGTATAAAGCAAATTAATGAAGGTACAGCCTTGCGATCAAGTAGGCGTCTGATAATGAAACAAACTCAGCAGGAAGAAGCTGCTCCTCCCCGAAATACAGCTTTATCTAGAGCTGACAGATTGCAACAAAGACGAGCCCTTGAAGCTGAATTGTCGGGTACGTCTTCGCCCATGCCAGTCACACCGGACGAAAATAAATCCCTATCTTTCAAGACCGAATCGGCTGTTTCTGATAACGAAACCTCTGGCAACGCTTCATTTGTACATCCTCCTGAGGAGGAAAACTCTTATCATACCGAAACAACCCCAGCGCAACCGAAACCTGAATTGACTTTTGAACCTGCATCAATTGCACCAGCACCAACCAATAGTCACGCTCAACCACCAGTTACCACGTTTGTTCCACCCCAATTTAAAAACTTGCTGGTGAATGAGCCTATGGATCAAGTATATGAGCCCAATCCGATTCCTGTAGCTAACTCTTTTACTTCTCCAGTTACTGTTGTTTCCCAACCATTGCAGACGGTGGCTTTCAACCCAGGGCCTGCTCCCTCACATGATCAGAACTCTGTCAAAGCAGACCAACCAGGCACGGACAAATTGCCGGAACCAAACACGGAACACAAATCAGAGCCAACAGTCAAAGAAGCTTATTAAAGTGGTCACTCTTATAGCCCAGTAGTTCACAAAGCATCTTTGTCCCTATAGTTACTTATACTTATACAACGATTTACCTTCCTCCAATACATACACCCTCTAATTCCGAGATGTCGGATGTCTTTTTCGATAGTGCTGCCCAGTCAGATCTGATCTATGTCCGAGTGAGAATACTCTCCTCATATTTGATACTTCCTTCGCCGAGTTAAAGCATAGAGAAGAATGGTGGAATCTGAATCTCAGACCGGTCTCAGTCAATCGGATAAACTGGACTCAGAAGCCTCATCTATTGTGAAAAAATCCGAATCAGAAGAGGTGTATACAGAGGCATCTTGGTTTCGAAAGCTAGTCTATGACATCGTCCTTTGGATCTTTTGTGTTGTATTCGACTGTTTCTTCCGAGAGATCCGATCTCGTGGGTCCTTTAACTTGCCTCGCTCGGGACCAACTATATTTGTGGGGGCACCTCATGCCAACCAATTTGTGGACCCTGTCATTCTTATGGGCCAGGTCCAAAAGAGGGCAGGAAGAAGAATTAGTTTTCTAGTGGCGGAAAAGTCTCATAGAAGAAGGTTCATAGGCCTCATATCTCGATCACAAATGGCAATCCCTGTTAGCAGAGCGCAAGATAACTTGAAAGGTGGAAGGGGGGTGATCCGAAGGGACCCTGAGAATCCGTTGAGGATTATAGGTGAAAACACCTTTTTCACCAAGGATTGTGCCAATCAACGCATGTTGGCCCTTCCAAATTCACTAGGGACCTCTGAAATTGGAGAAGTCGTATCTGATACCGAATTGATACTTAAAAAAGAGTTTAGGCATCCAAACACTGACGCAGAGCAGACTGCTAATAGAATTCTTGCCGATGGAACTTCGTATAAGCTAGCTCCTAAGATTGACCAGAGCATAGTCTATGAGAAAGTATTCCAGCATCTTGCACATGGACATTCCATTGGAATTTTTCCCGAGGGAGGTTCTCATGATAGAACAGACCTGTTACCATTGAAAGCTGGTGTAGCCATCATGGCTCTTGGAGCTATGAGCAATGATAAGAACTGCAAGGTGAAGATTGTGCCTTGTGGAATGAACTACTTTCATCCTCATAAATTCAGATCAAGAGCTATGGTTGAATTTGGTAGACCAATTGAAATTTCGGATGAACTCGTTGCCATGTATGAAAATAAAGAGACATCCAAGGACGCCATCAAGGAAGTCCTGAGAATCATTACCAAAGGCCTGAAATCTGTTACAGTTACATGTCCTGATTATGAGACTTTAGTGTGTGTCCAAACAGCGAGACGATTATACTCCAACAATTTCTCGTCTCGTCTATCTCTGGAGTCAATCTTGGAAATGAATAGAAGGTTAGTTAAAGGGTATGAACACTTTGAAAACGAACCGAGGTTACAGGAATTGAAGAAAAAGATTCTGTCATATCACGAAGTATTAAGACTCTCAGGTATTCCTGACCACAAGGTAAATGATTATCAACCAGGTAAGAAATTTCAGACTTTAGCGGAACTGTTGGGAAACCTCTTACAATTTTTGCTTTTGGGGCTTTTGGCGTTACCAGGAGCACTGCTGTTTTTCCCAGTGTTTGTAGCCAGTCGTACGATTAGTGCCAAAAAAGCTAAAGAAGCCCTTGCAGCCTCCACTGTTAAGATTAAGGCAACTGATGTGATCGCCACATGGAAGATTTTGGTGAGTCTTGGGTTTGCCCCACTGCTGTATATTTTCTACTCTTCTGTTGGGACCTACATTATCCGCTCAAAGTACTATGTGGAACCTGGATTTGGCAAAACTGCCTTAGCCTTCTTTGGATTTTATACTCTCTCCGCTACTATTACCTATTCGGCTCTAATTGTTGGAGATATTGGTATGGATTCGTTCAAAAGATTGAAACCCCTGTGGCTATTCCTTACAAACAGCCATACGCTGTCCAATTTGAAAAAGGAGAGACAGGAACTCAGTTTAGAGATTACCGAGGTAGTGAATGAATTTGGTCCGCAGTTATACTCCGATTTTAATTTACTGGATTATCAGAAGAAGATAGAAAATAAAAAGAAGAAGAGAAGTCATAAAAAGAAGGCTAGGGAAGAATCCACAGCAGGACTAGATTCTTCTGATGAAGAGGAAGAACTCAAAACTCAAGATGTGAGAAGAAGAAGAGCCGCCAGGAAACAGGCTGCATCGGCCAAAGAGGCTCGTTCAACCGCACTTGAAAACGGATCAACTGGAATCAATATTTCCAACGTCCCAATCTTCAGTAACGATCTCGATGGTGGCACTAGTTCTGCTCCCACCACCGATGTTTCATCTATTTCGTCAGAAATATCAGATTACCAATCAAGTGACGGAGAAAATGCAGAAGATGAGTCACAACTGAAAGACAGAATAAGAGACAGAGTTCATGATAGTAGACATGAATAATTACTCTCGGGAGCTTCCCTGTTGATTTTTATTGCTGTAATCTACTATTTTAGTTGTCTATTCCATAATGATTATGTAAACGTTATTATTTTTCGCCCATCTAAATTGAATGAGGTAGAGGAGCGCTTATAGTGATCCAATTTGCCCCAGAAATCCAACTCTAGCTATGTCAGATGAAGAGCAGACCCACGATCCTGCCATAAAACAAAACAACGATGAAGAGGAATTTGGTTCCTTCTCTGATGCGTCTTTTGAAGAGTTTGAGGCCGCCCCAGAGTTGGTTGAGGCAACAAAATCTTTCAACACACTCTCTCTCAAAGACTTGGAACGAGCTGACAATCAGAGTGACGAAAAAGTTCTTGAGATTATTAATAGCATATTGGGTGCTCAGCCAGAGGAAAAAACACACCAAACAGAAGAAAATGAACCTTTTTTGGATGAAAGGGCTAAAACGCTACTAAAACAACTATCAAGTGAACCAAGTAATCTCCAGCAACTAAATTGGAAGCAAAGTATCATAAGGAGGCAGCTGTTCCTCAACCTTAGCATCCCCATTGATTTAGACGAGTTATACCCCAGAGAGAGAAAGTTGGGCATAGGTAAAGCCTACAGTAAAAGCACATCTTCAGGAGACACAGACAAATTACCTGTTGACATTCCATTCAAGGAGCTGAGCCCAGAAAGAGCGAAGCAATTGGTTGCAGAAAGCGATACTATTGTAGAGAATATCGAAAGGCGTCTGCAATCCGAGCAATTCTACACCGATGGTCATTTATCAGAGCAAGAGTTGGAAGATATCTTGAAGGAAATGAAAGGGTTTAACACACAACTGATCGAGCTGTTATCAGGATGGAATCAAAAGCGGTCAGAATTGGTAAAAGATCGTGAAATTTTTGAGGGCTATTTGACTAATATACTAGATAATTCCCAAAAGATGCGAAGACAAAATTCTATCAAACAACAACATCGATGATTCTTAAATTTTCCACTTTTCGGTACAGCTATTGATACCATCAAAAACTAATGCATTCTCCAGCGGAATATACTGTCCAGTGATAAGTTTAACAGCTTCTTGGCTGACAATTCCTCCAAGGAATGAACATATATTATGCAATTGGGTGCCCTTGGATCGCAGAACCTCCTTCACAATATCGTCAAGAAACTGAGGGACTTTGTCAGATTTCAAGATCTGCTGGATTATGGAATTAAGTTCATTATGGTCTGAATCTTGCGGGAAAGCTCCTAAATGGCTGTCTATGAACTTGTGAGTAGCAATGAATGCAATAAATAGTGACAACATCGGACTATTTCCAAGCTCACGGATCAACCTGGAGTCTATTAATGTTTTAGAACCTCTCTGCAAGAATATGTACCTTGAATTCTTGCAAAATATTCTAATTGAATCATGATCTAAATGGTCAGCATCTCTGCCAATAGAGGATAAAATGTCCCTCACCAAGCTGGTGAACTGGCTGATGTCTTCCTCAGCTTTTTTTTTGTAAATGTGTTGGAGTTTGATGTAGGTTTCTGTACTGGAATGTAAATCAGGCAACACCCCGGGAAGCGGAGGCAGCTGCCCATTTTTTGCAAGAAACAGTTTCAATGCTTTCACGTAAATCCAGAATAATGGGGTTGACAGAGATAGATTGTCCAGAATTGGATCGTTTATGATTGTTTTGACGTTTTCTGGTAATTGAGTAGAAATTTGGGAAGCTCTCCAGGAAAAATTGACTGCCTCTTCAAAATTTTGAAGACTCAAATCAGATTGCAACTCTGAGCAGAACTTTTTAAATTGGGCTTTCTCCTTTGGAGTGGAGGGCTGCTTGCCATGAACGGACTTCCAGCTATCCAGAGCTTTGAGCAGTATCAATAGATATGGAATGTGTTCTTTGTCATCAGCTGCTAGGTCAACCGAGTCACTCATTTCTTTTAGTTCCTTCCAAGGGCAGTCGATACGGTAGTCACTGAAAGACTCAGGATGAGATTCTGTTATGGGGTGCTCTTTGATGTAGATTCTCATGTAGCCATAAAATCCTATTGTAGAAACATGAATGAGAGGTATTTTCATATCCCACAGTGTATCAGCCAGCGTCAACACTTTCTTAAGATGCCAACTGGATGCTATTATAATCAAGGAAAATTGGGACCAAAAATGAGAATCCTGGACTAGGTCGTTGGTCAATGAGATGTCAAGCGATGTGCCTTTGACATCTGGGTTTAATTCATTGAGATTGCGGACCACGGCAGCTGCTTTGTTAGCCCCAAGATCTTCCTGTGTCAGGAAGAAGTTTGTTTCTAAATCTGAGGGGGTAACTTTGGAAGAATCAACGATGGTGAACTTACCACAGCCAGGCAAGACTAGGTTCTTGAGAGCTTCAGTCCCAGTAGTGGTAGCACCCAGAAGGCAAATATTGGAGTGACGTAGTAGCGATTGGCCACGCTGAGCCCAAAGACGAAGCTGTCTGTCATATTTCTCTGACATTAGGTAAAATGCAAGTCCTTATCGAAAGGCAGTCACGATGATTGAGGGTAAATCCCAAAGGAAATAAGATCCGCCCGTGGGCGGAGGCTAGTGGGAGAAATCTTCAAAAAAAAATGGGCATCGCCGGTTGCTCCACCAGTAAACGGCTGAAGGGGGAACAACCTCTTGGCTTCCAATGCTGCCATTGGTAGATCCCTACAATAAACGTCTAAAAACTTCTACTAATCGATGTAACCTGGATCTCTCACCCCACTCTATCTCCTCCGGGCTTCTTGTGAGAAATGACAATGACCTTATGTAACTGTGCACCGCCAACCATCGTTAGCAATCATCCAAACCTCTTAGATGCACCCCACTAGATAGTAGACTGTGCCTCTTGAGAGCTGGTCCACTAGAATTTGCCCCGACAGTTGGTACAGCCATTTATTTGTTGGTTAATTTGATCACTGCAGCATCTATTGTCCTCCCACTCCACTTCTCACACGTGTTGAGACTTGGAATTATTCGCATTGTTTCCACAACCTGGATTTTTTTTTCCACATTTATTTCGCAACCGTTTTCTGACAACTTGATGAGTTTGGATATGACATAATGAAGTTTGCTAAGCTATATGATGAAATGCTCAAGTCCGAGGAGATTCCAGAAGAGTGGATCCAATCTCGTATCCAGTATAAACTGTTAAAGAAATGTATCAATCGAGTAGTCAAAGAACTGGAGTCTGCCTACTTAGAGAAAGACCTCATTGAAGTGCTTTTTGAAGGTGAACATAGGCTGGCTGACTACGTACTCGAGAAAGACAGTAAGATCGTGACTCCCAAACTGATCATCAGAGTCCCCCACAATCAGCAAGGTTTACCCAAATCAGAGACCTCTTCAAGGTTATGGCAATTTATCAACAACAGAGACTATTTAAAGGACGATGAGTTGTTCAAGGTGGTCGAGGTGAAAGAGGAAGATGAGGCAACTTGTCTCGTGTTTCATTTCCATGAAGACTCCAGCTTTTTCAGGGAGTTATCTCTCGAGTTGGAAGGTCTGAACAAGTTCAAAGAAGCTCAAAAGCAGTATTTGGTAGACCAAGTTGACATAATCAGCAAGTCTGTTAGTGAATCCACATCACCAATCAAGCGCAGATCAGATCTCTACACATGGAGAGAGATTTTCAAGCTTTATATTGACTCTGAGATTTTTTTCAAGTCGTCCACAGCAAGCGCTGGAGAACGTAGTGTCCAGCAAGCAAAGGCTAACTTAATGGCATTCTGGAAAAATATCAATGACAAAAAGTTTCACAAGGCGTTTCGCCAAAAGGGAAGTAAGTCAGCGTTCAGGTCATTCATTGGCATGAACGAAAGGTTACTCAAAGTCTCCCAATTCCAGTACCTCAACAAAATGGCCATGACAAAAATTCTGAAGAAGTTCGACAAACAGACTTCGTTGCATACTAAAATGATATTTCCGAAACTTCTAGCACACGACACCTTTATCGAAGAGTCTTTTGCACAGCAACTCTGTTACAAGATTTCCACTAACCTTCTATCGATCATACCTCAGCTGGATGATTACACCTGTCCTATATGCTGTTCAGTTGCGTTCAAACCCATCAGATTAGACTGTGGGCACATATTTTGTGTGAGGTGTCTTGTAAAGCTGCAAAGATCTGGCGAAGATAGATGTCCTCTGTGTCGTGACGAAGTCGTCTTGGATGCGGATAACAGCAACCTGGACTTGGCACACATGCAATACCTCCAGACGTATTTTCCAAAAGAGGTTAAAATCAAGCAGAACGAAACAGAGAGGGAGATTGCAAAGGAGAGGTTTGAAGCAATCTACGGTGAAAAGAACTGTACTATAATGTGAATTTATTAATAAAAATTAATTGCGTTTAAAGTATCTGTAATCGTAGTTGCATCTATTCTGCAACAAAATTCTTTTAGCCTAGAGTTACTGTATATGCCCAGCCTTGGATTCTCCTACATCTTCTGTGACGTAAATAATGCAACAAAAATTCAATTGCTCATGAGACCACACAAACCTACTTGAGCCACCAAATGAGAGGTACACTTGACATACTTGTTAGAATTGCAATTAACAATAAAGCGGTTTGGTGGTGTAATGGTTATCACGTCTCCTTTACACGGAGAAGGCTCCGAGTTCAATTCTCGGCCGAATCATTAATTTTTTTTTAATTTTCCCATTTTCTTTTACTAACCGATCTGGCATCCGGAGTAGGGAGTGCAGTGTCTAAGTATAGCAGATATCCCTATCCAAGACTCATCCATCACTGTTGGCACTAGCAATCGAAGTTACCAAGACTCATGATCCAATAATAGTCAGCAATTTCACCAAGCCACTGCAAGCAATCCAAACTGTTCTTGGCCCAGGGCTAATCATTGCGATCATTCGTAAGACAATTCCTTCCTTGGCATTGTGGCATTGTGCTTAGATGCTCATAATCCCAATTGGGAAACCGATAAAAAAAAATCCCCTAGTAATCATTTCCCCATTACGTAAAAAAGCACTCACGAATGCCTAATATAATCAGTAGTAATCCGTATCAGGAAGTTGTATTGCGATTGTAACTTAGAAAAAAATTATTTTTGATTCTTCTTCGTACGGATGTCCATAATCCAAAAGCTGTTCCGCAACAGCAAGAAGAAGCAAGCTCAGGAGAAGGAGCAGCTGTCCAAGCCGCAACAGGCGCAGCCCAACCAGTTGTATCCGGATAATCAGCTGGCCAAAGGCCCGCAAAACGAGGCAGTGACTTTTAAGGATGAAGAGCAAGCGTTTGTCTCTGGCGACTCAAGCAGGGCTACCTCTAAATCCACCTCCCTAGACATGAAAGAGAAAAGGCTGTCCGATAGAAACTCACACAGAAGAAGGTCGTCATCTGCCACTGCCAGGGCTGCGTTTGCATTGCCAACAGCAACTCTGAGACATTCTGTTTCGCCCAAATTGGGATCATATTTCCCCACCAACGGCTCGGAATTACCCAGTGTTGACAAGTTACCAAGAGAGATGCTGCCTATCGTGACACTAATTCACGCTCAGCAAGCTAGAATATACGTTGAGGGACTTATTAAGGTTCCAGATAACCCAGATCTAAATATATCGAATGACAGTTTATTGGACCTACCTGATAGCTGGAAGATTGCCAGTTCGAAATTGAGTGGAACAGAGCTTTCTATCTGGGGTATGAATCAAGACGGATCTCTAACAACTACTAACGACCCTGAAGCGGATGAGGTCGAATTCTTCAAACCGATATATGCAAACATTGTGGATGCTGTGTTCTCCTTGGATGTTTCCAGGCTAATTATCAAGATCACACTGAGTCTGCATAGAGAGCTACAGTTGAGGTGTGCCAATATCAATGACTTAAAATTGTTCTACTCTTCTTTGCTATTAGCACAGTTTGAATACCAACAAATGCAGAAAGCTTTTACCGGAGCATTGCTGAGTGCAAAAGCTGTCAACTTTTCGGACATCAAGGTCCTTTTGGCACCTGAAAACAAGTTCACTAAAGAAGAATGGGCAACTATTCGTTTCCCATGGCTAAACGACAAATGGCTGAGATGCTACCTTTGTGTTATCCCTGGAGAAAGTGTATCATTCGCCTCACTCAAATTCAAGGACAAGGAAAAGCTCAAGGATAAACCTGGTAAAATTGAGATCTATATCTCGTCTAGAAAGGGGAAGAAGAACCTCCTTGCAACCGTTTTCAATGGAAAATCATGTTTTTCCATTTACCCCGAGGTACCAGAATTCATAGACAGTAATTCGTTGATCCGACTCGAGGGTGAAATTCTCATCAATGAGACCTTACTAGACAAACTTTTGAATCAAGACCTAGATGGTCTGCTAAGCCGTTCATCTTCTCAAACAAAGCTAAACAAGCGGTCGTCATCAGGGTCGCTGTCATCCTTCAAAAACCCATTCCGTACTAACTCCCTGACAAGTATGGGCCATAGCCGATTGAGATCATCCTCCGTGAACTCTGTAGAGTCCAGTGGTAGTAGCATCGTCTTACCGGCCAACAGTAAAGTTTGCAGGACGCATTTCATGTACATTATCCCAGAGACTCATCATGGGGTGCCTGATTCCGAAACCATGATTCGACTACTGATTCCGATTTTCAACGTTTTCAAGTTGTATGGTCGTCCTCAAAAGTTTCTGTCATCGAGAGAGAACAAACAATCTCTTCTTTTTGGATTACCCCAGTTACCACACACTCAATATCTGGACTCTGAGAGTTCATACCAACTAGTGGACTTGAACCTGGAAAACAGCGTCAAAGAAGAATGGATTCTGTTCGACTGGATTCAAGTTTTCCAGGAGATGTGTTCATATCGCATATCTCAAGGCATCAAAGGATCTGGATCTCTGGTCGAAACATTCCGTGATGGGTTGCTTTATTCTAAGGAACTGGCTGACTTAAAAAGATTTGAGTACGGCGAGGATCTGGAATTTTATGATTCTGCAGAAGAAGAGCTCAACTTTAGGCAGGGTCTCGCTGCTAACGGAAAATCCCCCAAACACCAAAGTAACCTGTCCCAAGATTTCACCAATTCTGTGAAAGCAAGTCCATTAGTTGCCATCGACAGAGATTCGTATGTATCCGTCAATACATAGTACATCATAGGACAATGTATACTTCAAATACAATACTGACAATTACTATTCTTACCTCCATAATTTTGTCTAGAATGGTACCTGACGAAACAAAAACATGCCTAGAATCCTTGGAAATTGCTCCCATTGGCTCCAGCTTTGAGATCCAGAGTGAAATCTGAAAAAAAGTTGTTTACGTTTGGAATGATATACTCCTGTAGTTACGACAATATGCATGCTCATGCAATATATGCATGTGCTTAGGATCAGAATTCCACTCAGGATGGAACAACAACAACAAACGTAGGAAACCTTTGGAGTCTAGAGAAGAGACACTAGCCTTGATACTAAGTCTCATCCACCTCTTGGACTGCCTCTTTTGAAAAGTACAAGATTCTCTTGCTGATTTTAAGGATCATAAAATGATTCAAGTTTCACCTCAAACAATCGGTCGTGCATTGGCATTCTCACTACCTAGAATCAGTCTTCTTGTCTAGCACGAAGAAACGCGTTATTTACGTCTCCCCCCTTTTTGGAACCTTGGCTCTCCAAAGGTAGTTAGAGATGTTATAAGACTCCTGACATCCCCCGAATCGTGTTTGTTATTTGTTATACCTTCGATTCTTTTCAAAAAATCCCACAAAAGCACCCTTGAGTCGTTTTTTGGAACTCCCAACTATCTGTCACTCATTTAAACACGATCATTCTTCCAATGAAGTTCTCTACCAATTTGATTCTAGCTATCGCAGCTTCCACCCTTGTTTCAGCAGCTCCAGCAGCTCCGGCAGATGAGGTAGCAAACCATTTACACAAGCGTGCTTACTACACAAAGACCACCAACACCCACACCTTCACTGAGATTGTTACTGTCTACCGTACCCTGAAACCAGGTGAAAGTATTCCAACCGATTCACCAAGTGATCACGGAAAGGGCAGCGGATCTAAACCTGGCCCTGGATCTCCATCCACTGGCTCTGGTCCTGCTCCAGGTACGACCTCGAGCGCTGCTGCCGAAGAGACAACCTCTACTAGCGCCTCAGTAGGTGTGCCAACTAGCGCTTCGTCGCCAGGTACTTCTGCCGCATCCTCTGCAACTACAACAAGTAGCGGAACTTCAACCTCTACCACTGGTACTGGCACTACCACTTCTGGCACAGGTACCACTAGCTCCGGCACCACTACGTCTCCATCATCAACTCCAACTGGATCTGTTGGTGGTATGGACCAGTCGGTTTTGGATATTCACAATGAACTGCGTGCCTTGCACGGTGCTCCAGAGCTCAGTTGGTCCACCGAACTCGCTGACTTTGCCCAAGGTTATGCTGATTCATACACTTGTGGTTCCTCATTAGTCCACACTGGTGGACCATACGGAGAAAACTTGGCTTCTGGCTACACTCCTACTGGAGCTGTGCAAGCCTGGTACGATGAGATTAGCGATTATGATTTCTCCAACCCAGGATATTCTGCTGGCACCGGGCACTTCACTCAAGTCGTCTGGAAATCAACTACACAGCTGGGCTGTGCATACAAGGAGTGCAGTACCGACAGATACTATGTCATCTGTGAATACGCTCCTCGTGGAAACATTGTCTCTGCCGGCTACTTCGAAGACAACGTCTCTCCTCTTGTTTGATCGCCCGCGTTTCTAATATAGCGTTTACGTAATAAGTTTATTTGCCTTCAATATTGTATGATTATGTAAGTCTGTTCCACTTGTAGTGTCCTCGCTGAAATTGTTTCGAACTGGGAAATTTTTTGACTGGTAAAATAGTCGCAGGATCCAACTGACTCAATTTTAGACTAGAGAAACACACCAGCAGAACCCTAGCAAATTCAGTAACAATGAGCACATCAACTTGTCGGTTCTACGAAAACAAATATCCTGAAGTGGACGATGTTGTCATGGTAAATGTACAACAGATCGCCGAGATGGGAGCCTATGTGAAGCTGTTGGAATACGACAATATTGAAGGAATGGTGCTGCTCTCCGAGCTGTCCAGAAGACGTATCAGATCTATCCAGAAACTTATCAGAGTAGGTAAGAACGAAGTGGTTGTGGTACTGAGAGTTGACAAGGAGAAGGGTTACATCGATTTGTCCAAGAGACGAGTCTCGTCGGAGGATATAGCAAAATGTGAGGAGAGATACACAAAGTCCAAGTCTGTCCATTCCATCCTAAGACACTGTGCTGAGAAGTTCAACATGCCTTTAGAGGAACTGTACCGCACTATAGGATGGCCGTTAAGCAAGGAGTACGGCCATGCCTACGATGCTTTCAAGATATCTATCACCGACAGCACTGTTTTTGACAAGGTCCAACCCCCATCACATGAGGTCTTGGAAGAGCTAAAAGTTTACATTTCCCGAAGACTGACGCCGCAGGCTATCAAATGCCGTGCCGACGTTGAAGTTTCATGCTTCAGCTACGAGGGTATCGAAGCAATCAAGAGTGCACTGAAAGCTGCTGAGGAGATCTCCACTGAGGCTAACCAAGTCAAGGTTAAGCTGGTGGCCGCTCCATTATACGTTATCACAACCCAATCTTTAGACAAGACGCAAGGTATCGAAATTTTAGAACGTGCAATCAAAATCATCGAAGACTCCATCACCAAACAGGGAGGCTCTTGCAACGTCACCATGGCACCAAAGGCTGTCACTGCCACTGAAGACGCAGAGTTGCAGGCTCTTATGGAGAGAAAAGAGAACGAAGACAAGGTGTCTGACGACGATTCAGATATTGATGAGGAGGATTAGGCGGTAGAGTCTTTATGAGAGTTCATTACTTAGAGAACCAGGTGATGTAGATATAAAAGTGTCCTGATGTATTAGAGGTTTCTCGAAATTTCCTCCTATCTAGAACAGGTGGGAGGGAGCTCTCCTTTTCTTAAACTTACTTCTTGAATAGCAATAGTAATACAAAGACAAACTGACGTTTAAGATGGTTCAAGTCCGCCCAGCTACTCATGCGGGATCATGGTATTCTGGTAATTCCAGTGAGCTCAGCTCTCAACTCAGCCATTACTTAGCACTGGCCAAGGCTACAGGGAGAACTTCTGTCAAAGGAGCTCGGGTTCTCGTAGGCCCCCACGCAGGATACTCATTTGCGGGCAAAACTCTTGCTCAAACGTACAATTCGTTCGATCCTACCGGAATCAAAAGGGTGTTTGTTATGGGACCTTCTCACCACGTTTATTTCAAAGATAAGGTTAGAACCACCAAATTTGGGGCATATGCGACTCCGCTCGGTGATGTCCCAGTTGATACCGACACCATAAAAGAGCTTGTGTCGAACAGTGGTCACATTGAGTACATGAGCCCCTCTGTAGACGAAAATGAACATAGTTTTGAATTGCACATGCCCCTATACTATAAGGCTTGCTTAGATAAAGGTCTAACTACTCCTCCTCCCATCATCCCGATATTGATCAGTGGATTTTCGAATCAGTTGGCAGATGCGTTAACAGACACACTACAGCCGTATTTTGAAGATAAAGAAAACGCATTTTTCGTAAGCACTGACTTTTGCCACTGGGGAGGTCGCTTTGGATATACCAGTTATACTCCTAATGGAGAGTTAGAGTCTTTAGATGATATATCTGCGGCGTTTGATGGAAAGAGCGACTCGCTGAAAATCTATGAATCAATTAAGGCTGTCGACCAGAAGGGAATGGATTTGATTGCCGAAGGAGACGTTTCATCATGGAGACAGTATCTGTTGGCAACAGAGAACACTATATGTGGCGCCTATCCCCTGACAGTTTTACTAAACCTGATGGGGAAAGCTAAAACTTTTGAGTGGTTAGGTTATACCCAAAGTAGCCATGTAGTCGATCCATATGACAGCTCAGTGAGCTATGCTAGCGGATATGCGATTCCAGGGTAAGGTTGGAAATTATTGTGATAATTAGTGATAATTAAGGAAAAGGGTTGCCGGGCATTTGAGTGTAGTACTTGGTTGAATACAGAACTACATATAGCAGACGGATTTGTATGTCCGACATAATCAGCGCCTTTTTCTTCTTGGGAGATTTGAATTGTGTTGTTATACCTGGGTATTGTTCTTTAAAAGCCTGCAATCCAGCCAGCTGGTACCTCATACAAGATCAGCTTGGCAGGCCAATACTTGCACTAGTACCTTGAGATGGACTGATTTCTACCATTACCAAATCACCTATCCACTCTCTTAGGCTAACACTGCCTTAGAACAGTCTCCTTGAGAGTATCAGCTGTTTTATATTCCAGTAGATGAGAAATACGCATCGGTTGAAATTTTGGTTCGTAAGTACAAGAGGTGTGCCCACCTACGGGTTGTCGAAGGATTTGGCAGCGATCAGGTGCTAGACAAGATTATGAAACGGTACAAAGATACCGGTTCTCTATTGTATTCACCTTCTCAACTAAAGCTTAGACCTGCGATGAAATGCAGAGACATCAACGGCTATGCACGATTAGAGATCAAAAAGCAAAAAGATTGCAGCACCTGAGTTTCGCGTATGGTCTCCCACTACACTACTCGGTCAGGCTCTTAGCAGCTTAACTACGGTTGATCGGACGGGAAACGGTGCTTTCTGCTAGATATGGCCGCAACCGAGATCTTAATTTAACTTAAAGCTAAAACCAATAATTTTATAGTTGTAATAGTCAGACTACGGTAGCAATATACTGACTCCATATTGACTAGCCACACCTACTACCAATTGCCTTCAAGTTCTTAGATTGAACATATTTTGCTTTATGAAGTATTGTCAATGAAATATTAACTCCTATCTTAGTGGTGTTTGGTGCTCTACTAGATTGATTATTATCCTCCACAGATTTCTAGATCAATACAGCCCCGAATAACATGCAAAATGGCAAATGATTCGAAATATTTTGTGAAGGTAGGCTTGCAAAACAATTCTGACTAGTAATATGACGCTAACTTCTTTAGTCGAAAGGATCCGAACTTCTGTCGGAGTTTCGGGAAATTGCTTACTCCAAAAAGGAAAAGAATAATCTCTTGAAAAAGAAGAATGTTTTGAAGAAAGTTATAGCCAACATTACAGTAGGAGGCACAGACATTGCTGAAGTATTTACAGAGGTCATAAAATTATTCAAAGAGGCTCAAAATAGTAGCCTGGATCAGGAACTCCGTGTAATGATCTACCACTACTTGAGGGCCGCAGCTCATTATCAGACTGAAGATCGGGAACAGGTAATCGAATTGCTAATGCATGATTATCACAGTAAATCTATTCCAGTTCAAATAAAGGGGCTGGCCCTACAAACCCTCACTTCCATCCCCGATGAATATTTCTTACGATCATCCATTGCTACAGTCAAAAAGTCACTGAAGGATCAAGATCCACACATGCGAAAAATCGGCTGCTTTTGCATAGCAAGAATATACGAATTTGACACTCTCCTTGGCAATGAATCCCAATTGATTGACCATTTGAACCACACATTGGATGACGGCAATCCTTCTGTTGTATCCAGTGCTCTTGCAGCTCTTTCAGATATCACTGAAAAAGTGCAAGAGTTTGAGTTTAATATTTCGGAGGATCACGCATTTGAACTTTTGGACGACCTGCCCACCGTGAATGAATGGGCCCAGGCTAGCAACCTATCTGCTATCTTGTATTTTGCTCCAGACTCAGAAACCATTGCTTGTGAAATCATCGATAGGGTCCTACCATATTTGCAGCAGTCTAACAACGAAGTAGTCCTCAACGCGTTGAAAGTTGTAATTTACATGTCGAACTACATAATGCACCCTGAGGACTTGATACCTCAGTTGCCCAAAAGGATAGGTTCTGCGCTAGTCAGTGTGTTGAACTCTGGACCAGAACTTCAGTTCTTATTACTTCGGAACACCATTTTGTTACTTCTAAGCAAGTTCAATCTGGTCAGCTTAAACGTGACATCTTTCTTTTGTCGTTATAGTGATCCGATATATATCAAAGATACGAAACTTGAAATCATCTATCTTTTAGCCAATGAGGAGAATCTGCAGGTTATTTTGGAAGAATTAGAAGAGTATGCAAGAGATTCAGATGTTCAAATGTCAAGGAAAGCTCTTAGAGCTATTGGCAATCTGGCCATAAAACTAGAGGATATTGCAGCTGACGCTGTCGATGTTTTATCTGATTTGATCGAATCGAAGGTCCCACATATTTTGCAAGAAGCTGTTGTAGTCTTCAAGAACATTGTTCGAAGGTATCCATATCTTCACACAAAAATGCTAAACAAAGTGGTTAAAAGTCTCGATGTGGTCGAGGAACCAGGCTCCAAACTGGCAATCATATGGTTAGTTGGAGAGTACCATACTGCAATCGATGAAAATCCAGTATCGTTACTCATACAAATTGGCCAAAATTTCAAAGAGGAAAGTTCAGAGGTGCAGTTAGCATTTTTAACAGCATTAGTTAAAGTGTATCTGAACTTTTCTTCAAATAAACAATGCGAAGATCTGGTGGTGGAAACGTTCAAGACAGCAACAGAGGATATCGGAAATATAGATGTCAGAGACAGAGGGTTCTATTATTGGAGACTACTTTCTAACAGGCGAGACTTTCCCAATGCAATTGAGGAAATAGTCAACGCCAAGCTGCCAGCGATCTCTTCTGATCCGGACAATTTGGATCCTCGTGTTCTAGAAGAATTAGAAATGAATATAGGAACACTTGCATCGATATATCTGAAGCCAGTATCCCATGTTTTCAGATTGAACAAAGTCAAAGAATTGCCCCAAACTTCAGCTCTGAAGAGAGAGCACTCCTCAGTGTTTGCTGCACAAAGGAACCATTCTTCAAAAACTCAAGGGAGTGCTACTAGTTTGACCTACCGGAACAAATCTGCCTCTTCACTTACTCCAATCGAGGCTGAGTTCAAATTTCATCGTCAGCAAACGGGTCAACGGTATAACAGCAGTAAATCTGATGATAATGACTCAGACACCATACTCAGTTCGTTGGACATTTCAGGAAGTCGGAAGCAAAAAAGCCCGCTAGGTCTAACCAGACGAATGAGTAAACTGGGAAGAAAGCTAACCATCAGTAGATAAGACATTAATTATGTATTATACTTACTTGATAAACTTCTCATCGTTTTCTTCCGTTTTGATGATGTTAGTAGCATTATTTATTGACCTTTTTGTAAGGAATACAACTTCCTCATCCTTTGGGACCTCCTCAAGTGGAGTAGAAGCTTTTCGAACATCGATGATCTCAATATCCTTTGATAGTTTCACTGCCTCTGTAGATTCGCCAATTGTTTCAATTTGTATATCTGGCATGAAAGGTTCAGGCCCGGAGGGAATTGAATTTAGATCAATCGTTTTGTTCAAAATAGTGGCTAGAATGATGATTGCAGCAGGCTTCGATAACACGAGAGAGTTTTCTTTACAGAATGGCGCTGCCACGCAATTAGGACATCCCCATTCGCATTCGCTGGGACAGTTTAATACAGTGTTTAATGCTTTCTCCAAGATGTCATCAATGTACTCGAATGCTTTGGTAGAAAGTCCTGAACCACATTGCCCTCCTTTAGCATCATAGAAGATTAATCTTGCTGGCCTTATTCTTTTGGTCTGTCTTGTAGCAAACTCTTTTTCTGGAGCCTTGCACTCAGTTTGAATCTCATCCACTCCACTCAATATGAAAAGTGGTAAAATGTTCATTATGGCATGTTGAGCAGCATGAATACCGCCTGCAATATTAAGGTGCTTCATCTTAATAAAATCCAATGCACTAGAGGGGATATCTACCCATATACCCTTTGACTTGATGATTATAGGAGGATTATTAACTTCCACAGCGTCTATGATTTCTCCAAGTTTATTTTTTTTGAAGAATCCGAAAACCACTATAGTTGTATAGATTTTGCCGAAATATATGGGAACATCGGAGCCATTTCTCAAAGATCTTATTTTTTCCACTTCAACAGGATCAACGTCAGTAAAATCCCTTTGTTGAGTAATCCAGTCAACATTTACTCTCTCCACTTTAGCATATTTGTCATCCGAGTTGAAATCTCGCACTATGTATGGCAAACCTTGGTGAATAAATATTCCACCATCGTAAAGAGTAAAACTCGTTCTTGACGCTTCGACTTCTTCAATGACAACATTTCTGTTATTAGTAATGTCAACAACAGCGTAGCTTTCTTCCTCAATTGCTCTTATGGAGACATGGCTGGAAGGCCAGGGTAAATACCTTGATGATACGTGATATGCAGGGTCTGGATAATCGGGTGAGCTCTTCAAAAAATCTAATCTATTGGCCAGAATTTCCTCAATCTGATCTTGATTATAATCGCCAAACCATTTGGCTTCCCAGTCTAAATCATCAATAGGTTTCTCAAACGCAGCACATTGAAGATGTGATTCAAGAACTGCAGTATTCGAAAAATCTAATACCAAGTCTTGGTACTCCATCGAGATCAACTCTTGAGGATTATTCATGTAATGTCTATTAACAGGATCATCGCTACCTACAACAATAGTGAGAGAATCCTTATTCCTTCTTCCAGCTCGACCACTTTGTTGTTGAAAATTAGCAATTGAAAGGGGAAAACCGCACATTACTACGCAATCAAGCGTACCAATATCAATTCCCAACTCTAAAGCATTAGTAGAAATTATACATTTCAAGTTTCCATTGAACATTTCCCGTTCAATCTTTCTTCTGTCCGAAGTTGAATATCCACCCCTATAACTCATCACTTTAGTAACAAGATCTAACTTATCCATGATTTTCAACTGACTCCGAACCTCTTTCATTAGAAGCTCACAAACTCGTCGCACCACGCAGAAGCAAATTGTCCTGACATTCTTTAATACTAACTGGACAAGAACCTTGGCAGTTTGTACAATGAATGATTCTCTGGTGCTATTCCCATCCTGCTGGCTTAACGTTTTGCTCATCAGGTTAGGAGGATTCCAAGTTACTATGTATTTACCACCGGATGGAGATCCATCCTTAACGATCAGCTTGCAATCAAATTCGTCTATACCAAATATGTTGTGCATATGGGACCTTGGATACTTCAGGGTAGCAGAGCATGAAATAAACTGAACCGAGTCATTACCATATATTGAACACAGCCTTCTTAGTCTTCTCATGATCAGGGCAACATGGGCTCCGAAGAGACCTTTGTACATATGCAATTCATCAATGACAACATAGCGCAAGTTTCTGAGGAAAGGAACCCATCGCTTATGGCTAGGAAGGATTGAAGAATGTAGCATATCAGGATTCGTGAATATAACACTGGCGTGTTCTCTAATGGATAGTCTAGCTGACTTTTCAGTGTCTCCATCATACGTGTCCAAGACTGTGTTGAACAAAGAGGGTATCGACTTTATCAGCTCACTTAATGATCGTTTTTGATCTTGAGCCAAGGCTTTGGTAGGAAAAACATAAAGTGCAGTTGCCATTCCATTTGTTTCTTGAAGTGCTTTCAGCAGTGGAATCTGGTAAATCAAAGATTTTCCAGAAGAAGTTGAGGTGGAAATGATAACATGCTTCTTGTCAACACATATGCTGTTCAAAGCCTCTGCTTGGTGTGAATACAGTTTATCAATCTTCTTCGTATGAGTGATACCAGTCCAGATTTCTGGGGATAACTCGAAATCCAGATCCTCGTAGGTGGCCTTCTTAGGTTGCAAGTGAAAAAGACCATTATCCGATATTTGATCTCGGTAAAAAGGAGTCTGCTTGAGATGATCAATAATAACAGGAATGGGGTCTCTTTGTTCCTGCAAGGGCTGTGAAGGATCTTTGTTTGAATTTGAGACCATTTCTTCTATAGGGTCTTGATAAGTAGCAGTACGAGGAATAAAAGCTTTAGCAATGCGGTTCAATTCCTCTACAGGGTCCAGACTGTTATCATAACAGTTGCAAAGAAATTGGGAAACCTTAACCTCAAAATTTGTATTTCTTTTACTGATGAGTTTCTTCATAGAGTCCTGAGAGAATGTAACAGCAGTGAGGGCATTATCACTGCTATATCTGGATATTCCATCCCGCTCTTTTTTTATTTTTCCATCCACAAATTCGAATATCAAAATCTGCTTGCTCATATCTGTACCTGCATCGGAATCCCTCAATTGGAATATATCTGTCTCTTTTTGCTCCCACCCACGGTTATAGTTGAACTGTTTCTTTTCAGTGTGAATCTGATTTTCGTCAATATATTCAAAATTGACATTATCTGGAAGCAAAGAGGCAATCTGGGCGGCCTCTTCCAGAGTAACTTGCCGTTTAAGTGCACTCTCTGGAGCAGTCTTGATCAATTCCCAAGTAGTAATAAGATGCTTTCTTGAACATAGAAATGTGAAGTAGGTGTTAATCCTGAAATAAATTTTCTCTAAAGTTTGGAAGTATTCAGGCCATTCATTTACTGGTATCAACGCGGGCTTCTTCTGCTTCTTCTGTGGACCACTAGACAATGATGAATCATTAGCCCTCTTCTCCATAGTATGGGTAGTAGTGTTTCTCGAGGAAATTATTGTATGATGTAATCAGGACAATATATGGGCAGTGTAATCACAGCGCAAAAATCATACTAAGAAATATTCTAACAGAGCTCAAGGAAGGCAATAGTTTTGCCTTTATCTTGCTAGATTGTTGCGATCGACTGGATCCTTTGCAAGGAACTTTCATTAAGAAATAACATAGCTTATGTAATCATACATATGCATGAATCTCACGTACTCCATCCATCAACCTACAACATTTCAGCTTAGTTCGAACCAAGCATAATTGAGTTTTCACTGCGAAGAACCGTACGCTACAGAATTACCAAGTGGTCAGGGCAATAGATTTATTATGACCCGGCGAACCGCCACCCCGTGAGTCAATTGCCTAATTTCGTATGTCCTCTCATCCGCCTAAGAAGCCTCCGGGTTTCACTTCTTCCATCGCCCCCGGGAGTCAATGGAGCACTGAGAGATGTTTGGCAGAAAAGGACACGTTGAGCGTCCATAATAATTGCTTCAAAAACTGGGGTAGCTACATAAACTTCTTAGGTAATCTAATACTGGAGCAATTGGATCGGCGCAGACCTATCCCTATGGAACTATGCACAGGACCAACCTAAACCGATGGAACAGGATCCTCCGCTCCGTCTAGTAGTGTTTCAGCGCCAAAAAAACGTGTATAGACATGAAGACTGATTCTTTGCACCCCCCTCACAGCAGTGTCAATGTAGCTAGACGAAACAATTGGCGAGCTCAGACTCTGAAACTGACAAGTAATCCAGCTCAGATAACTCAATGTCCGTAGTAGCCTCAATATAAATGTCTAGCCATGAAGGTTGCCTCTCTAATCGATGAGCCATTTCATGTGACACCTATACGCTTCGATGCCTTCCGTCGCGAATGTTGAACCACTTGAAAAATGCTGCAAACCACGATCACCCTGAGGTCCTAAAAGATATAAATACAGCACATTAGCAGAGCTTTTATCTTCTTGGTTGAAACACACAATTTTAACAATCTAACATCTAAAAATGGCTATTTCAAAAATATTTGCCCGTTACGTCTACGACTCCAGAGGAAACCCAACCGTTGAGGTCGACCTCCACACTGAAAAGGGACTTTTCAGAGCAATTGTTCCTTCCGGTGCTTCAACTGGTGTCCACGAGGCATTGGAATTGAGAGACGGTGACAAGTCCAAGTGGCTCGGTAAGGGTGTCTTGAAGGCTGTTGCCAACGTCAACGAAGTCATTGCTCCAGCTATCGTTGCTGCTAAGCTTGACGTCAAGGACCAAGAGGCCGTTGACACTTTCTTGCTTAAGTTGGACGGAACTCGAAACAAAGGTAAATTGGGTGCCAATGCCCTCCTTGGTGTCTCTTTGGCTGCAGCTAAGGCCGGTGCCGCTGAGAAGAATGTTCCTCTCTACCAACACATTGCCGATCTGTCCGGTACTCCAAAGCCATACGTTCTGCCAGTGCCATTCCAGAATGTCTTGAACGGTGGTTCTCACGCCGGTGGTGCCCTTGCTTTCCAGGAGTTCATGATTGTTCCAACCGATGCTCCTACCTTCTCCGAGGCTCTGAGAATCGGTACCGAAGTTTACCACCACCTGAAGTCTTTGGCTAAGAAGACCTACGGACAATCTGCCGGTAACGTCGGTGACGAAGGTGGTGTTGCTCCTGATATTTCTACTCCAAAGGAGGCTTTGGACCTGATTACTGCTGCCATTGAGAAGGCTGGCTACACCGGAAAGATTGGTATCGCTTTGGACGTTGCCTCTTCCGAGTTCTACAAGGACGGCAAGTACGACCTGGACTTCAAGAACCCAAACTCTGATCCATCCAAATGGTTGAGTGGTCAGGAATTGGCTGCTCTGTACAAGGAATTAATTTCCCAATACCCAATTGTGTCCATTGAGGACCCATTTGCTGAAGATGACTGGGCTGCTTGGTCTCACTTCTTCTCTAGTGTTGACATCCAGATTGTCGGTGATGACTTGACTGTCACCAACCCTATGAGAATCAAGAGAGCTATTGAGGAGAAGTCTGCCAACGCTTTGTTGTTGAAAGTAAACCAAATTGGTACTTTGACCGAGTCTATCAAGGCTGCTACCGACTCTTATGCCGCTGGATGGGGTGTTATGGTTTCCCACAGATCTGGTGAGACTGAAGACACCACAATCGCCGACATTGCTGTTGGTTTGAGAGCTGGTCAGATCAAGACCGGTGCTCCAGCCAGATCTGAGAGATTGGCCAAGCTGAACCAAATCCTGAGAATTGAGGAGGAGCTAGGTGACAAGGCTATCTACGCCGGTAAGGACTTCCACAAGTCTGTTGCTATCTAAATTAAGATGAATAATCTATGTATTAAGGTAATGAGTCAAACTTATAATCAATAAGAAAGAACTAGTATTTAACTTTGGAGAATTAGTTAAGTCTCAGAATAATGTCATCTGTTTCACTTTGAGGTTCTTTGAGTCTGGTCAGAAGATTTAAAGCTTGCAGAAAACCAATGCATTCATCTTCTGTGTAAAATCGCAGTTCATAAATGAGCACTCGCAGAGGAATCTCTTTGAAATTCTGTTGAATAACTGAGATAGCTTTTTCACGTTCTCGGTTTAGAAATGTTGCTAGCGCAAATCTGATGGACTGAAGGCGGATATTTTTTCCAGTAGCTTGGTCTTCCGTGTCGACGATTGTGACCAAATGGAAGCAACACTTAAATAGATCATGGTAGTTGCGATCAAGATACGCATAAAGAATCGACAAAGCAATCTTACACAACAATATGGGTAGTGTCTCATGATTCGTTTGTTTATCTATTCCAGAGTTTAAGGCTTCAACTCGATCAACAATACATTGTGCAAAATTGTCCAGTTCCGATTCCATATGATGGTAAATATAATAACATGTTAATAGGCAGAGATGATATTCGTAAGAATCCTGCTCTTGATATCGATCAAAGATACTACTATTCTCGCATACAATCTGTAGGTATGGAAGAATTTGAGTTGAAAAGTCAGATCGTTTGAGAAAAAGCTTCACCAAAACTTGACTACAAACCGTTTGAAAGACCGTCTTCTTTTCCAAGTTTTCGATAGCAGTTGTTTTCTCAAAGATACTTCTTATCTCCTGTTGCATGGTCAAATCGTCTGAACGGTTGGAAATATTAACGAAATGCCTTCGTAGCAGTTCTACCTGCTGATTTAAATTTATTCTGTCTGTTGTGTCTGTTTCTGTAGTTACTGTGTTAGAAGGTTTCTGGAATTCAGAAGCATTTTCTGGCCCCACTAGGGGTACAACTTGATTTGAAGAGGGATTTGAATATGGTATTGATACAGAGGTGGATCTAGGCAAACCTTTTGGTGATGTTTCAGAAGTAACGATCGACTTATGATCAATACTAGCAATATTAGGAATAATTGTACTACTGTCATCGTCAGCAGATTGAGTATGTGTCAAAATTGGCGACTGCGAAGTCACTACAGCAGGGTTAACATGCGAATTCGTTTCGTCTTCCGGTTGTGCAGATTCTTGGATATTAAAGGAAGATGGGGATTTATCAGGGGACCTTGAAGGAATATTTTTGGGGGAACTTGCAGAAGACCTGATGGGGGAAAATTTGGTAGAAGCTATAGCACTCTTTTTGAAAGAGTGGGTGGAGGACTCAGCTGCACGCTTGTTTGGGGACCTTTGAGATGTACGGCTGCCAGTAGGTGTGGACGCTTTTTTGATTGGTGATCCAGTTGGAGAATTCACAGTAGAATTGTTGAATGGATACTGTGGAGTTTTGGGAGGAGATTTGGAAATGTCTATCAATTCATCGTTGGTAACATTGGCAGGATTCTGAACGTTGGAAGTCTCAGGAGGCTGGGTATTAGCTGATTGATTCAAAATGAACTGGCCATCTGAAGAAGCCAATGTTCCAGAATGAACATGACTAGATATAGCTGCAGCATTAGAATTGCCCTTCACTCTGTCCAAATAGCCTTTCCGAGGAAACGCACGAAAGGTAATCACCTCCAACCGAGGAGTTGGGTCTTTGTCTATCTCCTGATTTCGACCAGTTGCATGGTCATTAATCACATTCGAACTAGATTTATCTTGATTTTCCGATTGTTGATGTGCGTGAAGTTGTTTGTCACCATCTTTGTTGGTAGCTAGTCCATCGTGCTGGCCATACGTTGCAGTTTCGTCATTTCGGTCTTTATCATCAGTTTGTAGCAGATTATGATCATTAGGATCTTTCGATTGACTATTTTCGGTCTGAACAGTTTGATTAGGTGGATCATTGTGGTCCTCTTGAGAGTTACCCAAGTCTTCCAGTCTCCCATGTTGCTCCTCTTGAGAGTTACCCAAGTCTTCCAGTCTCCCATGTTGCTCCTCTACGAAACCGGATTGTACATCGTCTGTGTTATCTGTCTCAACAACTTCAACAGAATGGTCAGAGTTTTTCTCAGGTGTTTCTTCACTTGGAGTTCCAATAGATACTTTCGGAGCCACATGAACGGCCTTTATCTCAATGGACATCGCTGATGAGTTTCCCTCTAATTCTTCGACCGATTCAGGTGACTCGGGGATTGAGACAGACTCGTTTGTGGATGCTTTATTGGGTTGTCCATCTACCTGTTCATCATGCTCCAAACTTATAAGCTCTTTATCATTTTGTGATTCTGTGCTGTTCACGTGAGCTTGTTCAACGTCGTCGCTTTTATCTTTGAAAGCGTGTGCATCTTCCTCCTCTTCCTCCTCTTCCTCCTCGTCCATTGGCAAATCTCCTGGAGAATCAGTAGTAACGGTGATTCTATGGGTTTCTTCAACACTATAGTTCCCAGCATCACTTTGCACTACCGATCCATCTTGTTCTTTCTCACAATACAATTCAAGACCACAGTTGTCAAAAAATGGAAGTCCCTGCCTCTCCCAGTCATTGATATCTTCTTTCTTTTTTCTGATGGCCTCCACCAACACAGCCTGAATTTGGTTCCAAACTTCGCCCTTTTCCTCTTCAGACAAACTTTTGGATCGCTTCAATTGCTTCACGATCCATTGTTTCTGGTTCAGCATGAATAGGTTGATTGTTGGCCCTGGCCTTTCTTTATCTCGTGTCCTGTCAAACAACCGTGTCACCCGGTGCAAGGATGTAACTGAGAAGCAGAACGGTACCAAATGAATTACATAATCGGATTTGATTTTCTCCACACGCCGAATCTTCACATTATGGCTCTTGACTGCGTCTAAGTCCTTGGCCTGTGGCTGTGGCGCCTACCCCCTTCGATGCATGCACCATCATACTAACAGAACCTTTTTGGGTGACATTTTTTTTTCATGGTTGGGCTATCAAACTTTAATCCTTTCTTTTATTGAAGCTCTGACTGCATGCTCTCTGTGACACCAGGCTCTAAGTCTGGCAAGAAGCCTGTTGCCAAACGGGCCTGTTTGGCCTGTAGAGAGAAGAAGATCAAGTGTGATGGTGAACCCATGAAAGCTGGCCAGGAAGGGGATATAATCTATCCTTGTACGAATTGTGCGTTGTGTCATTCGAAGTGCATCTTTATACCCAGTAACAGAGGAGGAAGGCGGAAAAAGGGGGTGTCTAAGACACTCAATTCCCACAAAGAAACTTCAAGACCTTTTCAGCAAGGTACAGATCACAACTATGATGTCGATACCGAAGTTGGTCCATACAATTACCCTTTACCATCCCCAGAATCTTTAAAAGTACTAAGAACGAATGCAGATCCATTGAAGAGCAATCATGGTCCACGACGAAAATCTTACGATCACATCTCATCCTCACATTCCCTTATCTCCCCAAATACTTCCCACCATCCACTGGGCTATGCGTCGATTGATTATCCAGGACAATCTTGCAACTATGACTCGTCTTCGACCCAGAATGAACAACCGGGAGTTGTCTACTCAGATTCCTCGATGAGAATCTCCTCTGATCTAGGGGCTGTACCCATGAGATCTGCTCCGCCAAAGTTCAACACTCAACAATATGGATTAGACCCTCAATTGCGCCCTCAACTTTCAAGTGACCAAACGGACTCAACTGACAGTGTGGCAACAATGCCATATAGGAATTACAGCACTCATTCTCAAAGGACTCCCAGTTCACTTTCTTCGAGCCGTTATTACAACCAGACTTCTACTTGGTTAAGGAAACAATCTTACTATAACTCAAATTCCCCTGTAAATGATAGCTTTTTGGAACGGTCCAAATTTCTTAGCTTACACAATGCCATTTTAAAACCAAGAAACTCTACACTCGTTATTGCTTCAAATTCTGAATTGGAGCTGTACGAGTTTCCCCCCTGGGAAATAACCTCATATTTTATAGACCTATACTACAAGTACATTCATCCTGCAAGGTCACTAATACCATCCAAGGCTGATTTTTTGAAAAGCATTTCGTTCCCAATGCATGTTTCATTGCTTCATTCTTTGATTTTAACATGCTGTACCCATGCGGACCCAAAAATTGTTCCTAGTCACACTTTTAGAGATTCAAGGCATTGGTATAATCTTACTGAGAAATATTGGCCTGAGATGGATCTGAAATGTTCTTTGATGTCACTGGCTATGTTGAGTGAAACTCTGAGCGGGTATAAGTTTTTTCAGGAATCCATAGATGGTTTTCAAAGGGCTTCTAGCTTAGTAAAACTCAATAATATGCTTCATAGCTACAAGAGAATGTCCGATTCGCAGTGGAGAGAGCTGATTCAAATATCCTCAAGACGACAGCTGATAGACAGAGAGAACTTCATACGAAGTATTTGGTTGCTCTACAGATTAGCCATTTTTCATCGTCTAAATGAAGGTGACCCCTTTAAGCCTAAACCAGAGCTAACGATGGAATATCCCGAAGAGCTTCAATTCCCAATGAACGATGAGTACTACTTCACTTTCCTTTCAAATAAGGATTCGGAACTCAATATCAGAAAACCTATTACCTGGGAAGATATGAGATCAACAATTGATCATGGCATTACAACTAAGGAAGGCAGCCTGACTCTTCCTGATTCATTTAACAATTACGCTCCCGCTGTTTCGTTTTCTTCCACTAAACTTTTAAGTGATGTAATGGACCTGATTCACAGTGGTAATTCTACCTTAGAAAGCAAAGTTACTCTGTTTAGCAATAAACTGAATGCGCTTGAAAAACTCTCCCACAATACGTATCGAATTGAGCCGGTTGTCCTAGAGGGAGGGGTTCCAAGTAAAGTCATGCTAATTGATTGCACCACATTAACGGGCCTATTCCAGATACACCTTTCTAGGTCCATATTACATACACCACTGTGTGGAGAACTGCTCTTATTCAAAAGATGTCTACATAAAGCAATGCTTGAGTCTAAGAAGCAAGATCTAGTTTCTGAAGAAAGCTTAAAGTCTTTTATGGAGAGTTTACTCAATGCCGACGAAAATCAATGGAAATCATTAATACCGCTCATACTCTCCGCGGCAGGATTGATAAAAATATTAGAACTAGGTCAAGGTGTGGTTGATCACCAAGGATCAAAAGTTGATGGTGGAAAACTTCCTGTCGTTGTTGGTCCTACTTCTTTGGAACCTGCCATTGACATTGGAGTAGTTGACTCTGATGATGTGCCCGTTCTTGAATCAAAACCCTGGTGGTACTACGCTGTTCCAGGAAATGGTGCCAAAAGGTCTGGATCAGTATCCCCAGAACCGGATGTTGCACATGCTTGGGTTCAGTATCCATTGTTTGCGTCAGTACCGTTATGTTATGCGACCTATCATAGTGCTTCATTGCTAGTACTAAGCAAGTTTGTTGATATTAAGCTGAACGATGAAAATAAAAAAGAAAACGATTTTGAAAATGACCAAGTTGAAATTGATTTCTGTGTATATGGAAACAGGAAAACCAGTTTACTCTCAGACGATGAGACAAATAAAGACGGCGACAAGAACTGTGAAATGTTGACTAGAAAAATAACACTCTCTGTACCGAATACACAAGCAGATATAGTTTTAAAATGTTGGAACTCTGACATCCTTTTAGGGCATATGAAACTTTTCGCAAAGTTTCTCCAAATGCAGGGTAAATACTACCCAATTTACCAAAACGCCCACCAAAACTGCAAGGTCCTAACCAGCTTCTTAGAGAGGAAGTTCTTATCCGAAGTTAGAATAGGGTAATGATTGCAATATAAAGACAATGTATTATATATTTATTTTAAGACGATACTACTCTTAAAGACGGTTCTTCAAGTAGGATTCATACCCCTCAGATTCCAAGTTGGATGCTTTACCCATAACTTCGTTCTCCATTGAGTTCATGTACTTGGACATCTCTTTCTGCCATTTATCGTCTATCGTTCCTAAGATTCTAATTGCCAGCAATGCAGCATTCGTGGCGTTGTTGATGGCAACGGTAGCCACAGGAATACCTCTAGGCATTTGGACAATCGAATGTAAAGAGTCTACACCATCCAAAGTTGAGCCCTTGACAGGAACACCAATGACAGGCAAGGGAGTCATGGCAGCAACCATTCCTGGAAGATGAGCAGCACCTCCAGCGCCTGCAATGATGGCTTTGATTCCTCTATTAGCAGCTTCGAATGCATATCTGGTCATTCTTTGTGGAGTCCTATGTGCGGAGACAATAGTAACCTCAAACGGAACACCAAACTGTTTCAAGATATCACAACCCTTAGAAAGTACTGGCAAATCAGAGTCTGAACCCATGATAACCCCAACCAATGGTTGAGCACTGGTTGATTCAATGCTGGATGGTAGCTTGGTAGATTCTCCCAGAATGTAGTCTAGTTTCTGTTCGGCTTCAAACATGGAAGAACCTATTATGTTGATATGACCCATTTTACGAGCCAATCGGGTAGTCTTTCCATAAAGGTATACCGAAGCACCTGGGGTTTCTAAGGCTCTCCTACAAAACTCTAGCTCTCCATTCGGCTTTTCGGTACCCAGAACATTAAGCATAATAGCGTTAGTGCTGGAAGTATTGAGCTTGGTGAAGTCTTGTGGCATTGGTAAGCCAGTAATCGCTCTAACATGAGCTTCAAATTGAGATGTCACACATGCATCGATAGTATAGTGGCCAGAATTATGAGGTCTTGGAGCGATCTCATTGACCAGTAGTTCCCCATCAGCCAACAAAAACATTTCAACCCCAAAGATTCCAGCGCCAGGGAACGTCTTCACAGTATTTTCAGCCAAAATTTGAGCCTTCTTCTGGATAGTGTCATTAACTCTGGCAGGGGCATACACAATATGACAAATATTGTTCTCATGCACAGTTTCTACCGTTGGATAAGAGAAAACTTCTCCCTCCACCGATCTGACAACCATGACAGCTAATTCTTTAGCAAAGGGAGCAAATTTTTCAGCATATAATGGGCGATCTTTCAGAAACTCCAGCGCTTTAGCAATGTCATCCTTGGACTTTACCACAAAATTGCCTCTACCATCATATGCCATAGTACGGGACTTCAACAGGTATGGGAATCCATTCTCTTCTCCAAACGATAATAAGGCTTTTCCGGTAGACTCAATAGCTTGAGATTTAGTCACTGAAATGTTGTGCTCAATCAAGTGTTCCTTCTGTAAAAACTTGTCCTTGATTAGTTCAATTGTCTCTGGCAAAGGGTATATTTTGATTCCAGTTCTTTTTTGAACTCTCTTGAGAGCGTCTGTATTGACATGCTCAATTTCTACAGTGAGAATATTACTTTTGGCAGCTAGCTTTGCGATAGCCTCTTCGTCTTTGAAAGATCCATTAATGTGTTCCTCTGAAGCATTAATGTGCTTAGCAGGTGAGAAACCATCATCAAGAATCACAGTCTTGACGTTGAGTCTGCTGGCAGCCTCAACAATCATTCGGCCTAACTGGCCTCCTCCTAAAATGCCTACTACCTGAGAATCCATGGGAGATTGTGCAAATCGTTTAATTGCTGCGAAGATGTCTGGAAAAGGTTATCTCCATAGCCTAGGTGAAGAGTCAAGTCAAATCTATATTGGTAGGAACACGACTAGCTAATAGTTTTCACTTACTAGGCCGGATTCCCAAATTTCTTTACAAGATCTACCTGGGTGTTCTGGTGACTAGAAATTGCTAAGCATCCTGACCAGTTGGTGATGGGAAAAAGCACCCGGCAGGTGTGAGCCAGATCTTTCATGCACTCTTGCCAATTTGGGTGGTGTGGTTGGTTCTTACGCGATAGCACAAGGCGGCGCCATACAATTGTATTAGTAAACGAACTTGCATCCATTATAAAGTGGTGATTGCTCGGCCTTTACCTCTTCAATTAAATCTAGTCCAAGTCGGTAATGTCAGCTTATTTGTTTTCTTTGAAGGGTAGAGTTGCCCTGATCACTGGTGGTACCAGCGGATTGGGCCAAGGAATGGTACGTGGGCTCTATGAGGCAGGAGCAGAACTAATACTTGTGCATAGGCCTTCGACAAACCCAAAGAGTTTCATTGAAGAAGTGAAAAAGCTGAATAACAACGGTGCATCCATACACACTATTGAATTGGATATTCTGGACGCGGATCTTTCTAAACTGGATCAAACGGTGCTGAATCCTGCGCTGAAGAAGAGCTCAACTGGAAAGCTTGATATTTTAATCAACAACGCGGGCATTGCCACTGGATCTGAGTTTACAAGCTTCCCGGACAAAGACTACAATGCCATTCAAAAGGTAAACGTTGATTTTCCGTTCAAGTTGACACAACAGGTCGCAAAGCACTTCCTTGATAACCAGATTAAGGGTAGAATCATTTTTACTGCCTCCTTGTACAGTTTCGAAGTGACTAATCCGAACCAGTCTGTGTATTCAACCACCAAGGGTGCTATTAACACATTAATGAAGGCTTTGTCGGTGGAGCTTGCACCCAAAGGGATTACAGTCAATTCTATAGTTCCAGGGTTTATTAGGACAGGCATGACATCTAGTATTCAGGAGGACGAAACAAGAAGCAAGGAGGTTGTTGCTAGAATTCCCATCGGTCGATGGGGCGAGCCTGACGACTTTAAGGGACCTACTGTGTTTCTCTGTTCTGATGCTGCCGCGTATCTAACTGGAGTATCGCTTCCTGTAGATGGCGGTTGGTTAAGTATGTAATGAATACATTATACGTTCCATCAAAGTCTTTTACCTGGTACGAGTGCAAATATGATAGACAGTATTGCCGCAATGATAGATGTTAGTAGTAGCACCCATAAACCTCTTTTCAATAGTAACTTTCTGACAAAAGGTTCTTTCAGTTTTATTAACCCATTATGCGTCGCTTTGCTTTCACCATAGCCTAATATTGCAAGAATAGGATCAATGTTATAAATGGAACTTATTAGCAGGTAGCAGCCGAAGAAAAATGGGATCACTACGACAGCTCTGACTGGCTTGGGGTTCCAATTGAGGAAAATAAGCGTGTAACCTACCCATAACCCAACGAAAAGGAAAAAAAATCCAAGGATCAAACGAACTAGATGGGATACCACGGTAGTGTTGCTGATTGCATTTGAGAGTAAAAACCCAGGAAAAGCTTCATTCTCCATAGCTTTGAACACATACTCTTTTGCTTCTTCGAAGACTTCTGGATCATCCCTTCCTTCAGTCTCTAAATTGTGTCTAATGTTTCTGATGATGTACTCTGGAATAAATAGCCTTTTCTCTGCCGCTTCCATAAAATATGTGTAGAGGATTTTTCTGGAAGAAGATCTCAGATCAGCTCTAGTCACGAACAGGTTCTCTGGTCTGGAGCTATCATTTTTTAACTGTGCACTATCCATCTCTTCCTTTATGAAGGTTTCTAACATTTCTGGCTTGATGGTGGATATACGATTTATTTCTCTGTTCTCAGGCTGAGCTTCAAACAGGGATAGGTTTGAACCAGATGCACCTATATTCAAGTCAACAGCTTGAGAGTGCCGCTTTAGTTCTTCGATCCTTTGGTTCACGTTGGGATCACTGGTTCTAAGAGTCGCTTCACCTTTCAAGAAAGAAGAGAGTCGATTATTGTCCTCATCCTCTAGAAGGTTTTCCGTCATGATCATATCTAACAACACGGAGGAACTGATCGATTTGTGTTTCTGGGAGCCTACCGACTCTCTGCTGTTGTTGCCACTGCCCTTGGCACCGAACTGGGAGGCAAATGAGCCATTATTAGGCGATTTTTTTCTAGGAATGGAGTTGGCCACGCTATTTGCATTTCTCTGTCTGTAGTTAGCAGTTAACGTGGTTTTCAACCCTTTGACGTAGCTCTTACACAGGTTCAGATGTTGGATCACGTCCAGCCAGAAGTCAAGATAGTCAATTGCTGACTGACTGTCTCTCATATAGACGTAGAACGACCAAAGGTCAACCGGTGCCTGGGTCTTTCTGCTCAACACTTCGTACAATGTAGGCAGTCTGTTACGAGAATCACTTTCCTTGGGCGGCGTGTATTTCTCCAGGTCGTCTTTGTTCCTGAAGTTTGAGTCCACGTAGTCTCCGTGAACAGGACTTCCATCAGGAGTATACTTGCTCATCAGTTATTGCAACCGTGTCAACAGGTAGAACAGATCAAAGAGCTGAGAGATGGGTGATCTGATGTTATGAATTTAAAAATAAATCGAGGCCATTACAGTTTTCGAGTTGTAACAAGGGATGGCTGGCACTTGGATTTCATTGAGGAAGTAACTGTCAAAAAAAACCTTTTTTGAGCGAAAGTGGTTTATTAATTATTCTGCAGATTTCAGATTTACCGGTTATCTAGAACAGCGTATTGTCACCGCCGAATCGACTGCATATGCAACGGTTCCTGTGAGTATAGTTCTCTTTGCCTGTTTTTCCCTGTGTTTCTTGAACTGTCTCGTAAACAGTAGAATTTTACAGGATTGTAAGAACGTTATTTCACTACTGAGGTGAGCATCGTCGTAATTAAGATATGTATCAAGGTTGAATGTGTTCACCACTAGTCACGGATTGGCCACTAGGAACTCGCTTCATCAAAGATCGTGGTGCTCTAGTTGAAGAAAGTCACTCCCACTACCCCAGTCAATAAGCCAGTTGAGCACATCTTCAGTCCAATATGTTCCAGATTATTCTCGGTAGCATCTGTTTCCTAGAATTGGAGTATTAGTTATCCACGTACGATCGAAAGCCAACACAAAGTTTAAATTATACGTGTGGTTCACAGGGCCCCAAAACTATTCTTTCAACACGGTCTGGTGCGATCTCCCCAACCGTAATTGCTTGGCCTTGAGGTAACAGAATCAGTGTATTCCAAAGCGGCTCATATTCAGGATCGGCAAAGCCGATTAAATGCGGAATAATTTTTCTGCGTAACTTTAGTATCGGCTGTGGTGCAGCTAGCCGTGAAAATCACGTTTACGGCTTGCGCAATTTACATTCTTTATCTGAGTATGCAGAAGTCATTTGACCAACCAATCGGGATTAGGAGCATCGTCTCCCATCGATCCCTCGCGCGTTTGCAATGCCAGGCTTCATCTCCGAGTAGTTTTCAACAAAGTTCAAATAGTTTACCACACAGCTAACTGATATCTCCGAACATTGGCACGTAATCACACAGAATCCACGCAACGTTGAAGACGGATCATTCACTTCCTGGCAGATTCCACTACGAGACTTGTGCCGCAGTGTACAACCATTGGCGTTACGACTCAGATCCACCCGTGCATCTGCACTTTGTGCCCCAATCGGGCGAATGTGTCAAATTAATTAATAAGCCTCCCCCATCGCAGAGAGATTATTACTCCACGATTTCCAACCATGTGAGCCATTATTATACTTAGCCACGTTTTGACACAATTATAAGAGTCGCCAATTTTTTTTCTTCTTTTCTTCCCAACTATCGATGTTTGGTACGCTAAAGGAAAGAGAAACCTTCCAAGAGGAAAGGCTTTTGGGAACGGAGGAGAAGATGACCCCAGTAGGCTTTTACGACTTGGACTTGCTCAGAGAATGCAGAAGCAGCCGCAGAAGGTGGAAGTTCTGTTGCGTTCTGGTGTTTATCTTAACGTTCACTAGTATCGCCCAACTGTATCTGAGTCTGTCAGAATTCAAAAACCAGCTTGTAATCTCCACGCTGAACAGAAGTAAAACCGCAGTGCTGACTAAGGACATCGATATTGTCCCCATCCATTCTCACAACGATGAATGGAGACGATTCCCGTTATATGATGCCTTGCGAGTCGGTGCAAAAAGTGTGGAGGCAGACGTTTGGTATTTCGATTCTGACCCAGATACGGTTTTTGTTGGCCACAATAAGGTGTTCTTATCCCACAAGTGGAATTTGGACGACATGTACTTGAACCCTTTATTCGCCCTGTTAGGACAGAACAATATTGCAAACAAATACCAAAATGACAACGAATCAGTACGCAGAAATGGTATTTTCTACAACGACCTACACCAAACCCTGAATTTTTATTTGGATATCAAATCTAATAGCGAGAAGACCATGGCCGCTCTGGAAGACAAACTGGGCCCGTTTATCGAAAGTGGATACCTGTCCTACTACGAATCGGCCACCGATGAGTTTGTGGAAGGTCCTATAACAGTTATCATTACGGGAGATTACCCATATGACTACATTGTTTCCAAGACTACTAGGTACTTCTTTATCGATGCCCCGCTTTTTGAGTTCAAAAATGAGAAACAATTAGCCAAATACAACCACAGTTGTATCTCTGTGGCCTCGTCGGCATCACTTTACCAGTTAACGGGATCACGTAGGGCTCTTGCAGGTGTGTCAGGCCTAAGTGAAACTCAACTTGAGACAATATCTTCCTACATCGATATTGCACACCATAACGATATCAAAGTTCGTGTTTGGGAAACACCCTCGTGGCCCATCAGAACCAGAAACGAAGTTTGGAAACAGTTGATCACTCTGGGAGTTGATACACTAAACGTTGATGATCTTTACGCCGCTACAGCATTCTTTTGAGTCTGACAAACTAGTTTAAAACAAATAGACCAATACCTACTAATTACTGTACAATCCTTATAATATGCTTAATATACACGTTACAGTAACCCTCATATAGCTCAACGGCTAGCTGAACAGAAGATTACCATGGTTTCTCGGGAGTGAACTGCTCAAAGCCCAAACGATGATTCCACTTTTGTCTTCTTGACTTCTTCTTGAAATTTTTCTTGGATGTTCTCTTCTCAGGTTTTTTCAAAGGAACAGAGTCTATGTCTATGTCCACTTCCATGGTGGAGGCCTTGGCAGGCTTGGAATTAGAGTCCTCACTAGCCTCTTCCTTCTGTTTCACCAGGGCAGCTTGGGACTTCTCAAATAACCTCTTTCTTCTTTCATCTTCGTACTTCTGGAACTCCAGAGATCTCTTTACGGCCTTTGCCTGAAGCTTGGACTTTGCTCTAGAGGATTTGGCCATTGCTGTGTAGATATTTGTGAATGCAAAATCGGGTTCTACCTAAGAGAGTAGTTCTGATTTTTTCCTTAGAAAATTTATTTTTTTGTAATCTCCAAAAGGTCTTGATGGCTACTTCCAACAATTACCTAAGAAACATACTGTAGTTACGTAAGACAAGAATACATTTTCAGTTTCAGGTTAAGCCCTAGTCTGGATAACGTGACCACCTTTCAAGAATGTGATTTTTGGAAGCGAATCACTTGTGCACACGACGTAATCCCTTACAATTTGACCGCGATTGAGCCCAGGAAAGGGAGATTTACCTCGTGACTACCTCTTTCGCTGCCTTTCCAAGAGGGAAAAAAATTTACCTGCTTCAGTTTCCTCTACACCTTTTTAGTTTGCCCAGTTACTAATTTCAAAATGTAAGTTCAAACCCAATGATAAATGAGGCCATGGAGTCGTAGTATTGGAAAGAGTATCACAGTCAGTTTCAGCTTGCCCAATTTGTTGTCTTCTGTTGATTGCTTGTGATCTTCCAAGTATCCTTCCTCCTCCCCTCCATTTGCCAGAAGTAATCATTGTTACTAACAAATCAGGGCTAATTTGCGTACTCAAAAGAGACTTGCCGCCAGCATTATTGGTGCTGGTAAGAAGAAGGTTTGGTTAGACCCTAATGAAACTGAGCAGATCGCACAGGCCAACTCCAGACAGGCAATCAGAAAGTTGTACAAGGATGGTTTGATCGTCAAGAAGCCTCCCGTGGGACACTCCAGAGCTAGAGCTAGAGCTTTTGCTGAGGCCAAGCGTGCTGGTAGACACACCGGTTACGGTAAGAGAAAGGGTACTGCTAACGCCCGTATGTCCACTCAAACCTTGTGGATGAGAAGACTGAGAGTCCTTAGACGTTTATTGGTCAAGTACCGTGACAACGGTAAGATCGACAAGACCTTGTACCACACTTTGTACAGAGAGGCCAAGGGTAACGCTTTCAAGCACAAGCGTGCTTTGATCGAGCACATCATCCAGGCTAAGGCCGAGGCTGCCCGTGAGAAGGTTCTGAAGGACGAATCCGAGGCTAGAAGAGCCAAGAACCGTGCTCAACGTGAGAGAAGACAACAGAGACAGGCTGAGAAGAGAGAGGCTTTCCTGAACGAGGAGGCTTAGATCTTGTAATTTCACTTTGTATAGTCTAAAAAAATTCACAACTCTACTTAGTTTAAACGTACATTATTTGTAGACATGATCACTTTGGGATCGCCATCAATGGGCGCTTCTCCCTGAAGATGATTTGCTTGGGTGCCATCTTCGTTTGCTAGAATCATTTCTTCCAGAAATGGGGCTGGTCCTGCAAATGGTAGACCTACTCCTGGCGTTATGGGTATTTGAGGTACCGGCATCTGAGGTGTGGAATCATCGAGATATGGTGCTGAAGGGGCTCTTGGTAAGTGTTGGAAGGGAAGTTCTGGTCCTGCTTCACTTGTCACTTTCGAACTCGACTGGGGTGTCAGCTCGAACGGTTGATTCATGATATACGTTGCATCGTCGTTGGCAAGATGCAGTCTTCTGATAGTAGTGGTGTTAGATTCGGGGTGTTTTACTTTGCTGAACTCCCAAAGCAAGATACATCTAACTTCAGACGAGTTTATGTCGTCGAATTTTGTAATGGAACGAGGTGAATGGTTCCCAGAGACTAAGACTTGCTTGATAGTGGTACCTTGAAGGGAACATTTCTCTTTCCGTGAAATAACAGCATTATCAATGTTGGGATTGAGATACAGCTCGCAAATTCCTTTAGTGTACGCATCCCAGAACTTGTTCGCAAAATTGACTTTTAAGGAGTACATCCTTCCTTCCCCGAAACCTACATCAGATTTCACCTCGACTGGGTCGACAAATAGAGCCTTTTCCTTACCAAAAGAATAAACTGCAGTTACAACAGACCAGCTGGCATTTTCAACAGACATATTACTGAGTTGCAAAGAAATGAAACTATTGGATAGAAAGGCATCTATCGATGAAAGTTGTTCATAACCGATATTACCAATTTTGGTCATTCCATGCAGTATTGGAACTCCTCTCGAGCTTAACCTAGATGCAAACGAGTCTAAACAGGGAAATCTTGATTTGATATTAGCATTTTCCTTCAGACGAAGAGGCGGATGCATGAAGCCTGGCTCTTGTAATGTTGAGAGGTGAATTCGCATGCCCAACGCAACATTCTCCAAACAAAACTGTAAGTCTTGAATTTCAGCTTGAACATAGGAAGATCGATCCATTGATACGCTATCACGGTTATCAGAATTGGGGGTGGGTAATCTTACCGAATTTACTCTAACTGGGGTATCTTGGTGGCCAGATACAGAAGAACTATTCAGTTGTAAATGAGGAAGCGATCGACGCGTCCTTGAAGCCGTTGCAGGTGGAGTAATGTTGACATCGTTTTCCCCACCGTCGGAGAAGGGTTCTGGTGAGTTATTTTCTTTACCACCAGTAGTTTTTGCAAGAACGATCTTGGTGAATACGGAATCAAACGGTTCAACCAAATTAGAATCTTCTGGGCCTTCCAAGATAAGCTTTATTAGTTCGTGATCCTTGTTCATATTCTTCACCACTTGTATGTGAGAGGAAACCTGTTTCCTTGTACGCACTTGGCCTGTCTTCGAAAAAATATAGTCCGAGATTAGTTCATTACGGCCGCTGCACTTGCCGCTTATTTTGATCTTGTTCAATCCTTTCTTTGGGATGATGGTCAGTGCCTCTTTGAAAGCCAATTCGACATCCGCGGGCCAAATTGGATTGGCGTCCGTCTCCTCAGCAGAGCCAGGGATTGAGAGATCTTGGTCTTCCTCCTTCACGTTCGACGTGTTGGAAGAAGACGACGACGAACCAGACATGGCAGACGACATGGGCACACCCGCTTCCGTTTTCACCTTCGATGACTTGAAGTTGGAGATCGGCATATCGTCTCGTACACGCTTTTTGGTGCTGTGCACTTGGTAAACTTGCTTCCCTTGTTCGTCAATGGAGACATCGACGATCATGGGAAGGTTGGAACCTGGTTGACCTGGCATGGGTTGGATTCTCTTCCTTAAAAAAGTAGCTGGGAATAAAAAGAATGACTGTAGCTAAATATAGTTAAAGAGGACAAGTTGCCCGAATGGTATTAATCAACTTCTCTCAAAGTTTCTTGGGTTTGGTTCGATGGTAAAAAGTAGGAAAGAAGCTTGCTTTGTTTACGGGAGAGGTATAGGAACGGAAATCGAGGGAGAGATTCCAAAAGAAACTATTTTCGAGTTGTACCTTCCTGCAAAGGGCCGTTTTGAACAATAGAAAGGTAGTGTTATAACGTAAAATCTAATAGACTATTACCGGAAGTAGAGGCCTCTTCAGGGGATTATGACACAATTGTGCCGATCCTGTATTGTACCACCGTGATTATGCGGCCGGTGCATTAAGTTTAAATTTCGAGATAGAAAAAAAAATGACCACCAGGCAGTGTGCCTGGATAGGGAGAGAACATTGGGAGGCTGTTACCAATGTGTGGTTGTTGGTCCTCTAGGCAGAATTCCGAAAATGGGAACGGATTTCCGCAAAAATTGGCGTGTTGATTCTCCACCTTTTTTTTTTTTTTGCTTAGTTTTTTTTTTTTTCGTTGTTGCATAAACCAAAAATTACTAATCCCTCCTTCCTCTCAAAACGGCTGGCTGGCTTTGAACTTTACGCCCCATCTTTTCCATCCAGCTTATATAATCATTTTGCTTACATAAGCGATGTGATGAGATTACCCAGCTGAGAAAAACTTTTTTTTTTTTAGGGTACTGTCAAAGTGTTTCTGTAGTATGAGTGGCATCAAGTTAGACTTGTCTTCTTTGCAAGACAAAGTCTCCAGTAAACTCGTGGGGTTCAAGCCAAAGGTCAAGAAGGAGAAGGAGCCCGCCAACAATAAAGGTGGCAATGACAGTAAGGGAAAGAAGCAGGATCCACTTATTGATAGTAACATTAATGACAAAGATGAGATCATAAACACAGGCGATATTCAAAAAGATCTAAACTTTGTCATGAAGAATATTGGCCTTACGGGTAAGCCTCCAGCAGATGTGCAGACAAAAAATAGAAGGAAGGAAGCAAAGAAACAGGCAAAGGCCAAGAAGGATCAACCCAAGGAAAAGAACAGAGAACCAGTCAAGGAAACAAAGGTTCCCAAAAAAGAAGAAAAGTCAAAAGTAACCGTCAAGGAATTGAATATGAAAAAGTCAAACATGGTAACTGATTTTTCTAATGTTACCACGGATAAGTTGAGCATTCCAGCCCAGAAAGACTGGTATAATGTCCCTATGAGTGCTGAAGTCACCGCCGAGAAATTGTCTGCTGACTCTTTGGCAGCTTTAATGAAACGTGGTCAGGACTTTTTAGACAGAGAGAATGAAATTTACATGCGTGAGTTCTCCAAAACATCATCGCAGAAAAAGTTCTTGAACGATATCTTGACAAGTGGTACACTTAGTGATAAAATCTCAGCTTTGACATTGTTAATTCAGGAAGCTCCATTACATAACGTCAAGTCGGTAGATGCCTTACTACTTATGTGTGAGAAAAAGTCCAGAACCGCAGCTCTTCAAAGTATCGAAGCTGTCACTGACATGTTCGTTAACGGTATTCTTCCAGACAGAAAGTTGCGGTACTTCAACAGACAGCCATTAAGTATACACCTATCCGATGAACAACTTGCCATTTATGTCTTTGAGGATCACTTAAAGAAGCTATACTTCAAGTTTATTGGTATTCTTGAGTACCTGTCTAGCGATCCTATTTCCCATATCAGAATTACCGTTCTTAGACACATTTTCAATTTGCTAGCTTCCAAGCCCGAACAGGAGGCCAATCTTCTGAGGCTGGGAGTTAATAAGCTTGGTGATTCAGATAGCAAGATCAACTCCAAAACGAGTTATTTACTTTTAAAGTTAGAAGAACAACACCCAGCAATGGTAAAGGTCATCTTAGATGCAATCATCGATGTCTGCTTCAAAAGCAAAGAATATCATACCCAGTACTATTCAGTGTTAACTTTGAACCAGACAATTCTGTCGAAAAAGGAGGTAGAAATAGCAAATCAGTTGGTCAAAACATATTTCAGTCTCTTTGAAAAGACTCTACTGAGTAACGATAAAACAAACACTTTGAAACTCAAAGAGAAACAGGTGACGTTAGGTAAACAAAAGAAGAGTGTTAAGCGAGGTAAGAGAGGTGGAATTTCTGTGAAGAAAGTCGAATTAACTCAGGATGAACTCATGGATGAAAGAAATTCCAAGTTATTTTCTGCTATTTTGACAGGTTTGAATCGTGCACTTCCTTACTCAGATCTACCCGACGAAATATTCACCAAGCACCTGGATACTTTATTCAGAATAACTCATTCAACGAATTTCAATACATCTGTACAAGCACTGATTTTGATCCATCGTATCACTGTGGAACAGAATGTTTCCAAAGAAAGTGCCGATCGTTATTTCAGAACTCTTTACGAATCATTGTTAGATTCCAGATTAATTACATCTTCTAAACAAGGTATCTACCTTAACTTGTTGTTCAAATCTTTGAAACATGATAGCAACATTGAAAGAGTGATGGCCTTTGTGAAACGTATAATCCAAATTTGCCACAACTGGATCAGCATTGGAACTGTAAGTGGAATGCTGTACTTACTGATCCAATTAGAGCATAGCATCCCTACTTTGAGAAACCTAGTATTCAATAGTCCAATTGACTATTTTGAGAAAGCCCAAGAAGAAGGTAATGGGGACAGTGAAAAGGACTCTACCAACGATTCTGCAAAGACTCCAAAATTTTACGATCCAAGACAGAGAGATCCGAGATTTGCTGGAGCCGAAAAGTCGTCGTTATGGGAACTAAACACGTTTGTGGATCATTTCCATCCGACAGTACGCCTTTACGCACGATCCCTTCTGGAAGGAAGCGACGAGAAACTCACAAAACCCGATTTGGGCCTTTATACTCTATCACATTTTTTGGACAAGTTCGTGTACAAGACTGCGAAGAAGAACAATGTGAACCCAAGTGGCTCTATCATGCAATCGTTGAACACCGCACGTACAGGCCACGTATTGGTCCATTCTGCTAATGTTTCAAGCTCCATTGATCCTAGTAACACAGAAGAGTGGTTGAGCAGAAAGATCAACGAGATCAATCCTGAAGATGTCTTCTTCCACCAATATTTCACAATTAAGAAGAAGCGAACAGGATCCCTGATCAACAAGAAGAAGAAAAAGAAGAATGTCGATGATAGTGATGAAGAAAGTGCTAGTGACAGTGAGAGTGAAATAGACAGTGCCGTAGAAGGAGAAATCTCTGAAGGGGATGCCAGTGATTTTGACGAGGATGAGGTGTGGTCTGCATTGGTTGAAAGTAATCCTGAGGTTGAAGCTCTGAACAATGACTTAGACAAGATGAGTGATTTTGATCCTGCTGACTTTGATTATTCTGACAGTGAGGAGGAAGAAAACAAGAAGGATGATAGTGCTCCTGTCCAGATACCATCGCATCTGGCCGCTATTGCTGCTCAAGAACCCTACCCAGAGGAAAGTGCCAACGAAGTCTCATCTGATGAAGAGGCTAACATTTTTGGACCAAATTCTGAAGACGAGTTGAGTAGTGAGGATGAAAAGCCACAGAAAAAAAGAGCCAGTACCGAAAAATCGGAGGGTACTTCCAAGAAGTTCAAGAGCCTGAAGGGTTTGCCAATGTTTGCCTCGATAGAAGACTACGCTGATCTTTTGGAGGATGACGGTGAGGAAGAAGACTAGTTTAGATCCGTTGAAGTAGTTACTATTCAGTCTCAATTAAGCATGAAAATTTGTACTTTCTTGATGTGGCATTTATTTAGATTACCGCTCTTTTCCGAGTTCTCGGATAACTGAGGACGGAGCTTTGTAAGGTACCAATGGACCAAGAGGACGGATATGCACGGTTAATACAAATTTACCGATCAATTTTCTTGCCCTTTTGAGTAGTTCCGCGAGTACTAATAACCGAAAAAATGCTAGGGCTATTCTGCTCACAAATTCTCCCATTTATGAAGGGAATTTATCCAGCAGGTTCTTCCCCAGAGAATCATCGCCGTTCTACCAATCCCATTTCGAGGGCCATAGTTTTGTGCACAGATCCTATCTCGGGAAAATGATTAGTATCGCAGAATACAGAAGACCAACTTGCTAATTTCTAGTTCTAGTATTCCTTGTTCGTAGTGAAGGAATTTTTTCTATAAGTAGAGTGTCGTGTTCCCTTGAATTTCTCTAATTAACTACTAGAAAGTCAGAATCAATAATGGTCCCCGTTCCAGACGTAGCATACAATTCCTTCGAAGATCTTAATCATTCATGGTCCATTGCACCAGGTGCGCACAGAAATTTGCCAATAGGTGAATATATTTTTAGAAGAATCCAATCATTAGGAGTATCTAGTGTGTTTGGAGTGCCAGGTGATTTCAACCTGAATCTGCTAGAACATCTCTACTCGGTGGATGGCATGTCATGGGTAGGATGCGCCAATGAGTTGAACTCTGCATACGCTGCAGATGGTTACTCTAGAGCTTCGAATAAACTCGGATGTGTGATAACAACATTTGGTGTGGGAGAGTTGAGTGCAATCAACGGGATATCAGGTGCTTTCTCAGAGTATGTCCCTGTTCTTCATATTGTAGGAACGACTCCACGATCTGCCAAAGTCGCTGAAAACAATCATACCCACCATTTGGTCCCAAAATTATCAGTTTTTGAAGCATCAGATCATCACACTTATGAAAAAATGGTAGCTTCGGTTTCTTGTCATCAGGAAACCATCGTCAACGCTTTAGATGCCCCAAGACAGATCGATACTTTGATAAAACAGATCCTCAAATACAAAAGGCCAGGATACCTGTTTTTACCTTCTGACTTGGCTGATGTCAACGTGGATGGTAGCCTCCTGCTTCAAAGAACTGCCTCGCAATTCTATCAGTCAACTGACACAAACCCATCTTTGACTCAAGATATTGCAGCAAGGATACTGATTAAGTTGTATAAATCTTCAAACCCTGCAGTCTTAGGAGATATTCTTTGTGATCGTTTCCAAGTTACTGAACAGACCAGAAAGTTTGTTAAGAAGGCATCCATCAAGAGTTTTTCTACCTTTATGGGTAAATCAGTTCTGGATGAAAGTGACTCAAGATACATCGGAACTTATAACGGTAGCGAGTCCAACAATGAAGTGATTCAGTACTTTCAGTCATCTGACTTAATTTTGCATATTGGAAACTACTACAATGAAATCAACTCTGGGCATGACACTTTGTACAATAACATCAAAGAGGAACAGCTGGTCCTCATGCATCCAGAGTACATCAAAATTGGAACTGAATTATTTAAAGATGTCAATTTTGTGCACGTTTTGGAAATGATGATTGAACTCATGGACGTCACTCAAATTCCACAAGGTATAATTCCCAGTTTGTCAAAGAAAGAGATCAACCACATTGACCACACTTCAGCATCCACGCAGATTTCTCAAACACACCTTTTGCATAAACTACAAGAATTCATAAAGGAGGATGATTATGTTGTCGTAGAAACAGGATCTATTATGTTCGGTATCCCAGATTTAATCCTTCCAAAAGGTTGTCGTTTGTTTGGGCAACATTTCTATTTGTCTATTGGCTATGCCTTACCTGCTGCCTTGGGAGTGGGAATTGCCATGAAAGATATGAACAGTAAGGGTAGACTCATCCTCCTAGAAGGAGACGGCTCAGCTCAAATGACGATTCAGGAATTCGGAAACTATACTTACCAAGGAATCACACCTACCATCTTCCTTTTAAACAACAGCGGATACACCGTGGAAAGAATCATCAAAGGCCCTCACAGGGAATATAACGATATTCTGCCAAATTGGAATTGGACCGAAATTTTCAAGACATTTGGAGATAGAAACGAGTCCAAAAGTGAGACAAAAAGAGTCGAATCAGTCGAGGAATTGGACCAAGCTCTACTCTATACCGATAACAACAACCGCAAGTTGAAACTGTTCGAAGTCATCCTTGATCCAATGGATGTTCCTTGGAGATTTAGTTATATGACTGCTGCCAGTAAAGTCAAAGCAAAAATCGTTGGATGAAAATATCAAACGTGTGATACTTGAAGTGGAAGACCCAATTGAACGAGGTATTTCTCAGCTGCAAATCAATATTGACCTCTGCATGGTCTGAAGGAAATCGTATATCGTTCGCATCAAAGAATTATATCATTAACTATTAATCTGCGTCGAAAAAAATATCCTAAGCAGATCCCATGAAATAGATTAGCGTAGTAACGTAAAAAGTTTACTAACCAAGATAATCATTTACTACTCATAATGAAAATGAAAGTAGTCTCGCAATCCACTTTTTATGAAACCATTAGAATGGTTAATGAACCATTCCGTAAAATATGTCCTCTTATCGAAGAGATTTTTCAAGTAGTTTTCAAATTCTTCTTGCAAAGGATATTGAATTGCATCTTGATTTCCTGGATTACTGGAATCTTCCGAAACCAAAAACAGCACAATTAAAAGAGTGCTTTCTAGTGTATCAAAAATGTACTTTCCGTTCTTGTGTTTTTTGACGTGCAAAAGTTCGTCCGTGTGCAGACAGTGAGATAATAGTGGATCAAAGCTACCTACTGAGCTGATAAATCCATTCAGCAATTTGTATATCTGGTATAATTGCTTTTGGCCTTTCATAAAAGATAGAGCGTGAGCGTCTTTAAAGCTTTCATTAGCTATAAAAAACGTTGTTCGCAAAACGTACTCAACATCAAAAAGGTAGACCTGTTCCTTTATGCTAACCAGGTACTTTGAAAGCTTCGTCTTGATGATATCATCCATTGAGTTGGCCTTTAGGTAGTCTTTATACAGAAACATGTTACTGGATGAACTTTCTTTCAAAGAGTTGTAATATGAGAGCAGATCTGATTTGTTTAGTGAATTCGTGTCCAACGGGTACGTAACACTAAAGAACTGATTGCCGTAGTCAACACCCAGCACATATGGCTGTACAATTCTCTTTCGCTTCATGAACTTATTGATCTCAGAGATTACCAGATTTTTGTTATTGAAGGAAGATTCTCCACTATCATCCAACTTTAGTTGAATGTAATCTGTAAATTCTCTAATTTTTTTGCTATTCAAAAGCATTTCGTGTGCTCTGAAACATCTGTTAACGAGATGATCTAAATAATTGAAAATAGTGTCACATATAACGCTATCCCTTTCATTATTTTCAAGTAAAGATTCAATGGACTTCAAAAGCGACCTATCTATTTGAGACAGGTTTGAATCGAAGATTGAAATATCGTCCAGCGAAGTGTCTTCGTATTGAAATCCAAATGCAATAAAGCTGGAACTACTACCAACACTTGAGTGCTTGTCAATGTCAAACTGAGATTCAGATTGGGAGTTAGGAAATATAATACTATCAGGTTTAAACGTTGGTAGCTGAAATTTATGGTTGTCTTCAAATTGTTGAGAAGGATTAGCGTATATTTCGTATAAGGAATCAGCGTCGGCTCTTTCCTTGATCGAAGACACAGACGGAGAATATGTTGAATTTGCACTGGTCTGGCTCCATTGACTACTTTGTCTGGGTCTAAAGGGACTTGAAGGAGAGTTACTAATGCTGCTGGTTCGTTTTCTAAAAAGATTATTGTGATTTGCCTTGAAATTCGAAAACTTCTTGTGGCTGTTGCTTCGTCTGGTAAGAGCTTGACTATTAGAAGTAAAAGAATCATAATTCAGTAGAATCGACTTGTCGTCCAAATTGATGAATATATCCCAAATAGGCTTGGATTGAAAGATTATGTTGGCTGTTCCTGCAACATAGTATGGCATTTTTTCAAGTATCTCAAATTGTGAAACATCCACATAGGGATAGAGATGACTAACTGTGAAAGAAGAATCCCTAGACATGAAATTTTCCACTATAATAAAGTATGCCATGATGAACTCCAAGAGTTCATTGCATGACTTGTTATAGGAATAAACAATGATTCGCTTGCGTTGCATAAGGGCGTTGATTAAAGCAATTATGAAAGGAGTTTTTTGGATGCCATAAGGAAGAACAGACTTGAAAGGGGTATTATCTATTGGATCTTTCTCTTTAGAAGTAATGAATGTCTTGTTGTCCTGGTAGAATTGAATATTGAGAGATTTTAAGTCCAAAAGAAATTTTCTTATAATTGAATCCTGCTCCAGGTTCAACCCGAAGAACGTAAACCTTGACGATAATAATGACAATAAAGGGATCTGAATGGGAAATTGAGTGCCCACTGACGAAATTAAAACGTTGGCTTTAAAACATTTTGACTGTGGAGAGAATACTAAGGAATCTTCGAACATCAACATATCTTTTAGCATATCAGTTTCATCCTCATCCATGTTGTGGGGATTCAATATTTTAGATATTATGGACTCTTCGTCATGGTCATCACTAGATTCCTGCTTCTCTATTATCTTCTTCAACAAATCTTTCTGAATCGTGGGTATAGTTTGGAAATATAAATCCAACTTTCTCAACGGGGTCTTGTTCAACGTCTCATAAACAGCCATTAATTGAAAAAAATCATTATCTTTTATATACAGATGTAGCAAGACAATCAGCAAATTCTTGTATGCGTACCAATATGACAATCCAGTCACAATAGAGAGACAATTGGCTGTGCCATTTCTATAGGACTCGTCTGACTGAAAGTAACTGATTGACAGGATTACACTTGGAAAACTATTGGGTTTAGGCTCATATGACAATACAGCGTGTCCAGATTCATTATCGTTATACGAACTGTAAACAGGGAACACAGTGATACTTTCCCTATTCATCGAATGTTGAAGCTGAGAGGGCATAAGTACATTGGTGATGTCTCGCAATTGAGAGGAGAGGAGCCACGAATCATCTTCACAGGGATGCTGGTTCGTAATGACAATACCTTTGCTTTTATCGAACTCAGCGGTCAAGATATACGATAAACTGTCTAGTTCACCCATCACGCATCTATAGTAAAGCAGATCCCACTTGGACTGCCCGATTTGCGGAAGCATTGAGATGAATCTGATATCAGACAGTACACGACCTTCAAGCTGTGTTCGCGCAAGTCGAGTTTTCTTGCCAGCCACGCACGTCGAGGTCAAAAATTCGGAATTCCACACAACTTCGGAAACACATCCAACTGTTCGAATTCAATAAACCAGGAAAATGGCCTCTCTAGACAAATCTTTGGATGAAATTATCTCCTCAAACAAGAAGCCTGTGGTGCGTTCTAAGAAAGCCCCAGCTCCAAAAGCCGCCAAAGTTGCAAAAGTAGGCAAGAAGCCAGTGGCAAGAAACAATATCTCCAAGGCCTCGGTCCCCCAAACGCCCGTAAGCTCAGATTACATTGATCCTTCTTATGCCACAAAGGTCATTGTTTACAATCTGCCACATGACATCAAACAGAATGCTGTAAAAGTATGTTGAAGTTAGATTAGATATGCATCGTGACAACTCAGACGACATGATAAATGATAGGGTATGCACGCAAGGGTAAGGAAGTTACTGAAATGCTGGTCGTTCAGGTAAGCTTCTTTTGAGTGGGGGTGTGTGCGGTTGCTTGAAGGTTTGACGTATTGGTGAGGTTTCGTGACCAAGTCTATTATTGATGATTGGTTATTCTCTATTGAAGACATCCTCTGTGAGAAGGAGATCTTAAATATATCTGTTAACAGCTGAGGTTGGGCTAGGTTTGTTTGTCAGATATTTTTGTGATTCAAGGGCGATGAAGAACAAAACAGGAGGGAATTTAGTTTCTAACTCTAACTCAAAACACGAAACCAAAACATCCTTATATGCGTCATTTCAACTCCACCTGCATGGATCAAAGATGAAACCATCTTCCATAAATCCCCTCTCTCTTGCCGATGCGATTTTTACTCTCATGGGTACACAAGAAAACATCATTGTAGTTGTCACATGTATTTTCTTCTCACTCGTTTTTCTCTTGCCCAAGTCAAAGTATTAACCAAATCATTAGGAATTCTTTCAATCTCAAGTCGGAGGTGTCAAATCTATTGCCCTCTCGTACAACGAGAAAGGTTTGTCCAAGGGTATTGCCACTGTTGTGTTCAGAGACAATGCTCATGCTACAACTGCAGTCAAAAAGTACAATGGAGCTCCAATTGACGGCGGTGCCAACAAGCTAAGATTAGAAATGATTTTCGACCCAACCAAGAAGCCCTTGATTTCTAGAATTTCTGCCAAGTAAGTACTTCCCTGATGCACGCATAATGTGACCGGCATACTAACAAATATAGTCCTGTTGTTGAGAAAGCTAGAAAATTGAATGTTCAGCCTGTGCAGACGATCAACAAGAAAAAGGGCCCAAAGCCTGCCGCCAGACCTGCTCCTAAACCCGCCAAGGCTGCTCCTGCCAAAGCCGGTCCTAAGGGTAAGAAGGTTAGAAAGCCAAAGAAGACAGTCGAAGAATTGGATCAAGAAATGGCTGACTACTTTGAGAACAAGAATTAGCCCAAAAAATATGTACAAGTATTATATAAATGAATCAATCTACATGGTATGTTTTATTTCAACTTATTTGGATCCTCCAAACCAAGGAAAGAAACTGAACTTATCGCCCGACTTCCGGGTCAGATAGCTATCTGCAGTCCCCTGGTACTCGGACTTTCTACCGTAAGCAGTCATATCATCTTTGGACTGTGGGAATCCTGGACGAATCTTTGAAATGTCATAGTCTTGCTCCCTGTCTCCAAGCACAGCGTCCGGTAAATGCTGGTTCTTCTTTCTCAAATGAACTTTCGATTTGACAAACAAAGCCGTGCCTAAAGCCAGCGTGCTCAAAAACAGAGCCTGCTTCCAGAACTTTGCAAAGGATGGGATTCCATTTCCAGACAATGTACTCATTGGATTATGTCTAACTCGATTATGGTATGATAGACAGTCAAACGAGGAGCAAACCCGATAGTCGTGTTCTGACCAGACTACAGAGATGTACTCAGATCTTTGGTAGCTGACACCCTAGCACCACCAATAGGCGACAAATCTTAAGTATCTTATCGTAGCCTATGGCCTTCTCTGTGGGGGTAAAAAGAAGACGAAAAACAAGCAAGCTGACCAAACAATAAAGTCCTAGTTTGACTTGCTGCTTTTCTTCTTCTTCCTTATTTTTCTACTTCAAATAGTAATGTCAAGGGACGCTCAGGTTGACGATCTTGCCCACGGGCTTGCAGGCGCTGGGGGAGGGATTCTCTCGATGATTATCACTTATCCGTTGCTCACCCTATCAACCCATGCCCAATCTTCGAAGAATGAGAAGCCATTAGATGGCTCAGTGGATGAGAAGGATCTGGAGGTCAAAAAGAATACAACTTATAGTACTTTAAAACGAATTGTGAAAAAGCAAGGAGTTCGGGGCCTCTATAACGGGCTGGAGAGTGCTATCCTTGGAATTGCAGTTAATAATTTTATTTATTACTACTTCTATGAACTAACTGGAAGCACTCTACAAGGTTTGTCTCGTGGCAGGAAGAGAGGAACCAGAGTTGGTGGGCTTTCTGCATTTCAAAGCATTGCTGCTGGTGCCATTGCTGGTGTGATCTCTCGTATTGCCACAAATCCTATCTGGGTGGCCAATACCAGAATGACTGTTCTTTCTAGGGAGCAGAGAGATTTGAAGAAGGTTAACACATTGCAGGCAATTTTGTACATCTTCAAGACGGAGGGATTCAAAACACTGTTCAGTGGGCTCATCCCAGCTTTGTTTTTGGTCCTGAATCCGATTATTCACTACACCATTTTTGAACAATTGAAGACACTGCTCGTAAAGACCAAAAAGAGGGCTCTGACTCCCTTGGATGCTTTGTTACTGGGTGCTTTCGGAAAACTCATTGCAACTGTGATCACCTATCCTTACGTCACTCTTAGAACTAGAATGCATTTGCAAAACGCTGAGAATGCCAGAAATGCCTCTGGCGAGAACTCAGCCAGCAGCTCAGCTGTTCTCTCTGCTTCATCGGACGAAGACTTGAGCAAAGAGGGCGAGGACAAAGAGAAGAAGAACATCCAGGAACAGCCTGTAAACACTATCTGGGGTCTTTCAACGAAAATGCTAAAAGAGGAAGGAATATCAAGTTTTTACAGCGGGATGTCTGTCAAGTTATCACAGTCAATCTTATCCGCGGCTTTCCTGTTCTTCTTTAAAGAGGAATTGGTGTCAGCCAGTGATGTGGCTATTAAGACTGTGAAAAGGGTGGACTTTAAATCTTTCTTAAACAACCCTGCCCAAGCAGTACCTGATTTGGTCTCCCCACCATCTCCCAATGCTGACGGCTCTCCAGTAGATACTTAAGTTATCTGTAGTTAAACCTTTCATTTGATCTTCCCTATTATGTAATCCTAATCTATCCGCCGCGATCCCCCTTAGCTAGTGAAAATTTCCCTGTGCAGCCATTTCGGAGTACTTAGGTTCGGTTATTCTCTTGTAATAACCTCCAAAGGGATATATTTTAGTTGATGAAGAATGAATCCGACTCTAACAGCAGTATAAAGTCTAACACTCAAAAGAAGGTTGACGAGTTGGTCTTTGGTTCAGTGGCTGGAGCTCTGGGAAAGGTGGTTGAATACCCCTTGGATACAATCAAAGTTAGGTTGCAGTACTCCAGCGGGAAGACCTCGGACCATCCTTCGACATGGAAAGTCATCTCACAGACTTACAAGCGTGAAGGGTTCTTCAACGGGTTTTATAAAGGTCTGAGTTCCCCTTTGATGGGAGCAGCTGCTGAATGCTCCTCTCTGTTTTTCAGTTACGAGCTGGCCCAAGATTGGGTCAAAGCATACAAATCTGAGGTTACGCTGTTCGACAAGATCTATTGTGGGGCATTTTCTGGTGTCGTAACTTCGTTCATTCTCACACCCATTGAACTTGTCAAATGTAAAATGCAAGTGATCAACCTTCAAATGAAATCCCAAAAACCGCCAGGAATCACTCGTTTGGTTGCCGATATTTACAAGAGCCAGGGGATAAAAGGCCTATGGAAAGGCCAACTGAGCACAATGATAAGAGAGACGGGTGGGACAGCCTTGTGGTTTGGAGCTTATGAATACGTCCTCATTCTTTTCAACGGAGGCTCGAAGGACGCTAAGTCTAACGCTTCTTCCTTACAGTACATGGTTGCCGGTGGTGTTGCCGGAGCCGTTTACAATGCATCATTTTACCCAGTGGACACTGTCAAGTCCATGATTCAAACTGAGCAGAGCCATCATCAGCAGATGAAGACCGGAGATATCATGCTCCGTCTATGGCGCGCTAGAGGGTTCAGGGCTTTCTATTCTGGGTTGGGAATCACTCTGCTCAAGTGTGTTCCTGCCAATGGTATTGTGTTTCTCACACACCAAACATTAAAGAATCACTATTCTTAGAAAAAGCATGCATTGTTTGCATAGTCCGAAACAGACAATTGATAGATGAAATTATTTGGATCCCCCCCCCCCCCCCCGTATATAATATAGAGTATGCTTATGTAATAAAATAATTTCAGATCTGAGGGAGAAAAAAACAGTCACGAGAAGACGGTGCAAGGATGTAGAAATTCGCTCGTTCCAATCGTTGCCCTGCAACCTATAATTTTTTTTTCACTAGAATAGTATTCTTCAAGGGATAGTCTGCTTAAATCGAAGCTTAAACGTGATTATTCTAGGTAAAAAATGAAGTATTTAGCTGCTTACTTATTGTTGCAACAAGGTGGTGTCCAAACCCCTTCCGCCGAACAAATCTCTGATTTGCTGCAGACCGTTGGATCTGAGGTTGACGAGTCCAGATTGTCCGCTCTTTTGAAGGAGCTTGAGGGCAAGGACATCTCTGAGCTGATCGCTGAGGGATCTTCCAAGTTGGCTTCCGTTCCATCTGGTGGTGCTGCCGCTGCTGGCTCTTCCTCTGGCGCCGCTGCTGGTGCCACTGAGGAGGCCGCTGAAGAGGAGGCTGCTGAGGAGAAGGAAGAGTCCGACGATGACATGGGCTTCGGTCTGTTCGATTAAGCTGATTCTATTAAATAATGTCAAGTTTTTGTACAAATACAAGATGAATTAGTTTATTTTTGAGGAAGGGCTTTCAGAGTATTCCTGACCTGTGATTTTATTTTGGGGTCCCGTAGTTTATATTCCAGCCTGCTGAGCAGAATTCTTAGCTGGTTGATCTGGGCTGTAATCTCTGTGTTGCTACTGATGACCAGGTTTTGCTGGATTCTGTCTGGATCTGCTAAGCTGTTGGTCAATGATTTCAGGATGTCGTTGTACTGTGCTAGTTTCTGTTTAAGTTCTTCTATTTTGTTCTCCTTGGAGATGAGGTTCTCTCTAACATTGTCAAAACTGGTAAGAAGGGGAGAAATGTCCGCCTCTTGCTTCAGTAGACGTGCCACTGTACCAGACGATGGAAGTTTGTGCACTTTGTCCATAAAGTGTTCTTTTTGGATAAGTAACAACCCATGAACGTTGTTTGCACTGTAGTCTTGAGAGTCGAAAGGTTCTAGAAGGTAATGTAGCTTCAAAAACTCATCTAATCGTTCCATTTCTGTTCTTCTTTCGCTCTCAATGTACTGCAGGGATACCAAGTGGATTGCCTGTTTGTTGAATATACTCGCATAATGTGTTTTCAGCAGATAATTGACACTTTTGATTAGTTTGTTTAGGGCGACTGGAGTCAGATGTTTAGCGTGATTGGGTTCGTATTGATGCTGACTTTCCAATATTTTTTTCAATTCTTTCGATAGAATGACGGGTTTCTTAACGATGGAGATCTGACTTCTAATGGAGTCGTGAACAGAGAGATAAGACTTGGGTCTAGCCTGTCGTCTATCCATGTTATGAAAGATGCGAAAGTAAATATATTCGAGATTAGATAATTAAGTAAAAAACACTTTACCCAGAAAACGTTTAAAACATTTATAAGACATCAGCGATATATTAATGTGATCCACATCATGAGCTACATAATGGTACAGAATCTGGAATAGAAATCAGTCGCAGGATCGGGAATTGAACAGTTTGTATTTTGAATGGGGGTTTCAGCAGAAATGCTGGTGTTGACAGGCTCTACCAAAGTAGAAGGGGAAGACCTACATGTGGAAAAGTCTTTGAAGGAAGACCCTGTGGAGGCGTCAGTTACTCCATAGTTGGACTCTTCGTCACTGTTATCACTTTGTGACTCTTTCAAGAGCTCCGTTGTACTCTTGGTCCCTTTCACACAATACCGGTTAAATCCTTGATACTTGCCCCCAAACAGGATATCCTTCATTGTCAGAAGAGATTTTCTGTTTATTATGAAACCGGGTGCAAACTCAGCCTGACCGTCATAAAGGACACTCTCAATGGATCTTGTAATTTCCAGGGGAAAGGGATACACCTCCGCTGGCTCTACAATGTTACTAGACTGAATCTCATCGAAGTAGTTGTCCAGCTCTGCCTGACGATGATAGAAGTAGCTCATGATATTTGATGAAGATTAATTCAAGATAAGCATTCTTCCACCTTAAAGGATCATATTGCAGATAATTTATTGTCTTTATAAAGTCGGGGGTCGATAAGTCATCACCAGGTGAACATCGCGCAAGGCTCAGATCCTAATATTCACTACACAAAGGGAATACACCACACCGTTGCTTCTTCCCCAGCTATCACATAGATCTAGCACCGCTTGATGTGCAAATCTCAACTTACCAAAACTACCAAGTGCAAAAGTTTGCCTCAAAATTGGAAATTGAAGATGTTTGAGAGATTATGGTGGGATATTCTTCGCAAAAGTCTGCCTCTTGGACTGAACAGACGTGTATCTCATGAATAGCAAATCCTGCAATTGTTCTTGGCTGGTAGATTTGAATTCTGCTTGACCTGGTGCTGCTATTCCAACTTTTGGTGTCATTGTCCACAACTCCAGCTTTTAGCTGTTCCATGAAATCGCTGGGATGTGACCTCTGATAGAGGATATCATGGAGAGGGATGTACCCAGATCCCATGACTGAGGCTGAAGAGATATCTTTATTCGAGTTTGGAAAGTCCACAATGTCAATTGCTGAAGCCAGTTTTCTGTGTTGTTTCAACCAGGCTAACCCGTTTAGGTTTCCAAATTTTCTCTTTATATTGAACAGCCTGGCGGCCATTTTCCTTTTGACCCCAGTTTTTCTTGGAATGACATTCATATCTTAGCAGACAACCCCAAATATGGATGCAGTATTCCTGCTTTTATATCATTTCTTGTCTACAGAATATTTTATTGTCTCTTCTCACCTATTGCATAGCACATCTTTTTAACATATAATTCATGTATTGCCTACAATAAATAAAATAAATATAAAGAACAGCTCGTCGTCTGCAAAATATGCCACTGGTGTGATGAATAATCACCCCTTTAAACTACATTTCCCCACCTAAAGGTATGGGTTGATAGGCTTTCTTCGAGGTTCCAAGTTATCAAAATCCACGGTAACACCAAAGTTTCCGGAGGTGTTGGTGGGGAAATGCTTTCCTGGAACTTCATCTACTCTGATAACGTAATGATGAATATCTCTCTTTGGCGTGAATGAAATTAAACTGTACAAATCCTTGGCGCTAACCACATTTGTCTGGTACTCTCTGTAGTAAGCATCCAAAGACTCCTTCACATTGATCTCTCCTAAGAAATCTAAAATACCCTTACCGTCGTGAGACTTCCTGTATGATCTATCGTATTGGAAGATACCCACGGTAGCAAAGAACCAAACAAACGGGGTGACGTTCCACTTGTTGAACAGATTCTCAGAAGGGCCTAGAGGAGTGTGGTGATCATCATGGTGTTCATCGTGGTGCTCTTCATGGTGGTCATTGTGCTTTTTATCAGACTCGGGATGGGCAGAGTAAAATCTGGAAGCGTTGCAATTCACCAGCCCAGAAGATATCCTGGTTGATCGCAGTAAACCAACACTTCTCCTTGTCAACATTGCAGGTCGGTTGGTTGGTTTCTTTGGTTGGAGATGTAGCCAATTACATTTGATATGTAGAGTATTCGCGACTAGTCTGAGTATTACTTTACGTTTTGAGAAGTTACGCTGAAAATCTTTATTGTGCTCACCCTTCCGGGACAATCTCTAAAACAGGTGACTACTACCACCATCTCCCGTTTCCGTCAACTCCCATCCTTGATAAAGACAGACGATTAGAAATGGTTGAATGGATTGCAATTGTGTACGATAAGCCAGGTGCAGACAGAACTGAAGTGAGACCGTTACATCTTAAGGATATTCCATCTGCAATTGAGTCTGGAATTGTCACTAATGCGGGGCCCATTTACCATGGATTAGACGAGGAGGGAAAACCTTCAAAGTTTGCTGGAAGCGCCTACAATTTGAGCGCAGATACCAAAGAGGAAGCACTGGCATACTTAAAGAACGACATCTACGCAAAATCGGGTATCTGGGATCTGGAGAATATTCTGATATTTCCTTACGGGTGTGCCTACAGAAAGGGTAAAGATCTACCTAAATAGATATCTGTCAAAGACTGGACTCAATCGCCCAGTTTAATAGCCAACAGAGATCAAATAGTCTGCCAACTTCTCTACAATCATTGTAGCCTCTCCAGCTTCCACGCCTGGAGGGTAATGAGCAATCAGGATAGCTTGTTTAGTTTTGACAGCGATAATACCTTCGGTCTCATGTCTTCCGTAGATGGAACGTTCATCGTTTTTCAAAAGAAAATATTTTTGGCCTTTAATGTGCAATCCAGTGGCTTGCAGCCCTGAAGGGTCTTTGAAACCAGCGACCAATTCCTGGATTTCGTTGGGAAAAAGAGTCAAGTCGTTGGTGGTAGCCCATTGCGAGTCTCCAGCAGCACTGTAGATAGCAGCCTTGTCTAGTTTGTTGGTGGCAATAAGGTTATCAGTATAAGCTAAAACAGGTGTTAGTAAAGGGCAAGTAGTTGCAAGTCCGGTTCAAAAAGAGGAACATCGGCGGCATTACGTAGGAATAACGGCACACCAGTTAATGCTTCACCGGCATGAGTTCATTACGTACCATTCCAAGACATTGTAGTAGGCTCTCTGTAAGTATTGATTGACAATCTGGTATGTAATATTTAATAAGAAGGTTGTGATTCTTACTCAAATGCAATCCCGAAGGAGGGTTACCCGGAAGAGGCATCCTTTACGCGCTCATCTGTTCATTCATCTATTTGTATAGACGGGGTCGGTTACTTTATATATATTATACAGACAACTCTTACTCATCTTCCTCCTCCTCATCATCGTCCAGGATGACTCTTCGTTTCTTACGAGGAGCTTCTTCGTTCTGAGAGTTGCCCCATTCTTCGGCTTTAATTGGTTCGGCTGGTGCCTGATCACCCTCAGAAGCATATTTGGAAGCCCCAGCTCTTTTGAGTCGGTTGAGTCGCTCAGCTGCTTCCTCGTCGTCTTCTTCTTCGTCATCGTCTTCATTTTCAGAGTCCTCGTCAGCAGAATCTCTTTCAATAACTTCCTCTTCTTCATCATCAATAATAAACCCATCGTCTTCGTAACCGTTGTTTCGCCTGCTGGCCATGTTTCTACCGATAGCATCATCATCGTCATCGTCATCTTCATCTGCTGCGTTATACATTTGGGAAGAACGTGATGGTCTTGACCTTGAAGTAGTGACAGCATAGCTGTCGTAGTCATCCTCCTCTTCAGCTTGTTTCTTTCTTCGTTCCAATCTGTATCGCTCATTTTCTTGAGACTCCAATCTCCTCTGTCTTTCTTCAGGGTCTTCCTTGGTGACTATACTCCTGGCGTAGGATTCCTTTTTCTGTTTGGCCGAGAGTGCCTTAGCTAGCTTCTGATGAGTGGCACTCTGGAATGAAGCAGGAACCAACTTGACAGATTTCGATAGCGTGGATTCTGTCATTAAAACCCCCTCTTCGTTATGCTCTGAAACGAGGTAATTGTCATCATTTTTCGTTGTGAACATGTCAAAAATTTCACTTCCAACTTTCAATGAGTAACTTCCATCTTCCCACTGGATGACTTGAGAATTACTTTCTTTGAAAATTCCACCAGTTTCTGATTTGGCATATCTCCATCTCACAGTGTTCACCGCTATAAGCTTGTCTAAGAGTTCCTGGTTCTTGTCTTCGTGTTTTTTAACATTCATCTCAAAAGGCCTAGGGTCGAATGGTTCAGCATTAATGTCCAAAAAGTCTGGCAGTTTTACTACCCACTTGTCTTGCTTACCTTGAGGTATATGGCTCTTTAAATGTCTGGGTAAAGACACGTGTTGGGTCTCCCCATTATCATATACATATTTTGTGTGTGAGGTCACCTTAGCCTCAGGTTTATCCTCATCCTCTTGTTCGTCTCCTTCGGCTTCATTGCTTGAGTCGTCCAATTGACCTGGCTTAGCTTCAGGCTGTTCATCGTCTTCGTCCTCTCCGAAAAGATCCAGCCCGTCTCCGTCCTCATTACCCAGATTTTCGTCCAAAACCGGGTCCGGTGCCTCCTCCCCAGAATGGGTGTTTTGCTGGACTTCTTCTGACATGTCTGGTTTGTTATTCTCCCACCCGTTCGTCTGGCCTTTTTCAAAGTTGAGATATTCCAAATTTGGTGTAAAGGTGTAACACAGAAGGGTCAATAAACACCTATGCCCCAAAGTTAGAGCAGGTTGGGAAGACTAGAGAAGAGAGTGAAACCAACAGACGCGTGGATGTAACCAATTACCGCACTTTACTATGCCCCAGACCATCTTTGCAAAAAATTTCTGCCAAATGTTGTAATTGCGGCTGGCGAAGCTTCCCCAGATCAGATCAACCCAGAACAGACGATATCAGATCGAGAAGTCCCCTTTAACCGGTCTTTTGTACCAATCCCATGCGTATCAATCTGTTCGGCAATTCTATTTATCTCCTGCTCGTGGAACCATAATTATCTCCTCCACTGAATGAGAATTGCCCAGTTGTTTTTGCGCAATCACCTCGATTTCATACTAATCTCTAGCACCGGAGTTGTACTTTTTATGTTGATTGCTTTATTGGGCGACACTTCTACTTTAGATTCAAATCATAGACAAACTCAAAAGGTGTTAAAAGACTCCATGAGAGCGTTAAAGAAGGAACACAACGAACAGCAACAGGCAATTCACGGTTCTCCGCACGCACCGCCATCATACAGAACCTGTGCCTACTTTTCATATTGGTCTGTTTATGAGCCTCGTAATTTCACTCCCTCCAATCTCCCAATTAGTCAATTGACAAACGTATTTTATGCATTCTTTGACATTGATTCTGAAACTGGGAAGGTGGTTGTGATTGACAATTGGTCCTCTCTGGAGATGCCGCTCAAGTTTGCACCTTCAAGTGACGATATCAAGACACTTTATGCCGACGGTACAGCCCAAGCCAAAAAATTGCAACAGCTTCATTTCAGCAAGAAAACAATCGGAGCACTAAAACAACTGTATCAAATGAAGTTGATCAAGCCTTCACTCCAGACCTCAATGTCCATCGGCGGATGGGGCCGCTCTGACGGATTCAAATCCTTGATGAAGGACGAGTCTAAAGTTGAACAGTTTGTATCCTCTTGTGTATGTGCTATGCAGGAGTTTGGATTTGATGGTATCGACCTGGACTGGGAATACCCGTCAAACGACGAAGAAGGCCAATTCTTGTTGCACTTGGTTTCCTCTTTGAAAAGGAGGCTTTCTCAACTGGAGACCCTTTACGAACTGCCACCAGATACATTTCTCATAACACTGGCCACCCCAGCGTCTCTGTATACGTTACAGCACTACCCTTTATCGAGATTGGATCTCTTTGTTTCTTTTTGGAATGTGATGACTTACGACTTTGCTGGTTCTTGGTCCCCACATACTGAGTATCACTCCAACCTTTACTCCCCAAAAGGTGAAATGCTGAGCGTGAAAGACGCAATGGCTTACTACGTAAGAAACGCCATCCCTCCCAACAAATTAATCATGGGAATACCTAACTATGGTCGTGGTTTTGGCAACACTGATGGATACAATAAACAGTTCAAAGGAGTTGGTAAGGGGACCTCTGATGAGGAAGGCATCTACAATTACAACATGTTACCTCAAAACTTTAGAGACAACGAAAAATACGATCCTGAGGCTGTTGCTGCATACAGCTATGAATCTACATCGAGAACATTTGTTTCTTATGATACTCCTAGAACAGTACGAGAAAAAGCTAAATTTGTGAAAAATAATGGTTATGGAGGAGCTATGTGGTGGGAAGCTTGTGGAGATTTCTACTTCGATAACCCTAAGCAGTCTCTACTTTTAAACTTTGTGGAAGAACTAGGTGGCACCCAGACACTGCTCAAAACATCGTCACCCCAGCTTCAAGATGATAATAGTAAGAGTTCATTCTACAAAGAAAGCAAGACTTTGAAAGGCTTGGTTTAGTTTGACCTTAATTGTTTAACCGTCATTTGTTCATGTTTCATTTTTTATAGTGTTCACTTTTTCTCTTTAGTTCCTTTGCTTTAGATTATGGAATCCATCTTGCTGAATACATTAATAACAGCAGCAACCACTTCCAACATCATTTCATTTCGACCATCCCTGTCTAGCTCAGCTTCAATTTCATCGTGTAGGTTGATACCAATTCCCAAGGTATTCTTTTTGTTTTCGAATGGATAATCTGAGTATTGAGAGAGCAACTCGTCGGCTCTGTTGAAAGCCCGATCTCTCTGTTCATAGTTGAGATCAAAAACAACGTTCTCTAGAACGTTTCCTGCATAGCAACCACATACCAGGGCCACGCTCCTAAGGTGCTGGTACCCACACTCTTTAGCAAAATATTTGGGATCATTTTCTATGATGTAGTTTCTATTAGTTAACATGTTGAGCATCCTCTTGACCACCTGTCGTTTCGCCTGAGGATCGTTGACGGGATGAGTAGCCATATCAAAAAGGAAGAAATTCTTGCGTTCGGTCCTAAGCACCCCCTTATCTACTAAGCCCTTGGCCAACCTCTCCCTGACCTGCTTCAACTGATAGTTGATTTTCATCAGGTTCCAGGTTTCACCACTTAATAAATCAATCCAATTGAGAACGCTGGAGTTCGTAGGGTCACCTTTCATCAACTTGAGAGCTTCATCCAGCAGCATCTCACCAGTTAGGGAGCCATCAACAACCTCGATTAGTCTGTCAGGAAGTTCAAACCTTCGACGAGCAGGGTCATTGACCATCTGGATCTTACCCCTGAAGGCCAGCTCAAGTAAGATCAAGCCACGCAAGGCATAAGAGATATTGTCGTTCCAAAACGATAAATAGCCTTCTCTGTCCTTAAGTCCGATTAAAAGTACTTCCTCCATCAAAGTCAACATAGGACTTGGAACTTCACGACTGTTTGACGAGAGATCCTGCGGATCATAGGCCACTCGATTGTTTTCATTATTGCTCACATCGATAGCCTCAGATGAGTCATTGGAACTTTTTACTCCACGGCGTCGTTGTAGGCCTTCTGACATGATGGGTAGCAAATGCAGTGGAACGAAAATGAAATTGTATTCGTACGTGAGGATTGGAATCTGGACACACCCGGAGGGCAGCGATAAATTGATCGAGCGTGGCAGAAGCCAAACGGTGGAGCGAACAATAGGCGCCGTCGGTGGATAGCTCGACCCTACGCAGGAAATCTACCAGAAAAATTCACGTATTGAGCCCCAGCATCAAATAGCGATTCATGAAAGATACCGTCCTGTCCCATAGATTCCTTGCAAGAAACTGTCTTACAAGATTTTCATATGGATTCTTTTTTAACAAAGTCCAGTGAGTCACCAGAAAATGAGCTTGGCAGTCAAGGCGAAACTCCTAAGCTGCGTCGGGCCACGATCGCAGAGAAAATTGAAGTCCTGGAGTATCTTCATGGCCCTCCAATAAGGACCCAGAGTGAAGTATTGGCCAAATTCAAGAAGTTGAACAAGTTTGCAATCTCCCAAGCTACGCTATCCACCTGGGTCATCAAAGAGGACGCTTTAAGAAAACACTATAAGGAATCTCCGTATTCCAGGTCTTTTACACGTTTCCCCAGATTTAAGTATCCAGGGATTACTGAAAGAGTGGAATCTGATATTTTGTTGCTAGCGGAACAAGGTATTCCTATTACAGATGATATCATACTAAAGCGATTTCAATTTCATACCAAGCAGTTACCTGGTGCCGAAGTTCCAACTTTAAGCTCTTCTATCCTTAAATCATTGAGACAGAGGGTTGATGATAAGCTGAACAGTAACAAATCACAGTTTTCTGCCACCCCACAACCTGAAAAGTCACCCAATTTCAAAAGGTCAGAGCTGTCCATTTCAGATATAGTTTTGCCCTCTAGCCGTGCATCTGACGAGTTATTCTCCCTAGACTCGCTGTTTGATACCGGAGTAGGGTTCAGCACAAAATTAATCCACTCAGATCAAAATTTCTCGGCAATACTAGACAACAATGACTTGCAGCAACATGGAGATTTCAACCTGGGCTTGAATGCATCTAGCGAGCCACATACACAACCCACAGAGCTTCCATTGTACAATAATTCTCATCCAGTTCATAATCCACTAAGTCCAACGGCTAATTTACCCCTTAACGAAAATACCAAAACTATCGACATTGCAACAACTCCGGGTGATCCTAATATACGTAAGACTCAACAGACAGCCAGATCTTCTTACGTGCTAGAAAACTTCACGTATTCCAGATCAGCTCATCCCAATAGTGAAAAAGTTGAAACTATTCTAGAGAATATTACTGAAGGATTTGTTACAATCTATAACTCTGGTACCTCTGCAATCATGGGATTGTTAACATACCTTAACCCACGTCAGATATGCATAAACAATAGTGGCTATCAAGGAACCCACGAAGTAATCAAACTGCTTCATAAACTAACAGGGGTGCAAAAGTATTCGTTGGGGGATTACAGTCTGCTAGAGGCAGGAGATGTAATGATTATAGAATCTCCAATGAACCCAGAAGGGTACTGTCTTGACATCTCAATGTATTCAAATTTAGTTCATCAAAAAGGAGCTCTTTTGTTGGTTGATTCAACATTAGCTCCTCCGCCTTTACAAAACCCTTTCCGACATGGAGCAGACTACATCTTACACAGTGCAACCAAATACTTTTCGGGCCATTCTGATTTACTTGCTGGTTTTATTGTATGTAAAGATAAAAAGGTCAAGAGACAACTTATCGACGAAAGGTTTTCTTTAGGGACCAACATTGCTAACTTTGACTCTTTCTTATTATTGAGAAGTTTGAGAACTTTCAAGATGAGAATTCTACAGCAGTGTTACAATACAGAAAAAATAGTCAAGTTTTTAATCAAAAACTCCCCGAGGTATACCATTGTGCAGAAAATTCATCATTCGTCACAACAGACGTCTCCTTTTTTGAAAGAACAACTGAAGAACTATTACAATCCTGTATTTGGAATGGAATTCAAAAGCAAGGAGTACGCTGAACTCATATTGTCAAGATTCAAGTTCATCAACAGTAGTGTTACCGGTGGTGGTGGTATTGAAACTATGGTGGAATTCACCCACAGAAGCAGGAACTTTATCAGTCCACCAGAATCTGCAAAAGAATGTATTACTCATGGGAATCTGCTGAGATTCAGTATTGGATGTGAAGACTATCAGGATCTGATCAAAGATCTGGATCAGGCTATATCATCATTGCAACGTAGTCTTGCGCTTAGAGGTAGAACAGGTGACGAGACCCAAATGTTAGATGAGCTGTTGAGAGCTAAAAAGACCAAGATAGTGGCCTCCCCTGAAATAGAATCCATTCCTGAGTGGTAATTGCATAATAGAAGGCCTCTATGTTTATAATTATACAATGGTCATAAGTCCATTATTTGCTGTTATTTTTGATTTTCTGGATCAAATTCTCAATGTCATTACTGTTGTCAATAGGTGCTTTGTTCTCTTTTTTTTGTTTCTTTGATTTAGTCAGTTTGCTATTATGACTTCTCTTGGATCTTTCTTTTAGTATTTCTTTCATTGTTGCAGTGTCCTTGAACTGAGATTGAGTCGGATCGATTGCGAACTCGTGCTCTTCAAAGATCTCAGTGAAACGTTCATCTTTCAGATCTGGTTTGAAATCATCTTGTAGCATTTCTTGATCAATGTTCTTGGTCTTAGACTTACCCTTTCTCTTCTTTTGTTTTTCTGCTTTGACAATATCCTTCATATTGAAATGAGCGTCATCGTCTTCAGCATCTGTATTGTTTTCAACGACCAACTCTTTGGTCTCTTCAGGCTTGTTACGGCTTTCTCTAATAGCCTCTTTGTTGTTTTTGAGAAGCTCTTTGACTTTTTCCTTTCTCTTCTTCTTTCTCTCCTTTTCTCTTTGTTGAAACTTTTCAATTGTGTTCAGTTCTCTACCTTCGGACTCTGCCTGCTGTTTCAATGCTTCAGCTTCTGACAGACCTGGAGTAAAAGTAATTTCCATATCCACATCGTCGGATCCGTTCTCCTTAACATCGTCAAATATAGACTTATCTCCAAGCATTGAGCTTTCCTTGGCAAGATTTTTATACAAGTTTTTCTTATTGTCCTCTTGATCGGAATTAGAATCAGAATCAGAGGCAAGGTAAGCCTTAAAATCCATCTCATCTATCTCCTTTTGAGAAAAGGCTTTCTGAGCCATCTTTACTCGCTCAACAGGAGTTTCATCCCAAGTCAACTTTACCTTGGAGTGCTGTAATGCATCTGTAGTGAAATTATTAGGTTTGTAGTTCTTGGGAACGCTGGTACAGAAGTCTCTTGGTCGATCGTCAAACTCCATCTCATCTGGAATGTATCTTAAATCAAAAACATTAGCCGTAGACTCATACTCCGTACCATCACAGTTTATATATATGTTTTTAGCGGTTTTGACAGAATCACATGTTACTACAGCGTAATAGTATCTTAGTCTCTGCAACTGGTATCTTCTCAGACTTTTCGAATCGTAATCTTGCTCGTCATCTTCCTCATACAATTTTTTGGCAGCAGCCGCAAGGTCTTCAATCTCTGATTCAGAGTCAGAACCAGAGTCTTCATCAGAAGAAATAGCACGAGACTTTGACTTCTTGCTGGATTTGAATACTTCTTTAGGAGGACCTTCAGTATCTTCTCTTTGCATTCTTTCCTTTCCAAATTCAGATGGGAAGACATCGACTCTAATGATCTTACCACCAGACGGAACAAATCCTGCAAAAGTTGCCATTAAATCTTGTGACCTAACTTGATCCCAGTCTAAGTTCACAACGGCAAATCTGTTGGAAGGCTCACCTTGCTCAACATTTCCAGATTCAATTTCAAGCTCCTCTTCCTCTGAAACCTCTTCGGATGAATAGTCTGACGAATCATCATCAGAGGAACTATAAAAACCTTCACCTCTTGCTCTGTCAACAAGCTGGTCATCGGCCTGGTCAATGTGAACTTTAACGTCAACTTTTGAGGTTGTTTTGGCTTCTGCAGTCTCTTTTTCACTGTCGCTTTCTTGGTCACTTTCAGAGCTGTGTTCCACGTCTTTCTTTTGAATTTTTGTCTTTGCTTTGGGCTCCTTCTCTTTCGATTCCTTATCCTCTACAGTATAATACTTTTCGAAATCATTGTTTGCGGCATCACCTTTTAGCTTTCTACCGTATCTGTCAATTTTGGCGGAATGTCTATAATCTTTAATGTCATCAGAGGTGAATCTATCATCCAGTTTCACCTTAAACTGGTCCTTCTTGGGCATAGAAAAACGGGGATCATTGTACAGGGATTTGAAACGAGAGTCAGATGTGAAAACATCCTTCTCTTTAACAGGTTTGCCTTGCTTTTTGGCCATCTTGAAATATTACCTATCAATGAATAAACTTTCCTAAGAAAAAAAAAAAAATTCTGAAACGTAATTCGCGTGCTCTTCTCTTCGATAACCAGAAAACTGTCATCCGACATCCAGATAACTGGAACCTGGGTAGGCATATTGATGGTCATATCTTTTATTAAATAACTACTGACTATGGAGGATTTAGAGTAAAACAACGCTGTCCCATTTATACACTTTTTCAAGCGATACCGGTTTCGTCCAGACAAACTCAGCTACTGTATTACATAAGCAACGCAATTACCAACAAGCTCGCGGAGTGCACCTGGAACCCAAACTTATCTTATTCCCCACATAGTCAAGTAACCAAAAATTTAATGATATGGGCCAGTCAGCGAGCTCAGAAGGAGAGAAAAAGCAAGTGTACCGATCATTAAAGGTATCTAGGGGCCAACTGCAACGATTATTCGATAAAAGCTGCCTTTCCTTGTTAACCCCAATTGAGGTTTACAGTATAAAAGAGAACTTGCATGTCCGGGATATCAACAATGACAAGCAACTGTCTCTGAACGAGATCATTCAATTATTGGGGCTACCAAGTGATTCCCCATGTAATGAAGTAGTCTATGACTTTATCCGCGTGCTCGGGTGGTTTCCCTTCTTCAACTCAGTCGATCCATTGAAAGGTATCAGTTTACCTATGCTCATCCGAAGTGTTGTACTTTTGCGAAATAAGAGCTTTTCAAAACTTTTCAAGGGTAACAGCTCCTATAAAATTGCAGACTTGGTATTTTTGGTGCTATCCATCATGAGCGAACCCAAGGATTTGGTAGAGAAGAACCTGGATTCTCCATCTGAAGAGGATGAGGCATTGGAACTGGCGTTGAAAGGAGACAACGATATCCATTGGGCTCAATGCAAAGTGATCAAAGATTTTGATAATACAAATATAAAAGACAGGAAAGTTTCCGCTCATAATCTTGCGATTTTTTTAACCTTTCTGCTTGCCATATCAAGACCATTAGTCTCCGATCACTCGCAAAATTTGTTACAATGGTCCAATTTCATGGCGCATGGAATGAATTTAGTGAGATCATTCGATTCGTCTATCACAGAAAGAACCCTTCAATCGAAAACAATTGGGTATGCTGCTTTCATGTCGACTATTGAGACCAAAATGCCTAACGTTCTTCATCCTTTGAACTCTCTCCTGGAAACTCTTTTGTTTGTGAAACAACACAGGAGCAGCAGCGATGCAAATAATCAGGTTCGTATAAGCACAAAGTTGATCAACGAATACTCATTAGCCCAACTATCCACAATCTTACCCCTTGAGCTTTGCTATAGTAGGCTGAGAAAGCTATATGTTGGCTCCGAGTCGGGATTTTCTATGAGGTCTTTTGAATCCAAATGCTTCAATTGGAATGCTCCAACCATTACATTCATATCAGGCCACCGTATAGGTGCAAAGAAAACAAAGAGATACCTACAGTTTGAAGAACAATTTCCACGTTCTAGAGCAGCTGAGGATGAATCTGGCTGTAATTTTGACCATACCAATGATGACTCGGCTAGACTCACGTTTGCCGTATACCTGAACCAACATTGGAAAACTTCCAACAAAGAACCGTTTGGAGATAGCAAAACCACCATATTTCAACTATCTCCGAGACAGGCCGTTTTCAGTTCTTCTACTTTTAGAAAAGATTATTGCTACTTCAATACTAGTGGTGGTGGTATTGGATTTGGCAATGAAGAACCATACTTGAAAAACAATACCACTAGATATAGACCTGGTAACGTGTCGCTGACAATCGATTCAGGATTGGAGTTTTGCGTGTTCAGGCATTTAGGTAAGGGAGGAAGCTTCAATCCCATGGTGCTGGAAGATGAGACTATTCCGGTTTATGAAGACCGGTTTGTAATATCAGATTTAGAGGTGTGGGGATGCGGTACAGAGAAAGAGTTGTTAGAGCAAGCTAAAAGGTGGGCTTGGGAAGAAAAGGAAGCAATGGCTAGGCAAAGAATAAATGCTGATACGCTAGGGGAAGAAAGGGCTTTTTTGGAAATGGCAGGCCTCGTGGGAAACCATGGAGCTTCGGGAGGAAGTGTCTAAAAGTGTTTTTATTAGTTCAGTATGCATAATCCATAATCATTTTCTGGTCTTTTTTACTAGTTTCTTTTTCAGGTTCTTTTTCATTTTAGTTTTCCTTTTGTCCTGTTTCAGTTCTTTTGCCTGTTGTTTTCTTGCTTTCTTGTCCTCTTTATCTTCGTATCTTTTACCTTTTAGGGATTTATCTCTGTCTTCCCAAGATTTTTCGGAGTCGGAGTCGGACTCAGACCCAGACTCTGCTGAATCAGATTCCGAGTCAGAATCCGAATCTGAGTCAGATCCAAGATTGATATCGTGAACTAGTTCGTTCAATGTTGTAATTTTTCCATCGGCAAACTCCTGGAAGTCTCTATCCTCCAGATTGTTTAACGATCGCACCAAATGCATGGATCGGAAGATGTCATCTTCAAACCCGGCATTGGAGTCATCCTCTCCCTTTAAGGGCAAAGACTCGAGATATTGGAATAGTATCTGTTCATTTTCCTCTTCCATTACTGTATTCTTGTCAATTTTCTGCTTGATTTCATCCCAGGTGTTCACAATAAACTGGAAAATCAGTCTCTCTGGATAAACTTGGATTTTTTTCTGAAAAAAGTCGTTGACATTCTTGATATCCATTCTCAAAAAGTCTAAACTCATGGGGTGGTCTGGCTCCACACTTTGCGACACGTCAAATATGTACAACTGTCCCTTGTGGACAATAGAGTTGTACTCACTGAGATCTGCATGGATAAGATGGCATTTCTGAAACATCAGTCGCATATAAACAAGCATTTGTTGGTAAAATCGTCCGATCTCCTCTGTGTCTTTGAATTGGTAGTCTTTGAGCTTGGGAGATGGCGACTCTTTGTTTTCTGTCAGGAATTCCATACAGAGCACATGTGATTTCAGATCCACAGGTTCTGGAGTTGGGATCAGCCCTGATGAGTACAAACGTTTCAAATTTCTAAACTCCTTCTCAGCCCAGATTTTGATCATCTTTCGGGGGTTGTGTTGGTTCTTTGTATTTCGGAATCTGAACTCCCCATCGACATATCTCTCTCTGTCCTTGAAAATCAGAACAGACGTCTTGTAAATCTTTATAGCGTACTGTTTGCCATTCGTTTCGTTAACCGCATGGTACACATTAGCCTCTTTTCCCGTACTAATACAACCGTTCAGCTTGGTAATAGTTCCGTTCCTGTACAACTTTTCTAGGAACTTGATTGTTCTGGGATCCAAGACATTTTCAACAGTGGCCCTATCAGACTTGTCCTTGGACGATTTTGACTTTTTGAACATGAACTCATCGGTCTTTATCCTATTGGCATATTTGTCCAGAATATTGGCCTTTGTGTTTTGAGTTTCCTGCTCTATATCTGACTCTTTATCACTCATCTATAGCTTTCTTCCTACTATGAATTTTTTTTTCTGCTTCCTCAAATCTTTCCTATCGCGGGCAACGGTACGCTCCTCAGGAAAAAATACGAGACACCACTCGTACCCTTAGACTATTTATTCAAACAGTGTATGGGGTTTCTTAACTCAGCTTTACCCAAAGTATGTCCAGCACCTTGCAATTTTGTCTATCGACCAAACTAACATTGGATCTAGAAATTTTTGGGAATCTTTCCTCTCTACATTGGAGTAGAACTTGTTCTGGGATATGCAATAATAAATAAAATGAGTGGTCCCTATGGTCTGATCTCTGTATTCACAGGCCATCCCATAGATTTTATTCAAGCCATGTTCTATATTTCATCCGTTATGGTGTTGCCTCTTTATATCCATGGGTTTAAAAGTCTGTTCTCCCCGAGAATAGGGATGTTCTCACTAATAACAACAATTTACGTTTTGGATACTGTGCTAGGGCTGCTATCCAACTTGTACTTTGCACTTCAATGGTTTGTTTATGGGGGCGAAGATACCACAATAAATAAACCATCGTTTGGAGAATCCGCATCCACCCCAAGTGCTGCTACTTTTGCGACTTCCACCATTTCATCGGCTTCGTTTACTGCCTCTCCAACTCCAGAGTTCCGCCCATTGGACAACACAGTACCTCAGCCATATATCAGGGCGACGGACGAAAACGTCCAGTCAGCTTCTCCGGCTCATGAGCTCTTCGTCATCATTGCATCTAGCGTCGTCTTGAATGGTCTCAGAATTTACTTCACGTTGATACTATTGGCCTTCACAAAGATACTCATCAGAATGGGAAAGAATGAGGGGATTCAAAGCAATGACTTCAACGATCTGAATGGCATCCACGGTGAATCCAAGTTTGGTAGGGTTTTGTATTTCTTGAAGATTAAATGTCTGAGAATACTCCAAACAGTCTACAACTACTGAAAGGACATAGGACACAGAATTGTAAACTCTGAAGATAACACAGTATACTTGTCTAGGAAAGAAACAGAGGAAACACAGATCCCTTAATAAACTGCTCAAAGCTCATCTGTCCCGTAGCCTGTACTTTTTCAGCGTCTTAGTTTCCTAGCATTTCCCTCGACTTTATCGATTTTCACCACCCGTCTCCATTATTACAGCATACCTCTATGTCTTTGAGAAACCTCTTTGGTATCGTTAAACAGGTATTCAAGGAGTCGTTTACGCCCAGAGACATCACTCCCACTTTGACCCTTTTGGACTTTAAGAATAATCATGAATTGGACAAAGTCATTACACGATGTGACCAGGAGCTAGGTGGCTATTCTACCGTAAATTTGGATATTGCAAGAGATGGGGACAACAAGTTTGCCCATTTTCACGGAAATCTGAACTTGGATACCCCCTCTAACAACCCAAAAGTCATGTACTCGGGATGGGCCATGTTTCGGACCAAACATAAGAATGCATACCAACACAAATTGTTTTATTTAAGTGATTATTTTGCCAATTTCCGATGGGACTTTTCTCCCTACCAATGCATGGTTCTAAAATGCAAAATAGAACCCACACAGAGCTTCACGCCGAGTAATTCAAAAGACGGAAGCCGCCTGAGATCGTTCTTTGTCAACATCCAGACTGATTCCGCTTCCCAGACGGATTTGTTCCAGCACAGACTCTTCTTCCAGAAACCCGGCCAATGGGAGACAATTGTCATCAACCTGGACGACTTTGTTTTAACCAATAGGGGAAGAGTTTTGAGCCAGATCAGCGGGGAAATGGAGAGGGAGCGTATTAAGAGCATAGGGATAGGAATCACGGACGGCATCTACGGTCCTTACAGTTTGTACATCGACAGTATCAAGGTTATGTATGGAGACGATCTCTTACAATCACTGAAAGAAGCCAGGAGCTCTATTAATGAAAATACTAAATAGTTTATTAAGACAAATATACGTACTTGCAAGAATTAAAGGTTTTATATTTCTTCCTTCACGCCAGGGGACGTTCGAACAACAATCATTTCGTATCCATCACTGACCTCTGCTGTTTTCTGCTTTCACCTTCCTCTTCATTTGTTAATAATGATCTCTTGTTGTCATCCGTTAAGCGAGGATAGCCCGGGGAGCCAATAGACTGTGGCCTTTGATATTGGTAATCACTATTATGCCGGGTGCCTGGAACCCGATATTTGTCTTTGAACGTAGAATTGGATGTGATATTGATAATATTAGTTAAAGATGAAGCTGAAGGTAATCTCTGTCGATTATTGTTTGCAAGTTCATATTCCGGTATAGATCTTGGTGGATTAATTAATGAGTAAGAGTGTCTTTTCGTTTCAACTTGGCTATCTTCCATCAAAGTGGTGACCGTGCCAGCACTAAAATTGTTTCCCAAAGAGTGCGACGACACCGAAGATAGACTTCCTCTGGGTAGTGAGTTCCCAGAAGTATATTTCTTGAGCTCGCCATCATGAGAATGATCAAAATTCTGATGTGGATATGGTTGTGGTCTGTTTTCTGGTACGGCATTAATTTGGGGAATTGGACCGACGTGGGACCCGGCCATTTGCGGAGGAACAGGACTAAACGAATGCACTGGTGCATGTTGTTTCATTTGGGGAGAACCAGGGGTAGTAGCACGCTGTGTGTCAACAAATGGTTTAGCAACCCCCTGCGGTCCCGGCTCAGAGGTTCTATGAAGAGGGTCCATTACTGAGTAATTTCTAGATTTCTTGGAAGAAGAGGATACGGAGGAGAACCTTATTTCTTGAGGAAGTGGAAGCTGGGGTGGTTGGGTAACACCATGTGGAAACTGTTGCTGTTGTTGTTGTTGCTGCTGGTGATGATAAGCATTAGTCAAATTCGGTTGATGATAAGCTTGCTGTGGCACCTGCTGATGGCATGGGTGATATTGCGTTTGATTTGGATGTGCCTGATAATTTTGCTGAGATACCGGAGGGATCATTGGAGGAGATATCTTAGCGATATTGTCCCGCAATTCTAAGTCCCTTTTGTTACTCTTCTCTAATATAGATTTTTTAAATGAGTCCAATTCCACCTCCAAATGTTTTTCATTATCAAATTGCTGTGATTGCTGAGTCCTAATAAAAGTAGTTCGAGCCCCTATGGATTCCTTCATGAAGTTGATTAGGTTTATCATATCAAAATTGGACTTTTTCATTTCTTCTAGCGCCAAGTCATATTTGTATTGAAGAATATCATAGTTTTTCTTGAACTCAATAAACTTGTTATTGAGGTCATTGTATTTTGAAAGGATGCTATCGTTCGCCTCTAACTTGACTGTGGTGTTATCATTTCCAAGACGTTTGGGAGCAGAGTTGTCATTCAAAGTATTTGGGTCGGCATTTTGAGCTGTCATATGTCCTTCATCATGACTTTCTGTATTTGAAGGTGAATTTAAAGTATAATGTTGAGGAGTGTATGATTGTACACCTGGATTAGATCCGGTCATTGGGTTAAGCGTAGTAACATGGCTTTGCGAAGTAGGAGCATTTGAGCCATTAGAACTATTCGGCCCGACTGGAACGTCGATAGTGGCCGACAGCTGTGCTGTGCCGGCTGGAGCTGACGAACCTGAAGGAGCAGCAGTAGGAGCAGGGGTGGCAGCCGTGGATTCACTCCCGATATCTAGGTTATCTTTCCCCCTTTGATAACCATCTTTTGGTTGACGAGACCTCCTCTTGATCAATTTCAAATCTTCTGGGTTACCTTGCTGAAAAAAGCCACTTGAATGGCGAAATTCCCAGATAGGCAGACCATTAGGATTGGAAGAGGTGCTGCTATTACGGCTTCTAGCTTGTTCAGTTTGCGACACCGCATCCAATGGAGCCGTCAAGCCGTTATTGGTGCTGTTACTGCTACTATTTTCGTTCACTTTGTGAAATCCGTACATGTTTAACTGGCGAACAAACGAAGCGATGTTGGTGTGTTTGAAGTAATGGCTCAAAGCCTTAGAGAAATCCTCGTTAGGAACAACGGCAAAAGATAATCCGCCCGGAAGCCACCAGATAAGGTGTTTCATGGAGTCATCTTCCAGCATGTAATATAATTTGTGTATGAACGAGGTTTTCGTGGACATTACAGTGGTACCACCTCGAGCTGACGGACAATCGCTCCTGCTGTCGTTGTAACCAGAGGTTTCTTGTTGATCCACATTGTCGGGCATTCTTAAGCAAATGGCCCACACAAGTGCGTTAGGTTGAGTTGTGTGGAGAAGATGGTTAGTCTCTGGGAAGGGTGAAAGATCCACTGGTGCACTGAAGAAGGGAATAATTTTTGTCTTGTTACTACCAGCCGTAGAGACGAGACCAGCGCGATTACATGTGATAGCTGCACGACCATTCATTGAAGATCTACCGAACTGCAAGCATGATGAGATGGATGCAGCGCTGCTCAAATACATCGGGAAATAGCGAGCGACAATCACTCTCTTCTTCCTTATCCTTTGATTTGACAGTGCTGGGAGAAATGGACAGGAAGCTAACCACCATCTTGTCCAGGAAAGTAGCGAAGGTCGCATGCTCCAAAGAGTCCAAGAATCCCAAGGGGAAGTTCGCTCTGAAACGATCCTCCAATGTCCCTTTACTAGTTCATCTTCATTACATTCAGTTCATGGATAGACTCACGAAGGAAGCCACGAGGTTGGCCAAGAGGGACGGCTCTTCTACAGTCATGAAAAAACACTTGTTGGAAGCTCGTGAAACCACTTTAAAGCTGTTCAGAGGGTGATTTGAGACTATTTACATTTCAAAATACATGGTTCGGTTGTTTGAGCACTTCAACCATCTCGATGGCCTTCTTGGGGTCTCTTTTGTTATAGACAAACAGCCCTTGCAATTGTGCTGTTGACACAGTTGGGAGACCAAGCGTCCTAAATTGTGCCAGAAATTCATCACACAGATCTCTATGTGCTTCTCCGTAGAATCGGAGGAACATACGTTCGATCTGGTATATGGATGCATTGTCAATAAGGACCTTGTAGTCCACACGCCCAGGTCTTAGCAGGGCAGGATCCAGTTTTTCAGGGTGATTTGATGTCATGAAAGTAAGCATCTCTTCCGCACTTGCTACTCCGTCCAGCGCATTCAACAGCCCACTGAACGTAACACCACTGCTGTATCCCTTTTCGTCCGTTTGGGACCTCTTATTAAATGCTGCATCAACATCTTCCAGCAAGAGTATACTTCTCTCTGGGATGTGGTTCATCAAGTAGTTCAACCTATCGTCTGTTAGATTGGTCTCACTGAGGTTAAGAATGCAAATATTATAGTCCAAGTATCCAGCAAGGGATTGGATGAAACTCGTTTTTCCACTCCCTGGAGGACCATACAGCAGATACCCACGGCGGTATGGAATACCTCTGTCATGGTACCATTGTCCGCTACTCAAAAAGTCTTGAACATCATCGATTATGGACTCCTTGATACCGTTGTCCAAGACAACGGAGTCGATAAGTCTCTTGATACGAGGTTGACCAAAAGGTCTCCATTCTTGACCCCATGAGGTGTAAATCACCGTTTTTCCTTCTCGTGTTTTCAATGCCATTTTTTTAGCTTCTTCCAATAATGATGGGAACTTATTTCTGTCTCGGTATAGGGTAGTCAATGTTATAGTTTCAAATGGAGTCCCGTTGGTCATATCTAGTAGTTTTCCTGATCTTTCTCTGTTTATGAGCATCCATGCCCCCTCATATTTGATCAAGTGCTTTCCGGGACCTGGGACCAGTGAGAAACTTGTACTAATTGACCCATTATTGTGCTGGGTGTAATTAGTTTCCACTGATAAATGTCTTGAAGATCTGTGTTTATATTGTGACATCCATTCTAGAAACCAAAGATATGACTTGTCTTTACTTGGGATTTCCAAATCAACTAGCATTTGTCTGTAGGCCAGGCCGCTGAGACGGGTGATTCCACTCTTCATTACGGCCAAACCTGTACCTAGGATCATAAGACCTCCACCAGCAGCAAAATAGGGATTACCTTTCATAACATCCTCCAGCAGGCCACTGGCCATTCCTTTGAAAGAACCATCAGTTTCCTTCAATTTCTCTAAAGGGCCTGCGGACGTGGTACTAATGTCAGACGCAGGCAGTTGGTTCATTAGTTGCAGGGACTACGGGTGTCAATTTCTAGTGCTAGGGAGAGAGTACTGAAAAATCTCGATGGGGAATCCACCTTCAAAGCTCCAACGAAGATCGCCAGTTGCTCCGCGCAAATTTAACCTCCTGCGGAAAGGTCCCCTGCCACCCTCGCAACTCAACCACCAGACTCTGACCCGAATCTGCGATTATCTCAAGTCCCATCAATTCTAACCACCACAGTCGGACAATGTCAGATCAGGTCCCCAGTGCTAGCACAAACGTGAACAATCCTTTTGCACAGCCGGAGGCTTATGATTTTTCCAAATCCAAGATCTTCAAGACTTCGAACCGATTGATCGATGACATCAAGAATAGTGTGCTGTTTCTAGACCAGATCTCACTGCTAAACCGCCCAGCTGTTGATTACGCAACAGAATTATCCTCACAGTATCAAAACAGACAGATTAATGAATCATTCAAGCTAGTACTTCTAAACAATCAATTGGACTTTGCTCCGACGGTTTCTACGAAGCAACTACCGAATGGAACAAGAACAATTTTCCGTGGGCTCATTGTTCAAGACACTGTTCATGGTACAGCAATCTATGACATACCTGTGTACCACTGCCGAATAATGTTTAAGAGCTTGGAAAATGAGATACTTTGTTCAAAACATCAATTCTATCACTTTTCTGACGATTCCCTAGACTCATCAGATCGAAAGGAACTGGTAGTGGACTATGAAACAATATCTAGGGGTGAAGTAGCCGATTGCAAAGAGGACCACAAAAGGTCAATTGTGCAATCTTGCCCCGAAGTACTAGACTCTGCCAACTATGTTTGTCGAAAATGTCACAAAGTTCTAAGAATAGAGATTCTCTCTAAAGATTTATCCAATGAAGAGTATAAGCAGTTTGAGCTTAACGAGATCCAGTTTAGATACAGCAAGACTGTTTCTGCAGACCCTTCTTTGAACACATCTAATGAGAATGACGTCAATAAGATACCTTCTCAGTCCGAGTGTTTGTGGACTCTCTTTAAGGTCTTGAGGGGCCCATTGAGCCGAGATCCAGATGAATTAGAAATTAAAACTCTGGATGTTAATCACAAAATACTTAATATTCATCTTGATATGGATATTTTTGAAAAGTGCCTTTTTTTCCACACATCTAAGGATGGAAGTTATTTGACACCACCTTTATTCTCTGAGTTTGGAGTCTATGAAGAACTTGTGAGGGAATCCTATATTCGAAAGCTATTAGAAGTTGTGTATTTGGGTACAATTTGCCCAAATAATCCTGGTCTGAAACGACTAAACCAGTTCGCTCAAGCTTATTGGTTCAATGACACTGGCTCTAAAATATTCCACTTTTTGAAGGAATTTGATTCCACTGCAGCAATCGAATGGTTTGGTGGTCTTAGATACGATGTTCTAGAACGCTACAATCCTGCTTTAACGACCCTGGTTTCCGCAAATTATTTCAATAACGAACTTATTTGCGGTAGCTATAGCTTACTCTGCGATTCTGACCCGGAAAATATACCCAAATACTTTGATGCTTTAAGAGACATTGGCCATCTTAGACAAGCTCCATTCGTGCAAGAATTCGTTGCTAAAGAGGCTAGCAAGAATGTCTTCAGTTTTAGAGACACCATGAGAAACTATCAACTTTTGGGAATTGACACTTCTTCTGTAGATTGTTCTACACTGGGTGATGATGAGATTTTGAAGTTTTACAAGTATGAACTAATTCTCACTAATTCAGAATCAGGTTACGACAGACTAAGAAACGCACTGTCAGGAATTGCAGATTACCGCAAAAGTGAAACTCTGCTCAATTATCTTCGTATTGAACCTATCCATAGCATTGATCAGGCATACAAACATTTTGATACCCCAGAGAGTATAGAAGACGATGTTCTTATCACTGCATTTCAATTCAAAAAAGATGATTTTCCTCAAACAGCAGCTCTTTATGACCGAGCTCTACTTACGATAGCAATACACAGAAAGAGTCTTTTTCTGTGGTCATACATTACTCATAACTTGGAGAATTTTTACAAAGTCATAGTTGCGTCATCTAGTAACACTATAACAGATGTTGGAGATGCGTATAAATATATTGGCTGTGATTCCTTAGCAACAGATTTTCAAATTGTCACAATTTTTCAGGAAAGATTGATCAAAGATTCAGGAATTGACGTTATGCTTTTTTTCTATTCGTTGGCGGTGATAGAAAAATCTAGAAGTAGTAAACTTATTGGCAAATTTCTTCAAACTGGTGTTGTTGATCCTTCCTTTTTGCCCCTAGAAAGTTCTCCAGTTGGTTTGAACAACATCGGAAATACATGTTATTTGAACTCTTTACTTCAGTATTATTTCGTGATAAAACCACTAAGGAGTGCAATTCAAGATTTCAAGGACATCTTGCCTTCTAATGAAGTGGAGTTTACTGATATAGAGGAATATTCGAAAAGAAGAATTGGTGGTCGTACAGTTGGATTCAAGGAGACTGAGAGATCCTTTCAATTTGTTTACCAGTTGCGTGACCTCTTCGATGAATTGATTCATTCCCGTAGTATCGCCATTACACCCACTAAAGAGTTAGCATATCTTGCCTTTTCTCCAAGTACCGATGAGGTTCAATTTCATTCACCAGAAGAAAGTAAACGAAAACCAAGTATAACTGACTCGGATATCCGAATGAGTGATGCCCCTGTTCCTGAGTTATCACCGGCAGGAATGGACTGGAGTTCCTCCATTGCCTATCCGGAACCATCATTTTCTCATCATGAAGGTTCAGCGGGAACAGACTCTCCCGATGAGTCCTCTGAGTCGATACATTCTCCTACAAAACGGAAATTATCTCCTCAACCTTCCGTGGAGGACTTGAATAAGATTGACAACACTGTATCCCTCACAAAGGCGGAGCCGCCAACTATAACCCTGCCCAAAAGAGCCACTACGGCAGTCGCTTTGATTGGAAATGATCAACTGGAGAATGCTCTTGAATTAGGTAGACAACAAGATGTCACAGAATGTATTGAGAATGTTCTCTTTCAATTAGAAAGTGCTTCAAAACCTACATCGCTGGATCCAGATGATCAAGAGCAGAATGATCTTGTAAAAGAATTGTTTTATGGCAGAACGAAGCAAGTTTTGCAACCAGTTGATAAAGAAACCAAAGAGAACATTCTTGATTCTTCGGTGAGGACCAAAGTTGAAAGATTTGTAAGTCTGCTTGTTAATATTGGTGATCATCCAAAGGATATCTATGATGCGTTAGACACTTACTTTACGGAAGATTTGATTGATTTGGATGATGGACAGGTCAAGAGAACTCTTACGATCACTGAGCTTCCAAAATTCCTACAAATTCAAATTCAAAGAGTCCAATTCGATCGTGAACGAGGGATTCCATTTAAAGCACTAGACCCTCTACCCTTTCACGAAAAACTTTACATGGATCGTTACCTTGAAACTGACAATGAAGAGTTAATTTCAAAGCGAAAAGAGATATTCCAATGGAAAAATGAGATGAGCAAACTCAACAAACGTAAGGACGAAATTTTGGTACCCAGTTCTCACTCTATGACACCAAGAAATGCTCTTATTGCAACTAAAGAATTCTTGGACGCTCAAAAGGAGTTGCCTGGAGATATACAGGCCACCGAGGCTACCCTGCTCACTATACAGAAAGAAATTGATTTACTTAACAATGAGCTCCAAAGTATCAACTCAAGACTTTCCGAATTGGAGGAAAAATGCCAACATCAATTTGATCAATTTAAGAACACTGGCTATTCGATTTTTGCCATTTTCATCCATAGAGGCGAAGCCAGCTACGGGCATTACTGGATTTATATTAGAGACCCTACTCGAAATATTTACAGAAAGTACAACGATGAGACAATCACCGAAGTACCGATTTCAGAAGTATTCAATTTTTCGGAGGCAAACACTGCTACTCCATATTTTTTGGTATTTGTCAGGGAGGATCAAGAGGATGAAGTTGAACCACTGAAAAGAGAGGTGGACAGCTCTCCCACAACCGAAACTTCCCGAGTATCTGTAGAAGAACTAGATTAATACATAGCATTATTAGGTATTCACATACTTTTTATTTTTCGTAGTTGCTGATTCAAGTGCTTCTATAATGATTATGCCGTTCGAAGAAGCTGCCGCATAGAGGTTAGAACTTGAGATCGACTCATTCCAACAGAGAGAAGTAAAAGTGATAGAATTGGGAAAAATGGTAGTGTCCAAAGTATGCTTTTGCTCTATTCTAGCAACTTTTAAATGAGAGACCAGGCGAAAACCATTTTCCAAGGAAGAGTGTTCCAACTTCCACAGTGTAACACTTGCAGGTTTACTCCTACCTCTTGACGAGAAGAATATATTTTGAAAAGAATTAGCAATGCGAATTTCGCCGTCAACAGAGGCAGATAACGTTAGTGGATGTAATGGTGAGGTTCCGATCCTGTTGATTCTGTTGTCATGGTTGGTTCCCGAAATGATCGCAGTTGGGTCTCTAGCGGTAAACAACGTAAGAGAAGGTGTGTCGTCTGTAGCTATGAACATTCTTGTAAATGGAGAGTACTCTATTTGATTCAAAAAATATCTCTGTTTGATAGCAGTTCTGGCAAGTTTAGTTATGTCTGCAATATCAAGAATCAAACTTTTGTATTCAATCGAAGTGATAACAACAAGTTCACTATTCAGCGATTCATCGTAAAGAAGATCACCTCCATTGGATTTCAAAAGAACAATGGATTGAAGTGGGGTTTGATAGAGATATGTGGGAGATGATACATCTTCATCCGCAAGATCGAATTCCCCAACGGAACCAGATGATGTTGCGAAAATAATCCTTTCAGATGATATCATGTCAAAGGATGTAATCAGATGATCTTTCAAAGAAAGCTCTAGTGATGGTTTATCTAATTGTATGCAAACATCACGCTTCGGGTCTTCAAATGCGAACTTGTACACATGGATTGTCTTGTCACTGGATAAAGCAACTAACTGCACAACGTTGTCGTCAGTAGGCAATACTTTAAGGTTGGTCAAACCGCCAGTATTCAGGTACATTGTTACCAACAAGATTGAACTTAAATCATTTGGGTTTATTTTGTAGAGTTGTAAAGCAGAAGGATATCGTTGTCTTTTGAATACCGAAAATTGGGGATTAAAGGCACCGTCTTGTGGGTCGTGATCTTTGAGTGAAATGAGAAGGTAAGCTGAAACTTTTTCTTTCACATAACTCGGGAGCCATAATGTTTCTAGAACAAAACCTCCCGTGTTCAACAGTTTTGCGATTCTTTTGTTTTCATTAGGAATATCAATAATTGTGGCAGGTTCTAAAACCGTCATGTTTGGAGAATCATCTATCTTTATAGATATAGGGTTACCAAGTTTGGGTAGGGTATCAGTTTTCAGAACAGATTGGTAGTTTGTATCTGGAAATGAAGCCAGCTCAAAGTCCCTTACATTGTACTTACCCGAAGCAACAGTGGAAACTGATGGATGAAAAACATTAGTTAGCCAATCTTCACGTCTACCTATAATCGACTTGAGTACCTTAAAATTGAACCCGTAGCAGTAAAATATTCTGTCTTTTAGGGCCAATGCTGTGACCCTTGAAATAGAGTCTATTCGCTGAAGCGTGTTTTCAAAGTGAAGAAGTTCGTCTAAATACGGATCGTCATCAAGTTTCTTGTACTCTTGATCTAAAGATCTCAACTCAAAGTAGGAGGACTTAGTGGGTACTGTCTTTTTAGAACGCTTTTGGGTCTTGATGGAATTGCTCTTCGTTATTGCTTCTTTTTCATTGTTTGTTTCTGGGATAGTGGTGTTTATATAATCCGTATCTGAATCATTTTCGACTCGGGACGAAGTTCGCTCCGTGGCGTCTAACTTAGGAGAAGCTTTGTCCACGAGTTCAGATTTGACAAGTCTCCCTGAGATCCTTTGGCTTCTTCTTGCCATTGGACCGATAATTAGGAGTACGACTGGGATAAAAGGAGAAGATGGTTAAGATACAGGCGCGATATCCAAATAAAGGCATTCTATTCTACTCACTAACGTCTACTTGACCTACTTACTGAGGCCAGAAAGTGCCTGGTGGAAATCTTGGATCAGATCTTGCACGTCCTCAATACCAACAGAAACTCTGATTAAGGTCTTGCGTACACTTTTATCGGTCATTGATCTCCATTCCACAAGACTCTCTACACCTCCAAGAGACGTAGCATGGTGGAAATACTTCAAACGGGACGGTAGTTGACGAGCGGTTTCTGGAGAGTCGACGTAAATAGAGAAGACTGGACTGTGGCCAATTGGAAGCTGTGCCTTGATGTAGGCGTCCTTTTGGAGAGATGAGTGGTGGACGGCTGATAGAGCGGAAAACTCTTTGATGTGATCATGCAAATATTGCACTAGCTGTTGAGCACTTTGGCTTTGAGTAAGGAGTCTGATCTTGAAAGTTCTCAGTGATCTCAAAAGAAGAAAGCTCTCCAAATTGGAGATATTGGTCCCCAGGTACACCCTATCCTCAATCAATTTATGCTTGACACTCACGTCCTTGGTGACCAGACAACCGGCTAGCAGATCCGAATGGCCTCCAAAGTACTTGGTAGCCGAGTGCATGATCATATCAGCACCGAACTTGAATGGCTCTTGTAAAGGTGGAGGTGCCAGGGTGGAGTCAACCACAAGGTAAGCACCTCTGGCGTGGGCCTTCTCGGCATAGTGCCTGATATCAAAAGAAACACCTTCTGGGTTGACAGGAGTCTCCAAATGCACTATATCACCTGGTCCGAGCTGACTGTAGTCGTCATCCAAGCCTATTTGCTTCAAATTATTCAACCTAGTAAAGATATCGGCGATTCCGTGACATCCGTGGTAGCCTTGACCGATGGCTATGACTTTGGGGTTATAATGGGTCAACATAGCCATAAACGCAGCTAAACCTGAGCTGTACATCACCACAGGGCCATCTAGGATCCCTTCAAACACTTGCTCAAGCTTTTCTGAGTTGGGATGGGACAGACGTGAGTAGATTGGGTTATCCAACAGCCCGCTGCCCGGATCTAGGTCCTCAGCGGCCACCAAAGCGGCAGGGTCGTTCTTGTATCTGAAAGTAGTGGAAACGTTTATCGGCTGGACAACATCTGGCACTCGGGCCGAGGAGTCGTCTCCGTGGATCAGCTTGGTGTTGAAACCGGCTAGCTCAATATCGTTATCCCTGGTCATGGACTGTTTAAGGGCTATTTTTCAGTTTTAATCCTTCGTTACTCCCTAGAAAAGTGGTGATTTGAGACACAGTATAGTGGATACTAATGGTTCTTATTCACGTGACCTTTTAGAAAATTATCGTCTTCTGTATGCATAACATATGCAATGGAGTTTCCTGCAAAAACTACCTGCTAATGTATGGATGTTAGAATTTCCATCTCCGATTATGTAATATTTTCTTTCCTCAAGATCAATCTTGGGCTATTTATACACGCAGAGCTCAACCGTTTCACTTATCAACAACGTAACTTGACCATGAAGTTGAGTTGGAGATTATTTTTGTTTGCATTTATAGTGGAGCTTGTTGCCAGCGAGTCTTCGTTTCCATCATTTTTGTTCTCGCACAAATTGATACCTGGAATCCAAGACAAGTTACCTCATTCGCCCCAAGAGCCCTTCACGCTTCAACAGACGAACTACCTTATAAACGAAGTGCTGGAAAAGTGTCAGGCCAATGTGTTTATTCTTGTGAATCAGCCTGGCTTGAAAGTCCAAGACTTTCAGGACTTTTATTCCTTCCAAAATTTGAGGAGCTATATGGTTCATGCGAGCACCATCTTAACGTTCCCACACACAGTGGTCAGCAAGGAAGACTCTGTCAAAGGTCTGGATCTGGATAAAATTCAGACTTACTTAATGAAACAGTGCAGAGCAAAGCTGATGACGCTGAAAGATAACGATCCTGGAAGCATTGAATCGTATATTGACAGTAGAACTAGAGTCATCAGGATGGACTTTGCTGGTATTCCTCCAGAGGGCGAAGAAGAATACGAAGGCCAACGAGTGGACATACTAAAGCAAAATGATTTGATATTATTAAAGGTTATTAGAGAGTTACCTTCTCCGTTCATCACTTTACTGTATACCACAGATAACCTACAAGAGTTTGAGAAAATACCCAATGAGATCATAAACGTCAACGACTTTCCCGATGATCCCAATTTGATTCCAAATTCGATGAAGACTGAGATTCTTCGAAAAGAAAATGTCATTTTCCCCGACATAACTCTATTTGATCTTACCAGGTTAGCTGAGTATGAAAGAAATAATCTTGGCCACTATATGGTTGATCAAAAAGATACAAACGGAGAGCCAGTTTTGCCTGTGAATGATGAGAAAGATAAACCTATCTTTAATAAACCCAGATCAAAGACGGTTAATGTTCGACCTGAATGGTTAAGATTTGGGGAGGATGACTCCTCAATTCCTACAATATTCAACGAGGAGATTTTGAGAGAGAATGCGTTGTTAGTGCTATCGATATTGGTGTCAATTATTGCACTGGTTCTTTACATGACGCTCAAGATCGTAGCATCGTTATTTCGTTTAGCGGTTAGAGGTGTTTCCAAGCAGAAGACAGAGTAGGGAAGGAATGCAGTTTATCCATGATGCAGAACAATTTTGTCTCGTTGCAACTCATGGTTGTCTGTGTTCCTGCTTACAAAAGCAGTGTTACTATATGCAAGATTCATAAGAGATTTATCAGTAGATTAATCCCAGTCTGATATTGCTGTTGTTACAGAGATGATGTGACTACATCTGATATTGCGATCCCAATAGAGCATAGTCAATTCGGCACCCAATCTCATACATTGACGAATTAGCATATGCTTTCAATGGAACTTTCACAACTTCATTGTATAATAAGCATTCTTATACGTACTTTGCTAACATAGATAATGGCCGTATTCTCCACCAACGTGTTTAGTTTCCTACTAGCGTAAGGGAAGTGTGCTAAGATAGTCTCTCGCGAACAGCCTACAATATCATTCTCACCACTAACCTCTCTCTCCACCATAACCATGATCCATTCTGTGCTAATATGTAAGTATTACTGAATTTGCGCTGTCAATTCAATGAATACTAACCACCAGTCAACAATGATGGGCTTCCGCGACTGATGAAGTTCTATACTTCCGTGGACAACGAAACACAGAGGCTTTTATTGCAACAAGTACACCAACTGGTCATTACAAGGACAGAAGACCAGTGCTCCTTTTTAACTCCACCGCCATTGCTGGAGGACTACGATGATATCAAGGTCATTTATAGACATTATGCCACGCTATATTTTGTGTTTATCGTGGATAACCAAGAATCTGAGCTCGGTATATTGGATCTAATTCAAGTGTTTGTGGAAGTGCTCAACAACTGTTTTACCAATGTTTGTGAATTAGACTTGGTTTTCGGATGGCAGGTTCTACAAGCTGCGCTGGAAGAGATTGTACAGGGTGGAATGGTGATAGATACCAATATCAAGAAGATAGTGGCAGCCATCGATAGGGCTAACCTGCAAATCGAAAGCAGCACCACAGGAAGTAACTTAGCATCGAAGGGTCTCTCTGCTTTCAAGAAACAGGCCCCAGGGTTATTTAACGCATGGGGTTGAATAAATTAAAGTAAAAAAAGACTATATACACAATGAACTAGCCAATCACCAGAACTTCCATTTAGAACCCTTGGTATTTTCGAGTTGGGAAGTTTCCTCCACTTGTTTCTTCAATAGCTCAAGCTCTTCCCTCTGTTTCTCCTCAGCCTGACCCTTTTCGAATGCTTGTTTGGCGACTAATAACTCTTTACCTTTTGGAAGGCGGTCCGTTGGACCCGTTGACGACGTTTCCCAAGACGGTGTTAGAGGTCCTGTTTTCCATATTGGATCGTTAGATTTGGATGTTTCTTTGACGATTTTCATTAGCTCTTCTTGCTCTTTCCTACGAAGATTTTTGTTTTGCTCATATTCCTGTCTCAACTCTGGGGAAAGACTAGCGATAAGTTGCTCTTCAGTAGGAGTGGTGTACTTGAAGAGTAAGACCCCAGTTCCAATAATTCCACCGCCATAGATCAGCGACTTCTTCCAAAGCTGATACGTGGTGTTAGTAGCGGACATAAATGATCTGATATGGATAGCTACCACTGGCTGGTATCGTGATGGAAAAGTCCTAATAGAGGTGTAAAGGTGTACTGCAGCGATTTCAGATGGCTCCAACTGTCGCCTTATTTGCACATGAAGATACATGGATCGTTCTGTTCGTATAAAAAAAGTAAGCTGATTTAGTTCATATAATACCATCAGAAAAATACCAGAAATTTCTTCACTGCTCTTCACTGTCTAAAACACACTCACTTAAAACATCCATGTCCTTAAAAAGAGACTACAATATCATCGTGATAGGCGCCGGGGTCGTTGGTCCGTGTATAGCAACTGCTCTCGCCAGACAAGGCCGCAAAGTGCTTATCGTGGAGCGAGACTGGTCCGAACCAAACAGGATTGTCGGTGAACTGATGCAGCCTTCTGGACTGAAAGCCCTGAGGGAACTTGGAATGATCGAAGCGATTAATGATATTGGCGCGTTTTACACGGAAGGATATGTAGTCAAGAATTACAACGAAGATGTCCTGATCCCCTATTCGTACAAACAGGACCTGAACCTAGTAGAGGAGCCAGTCCCGGGCTGTGTGAAGGACGGCAATAACAAGTTGAAAGACGACGTGGATGCGGAATCGGGCATTTCTGTCAAACATTGGGAGTCTGATGAAAGGGTCAGAGGCGTGGCTTTCCATCATGGTAGGTTCATCATGAATCTGAGAAGAATAGTGACCCAAGAACCAAATGTGACAAAACTACAAGGCAACGTAAACTCGCTGCTAAAAGACGAGTTTGATAACTGCATTGGTGTAGAGGTTGAGGATGACTCCAAGAATCGTAATAAATACACTGCTGAATTGGTTATTTGCACAGATGGAATCTATTCTAAATTCAGAAAAGAGTTGTTTTCGTCTCAAAAACCCTACGTTGGATCGTACTTTGTTGGCTTAGAACTGCACAATGCCGTAATGCCTAAGCCTCACTATGGCCATGTCATCATGGGAGATCATGCTCCGGTTTTAATGTACCAGATTTCCCAGACCAAGACTCGAGTTCTATGCGCCTATCGCTCCGGGAAACTGCCCCCTAAGAATGACGTGCTTAAGTATCTAAATGAAGTGGTCTTGCCAAGCTTCCCTGCTGTGACACAGCCCTCTCTGATAGAGGCTTTATCAAAGGATGACTGTTATCGTGCCATGCCGAACCAATTTTTGACTGCAAAGGCAAACACCATTTCAGGACTGGCCTTCATTGGAGACGCTCTAAATATGAGACATCCATTGACAGGCGGAGGAATGACAGTTGGTATAAACGATGCAGCATTATTGGCACGAATCTTGTACGACGTTGAAGATCTTTTGGATGATGGTGTTGTATCTGAGAAGATGGTTGAGTTTCACTACGAGCGTAAGAAGCTGAGCTCTGTGATTAACGTGTTATCGATCGCCTTGTTTTCCCTGTTTGATGGTGATACTAAGGCGCTGCAAATCCTCAGGCAAGGGTGTTTTGCGTACTTCAAGCGTGGTGGAAAGTGCGTTACAGATCCCGTTGATCTTCTGAGTGGTCTCTTACCCAGTCCTATGACTTTATTCTACCACTTCTTCAGCGTGGCTTTTTACGGTCTTTGGTTAAACTGCGTTGATAGAGGGTTGGTCGGCTTCCCCATGGCCATCTGGGAGAACTTGTGCGCCCTTTACACTGCTATCATTGTCTTCACTCCTTATCTATGGAACGAGCTGCTGGTTTAAGGATTTTATTTAGACATTACATGTATTTATATTAATGAGGTAACTAATAAATGAAGTTGCAGATTGACCCAAGGCCTTGCCTATAAGGTAAATTGCCGAAACGGCTAAGAAATTCGTTTAGATGAATGACGTAATCAAGATGTTTTTTTTTTTTTCAACGCCGTGTAATATCTACATGGGGTATTTTTCCAGAATATGAAATAGACGGCTCGTCTTTGGAACGGTGTAATATCTCCCATACTGCAATTCAATGCTGAAGCTACCTAAGCCTCAGAAGGTGGACCAACGTCCAGAGTGCTTCTCATCTACTTTCAAGGAGTGCCTCTGCATTTTTACATTGACGTTTGCACCAGCAGCAGCGTCGATGGCCACGGGAGCCTACCAGATTTCTATCAACGGTGTTTCTGACCACTTTAATGTTACCGGTGGAATACTGACGTGGAGTATTAGCAGTGTAGGCCTTGCAAACGGGAGCTTGCTGCTGCTAATGGGGAGTGTAGCAGACCTGTTTGGCAGACGGTACTCTGTGTTAACGGCATTCACACTTTACTGGGTATTTTCTCTTATTGGCGGATTTATGAACAACTACATTGCTCTATGTATCTTCAGGGCTCTGCAAGGTGTTGTTGTAGCCGTTGGAACGCCAGCTGGAGCGGGGATCATTGGGGCCAACTATCCTGTAGGAAAGAGGAAGAACAGAGCATTTGCATGCTTTGCCGCAGGAGCTCCTATAGGAATGTGTCTTGGACTGGTAGTCGGTGGTATCGCTTCGGAGTTTCTTAGCTGGAGAGCCATTCACTTCTTCAATGCAATATGGTATTTCCTTTTGAGTTTGGCCGCCTACTTAACATTGCCCAGAGAAGAGGAAACAGAGGTGTCCAAGAAAGGAAAGCTGGCCACCTTGAAGGAACTGGATTACATGGGAACCTTCCTTTCTCTGACGGGGTTTACGTTGTTTTGCTTTGCCCTGACCCAGGTTGACGTTACACCCCACAGATGGAAAACACCCTACATCATCGCGTTGCTTATAGTTGGCGCCCTTTTAATTGTCGCATTGTTCTTCTGGGAGAAATATGTGCCACAAAGACCCTTAATGCCAATGGAGATGTGGTCAAACTCAAGGTTCACCCATAGCATTACCATCATGGCCCTCCTTTGGCTCTGCTTCTCAGGAACACTGACATATTTCTCGATTCTGTTCTTTGAAAATGTTCAGGGGAGATCCCCTCTGCTCACCACTGCATACATCCTTCCGATGGGCATTGTGGGGATACTGACCAACATTTTCATTGCTTTTACCCTGCACGTAATCCCAGGTAGAGTTTTATTACTTGCGGCGTCGCTTTCCTTCTGCGGATCGTCTATTATCTGGGCCACAGTTTCCAAGAACCGGCTTTACTGGGCTGGACCGTTCCAAGCAATCAGTCTGTCAGTCATAGGTGCTGACACCGCATACAACGTATGCAATATGGTGACGATGACATCAGTCTCCAAAAGCCTTCAGAGCTCCGCAGCCGGGGTCTTCAACACTATCATCAACCTTTCCGGATCTGTAGGGCTGGCTATTTCGTCTGCCGTTGTGAACGCCCGGAACCCGCTTTATGGAACCCCTCAGCAGAACGACGACCCAGTGAAGCTACTGGACGGGTTTAGAAACGCGTGGTACTGCGCCATAGGGTACACTGTTGTTGCGGTGATCCTGTCATGTTTCCTGAAGGTGGGGACATATGGCAACACGGAGTCTGAGAAACTGAACACCGATGCAGACCCCGAAACACTACCCGAGGGCGCAAACTTGAAAATGAGCTCTCCAACCACAGTGACTACCTACGAGACAAAATAGCGGCGAAGCTGAACGAATTCCATCCAAAGCCGTCTCAGCTGCATTAGTGTTGGAGCTTAACAATAAAAGCTTAGTAATGTACCTCTCTATGTCAGAAAAGGCGACCGAAGCCGCACCATGCAAAAGTGCAGTTAATTCTTATTATGCGCCTTTTTTAGGCGCAGTCTTCAAGCCTCTACGGGGACTAGAATGCGGAGCAAGCATCTAATCACCAGATAATATTTGCCAAAGAGGCAACTCCTTCTCCTTGAAAATATTCATTCATAAAGTAGTCTGCCGAACGGTCCTTTTTTTCCCTAATTTCTTTCGAATTGTATACTGGTCAAAACTGTGTTGACAACTAGTAAACGTGATAATGGTGGAGGTTTTTATGGTGCATCCGAATCTGCAACTCTCATCCTGTAATAATGACCTTACCAAGGATCTACACCGGTACAAATCGGTCTACGAGACCCTTAAGGAGAGGTATAATGAGCAGCTCAGCGCATTTGAAAAATCTCACGGAGGTTCCAAGGAAGACGACGGGTCGTTACAATTTAAGGAACTGGGGTACGTCAAGTATTTCGTGGATTTGGCCAAAAAGGAATATGAATATATGTGTTCATACTACCAGATTAACAACATCATACGGAAATACTTCAGCAAGCAAGAAATCTCTCCAGAGACGGAGGAAGAAGGCCTGGATCTCATCGAGAGAGAAATGGCCTCCTACAAAGAAATCGAGAAAGAGCTGGAACAGTTGAAGGCTCGCAGAGGTGAAGTGGAGCAGCCCATCGCCGAATACTGCCAAAGTCATCCGGATGAAGAAGGGTGCAAGAACAGAAAGGAGCCTCGTCGTGATACAATTAATGCACATAATTAAATGGTTGTAAAGTAGTACATATACGGTAATAATAAATTGGCTCTTTTTTTCTAAGGGTAGTAGGACGAGGACCCGATGTAGGTCCAGCCGCCAAACTGTTTCTGGACACTTTCAGAGAGATAGTCGTCGACCACCGAGTCCATGGGCCTTTCACTGGTGAACTCGGCGTCAAAGTTGGACGTATCGAACGAGTCTTGCACTGGCGGCTTGAAGGGTGGAATGTAAGATTTCGAAATAAGTCGCTGCCAGTCAATGTCTGCAAAGAATTGGTGGTTTTTGATCTCATGAGAACCATTGACACCCAGTCTTTTGGTTGGATCTCTTTGCAATAGGCCAGTGATCAAGGACTTGGCGTCCGGATCAAAGCCAGCAGGGAATTTCAAGGGATCGTTCAGAATCTTCTTGTACATCGTTTTGACGTTCTCATCGTAGAACGGAGGTAATCCAACAGTCATTTCGTAAAGAAGTGTTCCTAACGTCCAGAAGTCCACAACTCTGGTGTAGCCCTGGCCACTAAGCAGTTCTGGAGCCAGGTACTCCGGTGTACCGCAAAACGTATTGGTCTTTTGCTCAAGTTGCATGTTTATTTTGCAGAGTCCAAAGTCACAGAGCGCAATGTGACCCTGGTAGTCAAGTAAAATATTTTCTGGCTTCAAGTCTCTATAGATGATGTTCATTTCATGAAGAGTCTCTATGGCGGATAACAACTCCGATATGTAGAACTTAGCTCTTGCTAGGGAGAACTTACCCGATTTCAACAAATGGAAGAATAGCTCTCCACCGTTGATAAATGATAACACAAGATACAGCTTGCTTGGCGATTGGAATGCAAATTTTAAAGGAACAATGAATGGGTTATCAACCTTTGATAGCACAAATTTCTCGGCTAAGGTATGGACAACTTCCATTTTGGAGACAATATGGGCCTTCCTTATCACTTTCAAAGCATACACCTTGCCTGTATCCTTCTTACGAACTTGCATAACTTTCCCAAAAGAGCCCTTACCGATGACTTTTAAAAGTTGAAAGTCATCAATGCTCATTGACGTTTTAGAAGAGTATGGGTGAAAATCAATAGAAAGGTTTATGAGGCCCATGCAATCTTTGTTGTATGGGTTGATAATATTAACCCATTCATGGTTGATAAGCCTTGAGCTTGTTGTTACGTTCGAAATGTTTGTTGATTTATTCAAGTTGACCTTGGCAGAGCCAATCAGAATGTCATGTTGAGGTAGTGGTCTAAAAGACTCTTTGTCATTGTGCAGGTTTTTGGCTTCTTCATTCAGTTGATTCAAAGACTCCTCGGGTATCAAGACAGATGGCAGTCGGGCAAACGCATTAATTGTTAGCGTCTGCATATTGCTACTAACGTCAAATGTAGTTACATTGTTGAACTTGGGGGAATTGATGGTGTTTCCAATGGAGTTGATGGTCTCTGTATTCTTGTCAAATTCGACTACCAAATAAATCAGGGGCTTTTTCACAGGAGTGGGATCATACATGGAAGGAACAGAAATTAGGGCCGGGATTGATTTGGTCATCAACAGCTCCAGTTTCTTGGAGTTTATTCTGTTACCAGTTTTATCCTTCTCATTGGTGATTTGAGAAGCAGAAGACAACAGTTCATTGCAAGTTTCTTGTAGCTTTGACAGGTTCACATCTACTCCTGATTCGATCAACCTATCCATGAGCACCTTGGAAATTTTCAGGGGGATAGGAAGTTGCATGTCGTTACCGGTATAAATTTTACAGGTCAAGAGACCTGGCTTGAAGCCTTCAGACTTTGTCTCTGAAGCATTGAGCTGGGACTTGGAGTCAGAGTCTGAGATCAACACAGGATCTGTCGTGGACAAATCTTTGGTGAAAATAGCCTGCTCTTCATCCTTTAGATTCAGTTTGTTCAATTCTTCATCGACGTTTACGGTATTGCCGGAACGTGACACCCCTCTCTCCAACTCCACTGCCGTTTGTGTGGACATGGCGGACTCCGTTGTGGAGTTTTTTCTCTGGTTCACTTGCTCCAGACTATCCCTGGTCAGAACAGGTTTGGGCTTGGAAACACTGACGACATCCACGCTGCTTGAACTAGGAGACCCACCGCTATAGAAGCTCTGATCGTCCGTCGGAGTGGACGATTCTTTCTTCGCTCTGGAGAAGTGGTGGGTTGACTCCTTGAGCTTTTGCTTCCATGATGACATCATATTGTACTAACAGACTCTCAAAGGGGAACCAGAGAAACGAACCAATACACGTTTAATCGGAAGACAGATCTGCAATGTCGTCTTAGCCAGGCATACCCCAGTCGTGCGCGAAACCGGTCGGTTTTCTTTCTTGGGTGCTGAAAAGCGGCAGAGATTACATAAGCAGAATACTCAATTGATACAATGTCTGCCCCTGATGTGCGGCTGCCCTTTTCGGTACCGTGTTTTTTTTCTTGTATTTTTCCTAATATTTTTTCCACCCGCCTCACTAACGCGCTCGAGCTCCTTCCATACGCAACCTCACCTCACCAAACAAAAACAACCTGACTCTCGTTTTATTCCTACTAAGACCCGTTTGCAAGCGATCCCTCACCCAAAGCAAGCCCTCTCCCTTCAGTTAACCAGCTCCAGACTACCAGTCTATTCCACTCATTTATTTAACTCGCTTCTTTGGACCCGCCCAGTGTTGGATTTTACTTAGCTTTCTATCAAGTTTCAGTGTTTTCATTTCGTTTAGACACACAGATAACTAGTACAGCGGCCCTAGACAAGATACAAGCCGTGCAATATGTCTGTCGACCCATCATTTGCACTCCGTGCTGCGCAGTCGGCGACCAGGCACCGCAACGAGTACCAGGAACAACCCATCGACAAAGTGGTATCTAGTGTTATGAGCGCCAATAAGAGATTATCACAGGCTTCGACGAACACCAACTCGTCCAAGCGAAAATCAAAGAACCATGTCGGGCCCTGGAAGCTTGGCAGAACCCTTGGAAGAGGCTCCACTGGACGTGTTCGCCTCGCAAAACACTCTACAACCGGCCAACTGGCTGCTGTCAAGATCGTCCCCAAATCGACTTTCCTCGATCAAAAGGCTAGCGATAAGAGTGCTGTAGCATCCTCCCATAGAATTGACTCCAATGGATTGCCATATGGTATTGAGAGAGAAATTATCATCATGAAGCTTATAAACCACCCCAACATCATGGGTCTGTATGACGTGTGGGAGAATAAAGGTGAACTCTATCTTGTGCTGGAGTACATCGAAGGTGGTGAGCTATTTGACTATTTGATCAAGAACGGCCGACAGCCCGAGTCCGAGGCTGTTCGCTACTTCAAGCAGATCATTGACGGGGTCAGCTACTGCCATCAGTTCAGCATCTGTCATCGTGATCTAAAACCGGAGAACTTGCTGCTAGACAAAAACTCCAACATCAAGATTGCTGACTTTGGAATGGCTGCTCTGGAGACAAAGGACCGCTTATTGGAAACCTCGTGTGGTTCTCCGCACTATGCTTCTCCCGAGATCATTGCTGGTAAGGATTACCATGGATCTCCTAGTGACGTGTGGTCATGTGGTATCATCCTGTTTGCTCTTCTTACTGGCCGTTTACCATTTGACGATCCGAACATTAGAAACTTGCTGATCAAGGTTCAGTCTGGAGTGTTCACTATGCCAGATTACCTCTCCGATGAGGCCAAAGATTTGATCACAAAGATGCTCACTGTCGATCCCACCCAAAGAATCAAGATACTGGATGTTTACGACCATCCTCTGATTCAAAAATATAAGGACATTTTAGACTTTAATTATTCTTACAATCAGTCCACAGTTAACGTTGTGAACAGCGAGTCACCCATTGATACTGTTGACGAGAACATCTTACAGAACCTTCAAACTCTGTGGAAGGGCGTTGACAAACAGGATATCATTTCAAAGTTGAAAAATTCCAAAATCTCCTCCGAGAAAGTGTTTTATCGACTCCTTTTGAAGTACAGGGATGACCACAGTGATTTTGTGCTTCCTTCAAGAAGGAACTCGAAAAAGCGATTGTCTAATTCTATTCCCCGATCCACTAGCATTGTCACAACTACCATTAAAGATGACGCTGGAAACACTTTAGAGTCAAAGACGGAAATAGTACGAAATGCCCCAACTGGATTGAGCTCAAGACACTCTGCAAAATCTATAAAGTCCCAAAGGAACAGTATTAAAGCTTCAACATCCAAGAAACAAGTGTCTTTGAAATCCTCCTTTTCGAAGAAGAGTCTAGTAAAGAAAAATGTCTCCATGAACAGCTTCAAATCATCACTCGCTCCCCCACGGCTACCCTTAGCAAATATTAATGAGACCAAGTCGGAACTCAAGGATTTTTCTTTTCTGTGTGATCATATATTCAACTCCAATGGAACCTTTGATGAAGAGCCATTGCTGGATCCCAGCTCAGAATTTTTATTCTGTGAAGATGAAACAATTATCTCCAACGAGGTACCTCTCGGAACTCTACCCAGCAAGGTCGATTCTATGGTGTTGAGGGATTCTACAAATATTGTTGCTAATGCCAAACGCAAGGAATCCAAACAGTTACCAAAGTTGCCAAAGCTACCCAAAGACGAATCGTACTTGTCATTGGCAGTGAAAGAAGACAAAAAATCAACGAATGAAAATTCTAGAAATTTCTCTTTGGACCCAAGAGTTGCTTCTTTGAACAAGAGAAATGTAAGCGACGGGGCATCATCTGTACTGACGAAATTTGGTGTGCGTTTAAGCACAATAGATATCTACAAGGAGTACAATGATTCACCTTCAAGCTCTTCGAAAAGCTTAAATTCCAACCTCAATTCGAACACCGATACCACATTGACCAGTTCATCAAAACCTCAGAGTACAGCTAAGCCGGATGCCTGGCAGAATGTCATGACCCAGAAAAGAGAGAGTTTCTTGCCACTTCCAACTGGGCTGACGTTTTCTGGTAAGCTGCATTATTCCTCTTCTTCCTCTACGAGAGACTTGGCCTCGTTGTTACGCCCTGAAGCTCCTAAACTTACCCTGAAAGAATACAACTCAAAGGTCAAAAAGCTGGATAGTGTCAAGGAGATCGGTAGCACTTTACGTAAGAACAGTCAGCGATCCAGAGCAACAGTGGAGGAGCCTGCTCAAAAGGATGATAAAAGCAACCTTAATGACGATACTCCTGCCTATGTGGACGAATTCTCCTTTGATTATCACGATCTCACAGATAGTTCTGTTCACGTAGCAGAACCGGTTACATTTTCAAAGACGAATGACGTTACTTATTGCAGTCCAATTGAAGAGAAGTTTGCTGATGTTGAATCCATGAATGACCCTCAGAATACTGACCATGTCACTCTTTCCGAGAAATCAATTAAACAGCATCGCAAGGTTGCGTCTGATGGTACTCATGATTCAAATTTGAATATTGTTGTCCAACCGTTCAATAATATTCGCAACTCTCTATTTGTTGACAACAGTGTCAATGAAATAATTGAAGAGGATAGTAGAGAACGTATTTTCGAAAAGACGTTTGATCAGAAAATGTCCAGATTTTCTCAGTATTCTCTATCGAATGGGGAGCCATCTTTCAATCAAAAGAGATTCACAAAAGTGTCCATTTATGGAGACTCAGACGATACCTCGACCTTGAATTTGGAAAGACTAGTTAACAACCCCAAGGAAAGAAGGTCTTTGGCGACCCAGTACTCAACGATATTTGACGTAGCTGAGGACGAGAAAAGTACAACGGAATCTAGACATCCTGAGCCACAGCTGGAAAGAGGTGTTAAAAAGGACCAGATTAAGAGAGTGTCTCAGTTTTCTAATACCCTGAGCGACAATAATGCTGAGATAGGAAGAACCCAGTCCACCAGACGAAGAATTATGAATCAATTCCACAGCATAGTACCTAGGAGGGATGCTCCACGTCCGCCCTCTCATGCTAGGTTGTCTCCCATGGACCCTATTTTCAAGAATGTTACAGAAGCTAGCACCAAAGAGACGCTTCAATTGAGCGCAGCTTCTGTGCCAAAATCAGGCAATGATGATTCTCTGAAGAAACCAACATGGTTCAGCAAGTTATTCAACAGTTTGTCAAAGCCAAAGACAGATCCCAAGGAAGTAAAACCACGATACACTGAGATTATCCAATCTTCTATCCCTAGTCACAAACTTTGGGAGATCTTCCAGGTTACTATCAACAACAAACAGATGGAGAAAGCTGTTACAAAAGTGACCTACGACCATAAAGACAGAGTGATTTCTGGTGTGATACCAGCTAGACTGACAGGAAGAGCCCTGCACTTTGATGTTCAAATCAAAGAAGGGAGGGAGTCTCTTGTGGTGATCACTCATCGCAAAGGTTCCAAGAAGGCGTTCCGTAATTTGATCCTTTTTGTCAACCAGACAATTGAATCTAGTTAGAAAGACATTCTAGTGTACATACGCTCCCTTTTCATTGAAAATACTCCGGATAAGTTGACTTGGTCCCATAGTAAAACACCAAAGTGGATGATAGATTTCGCGGTATGCTTGGCTTCCTTCGAACGTAGATAAGGAATCCACAACTGGAACTACTTTCCTTCCACCTACTGACCGTTCTGCGTTCTCCAACCATGTTTAAGGTGTCAATTGTAGTTGTGTCAGACACCTGTGCAAAAGACCACAGCGCTGATCTTACTGCCGGAAAAGTTGAGTCGGTTTTCTCCAGCTACGACGCGTTCAACCACCCCAGAATTTTCGAAATTGGACCAACAGTGTTCGTGCCAGATCATAAATACTCCATCCAGAAGGATGTGCTCCAATTGACTGAGGGAGACTCGCCATCCAGACTCATCTTGACTTGCGGTGGCACAGGGTTCACCATCAAAGACATTACCCCAGAAGCAATTTCTCCACTTATCGAAAGACCGGCCCCAGGAATTGTGCATGCCATGCTATCGAAATCGCTGAGCATAACATCATTTGCAATGATGTCCCGACCAGTTGCTGGTACCATTAAGAACTCACTTGTAATCACCCTGCCAGGGTCTCCCAAAGGTGCCTCGGAGAATTTGAGTGCGGTTATCCACACCTTGAAACATGCTTTGGCTCAGATGGACCAGCAAAATTCCAGAGCGCTTCATGATAAGATGAAAAGAATAACCGAGGATCAACTTCCTGGTGAAAATTCCACCAGTTTTTGTCACCAACATGCTTCGCCTTCTGGTGCTTCTGTTGGTTGCGGACTGGCGAAACATAAACTTTTATCTAATGATTTGTCCCAGGGTGTGACGCAGAGGAAGCGAGAATCATTGTATCCGATGATTGAAGTCAGTGCTGCTCTTTCTGAAATCTTGACGAACACCCAGAGGAACGCTGACATAAAATTGAGTATAGTTGATAAATATCTGGTTGGATCAACGATTGCGGAGGATATTGTGGCACCTACTAATGTTCCAAACTTTAGAGCAAGTATTGTTGATGGGTATGCTGTGCACCATACGGATGGCCCAGGCGTCTATCCAGTGGTAGCTGTTTCGCATGCGTCTGCTTCGGAGTTAACGACACTGAAACCAGGAACTATAGCCAGAGTAACCACTGGAGCTCCGGTTCCTCAAGGAGCCACAGCAGTTGTTATGGTCGAAGAAACTGTCTTGAAGACCTCTACTTTGGACTCTAAGGAGGAAAAAGAGGTTGAAATACTAGCAATGGACGTGAAAGAGAACGATAATATCAGGAAAATTGGATCAGATGTCGACTATAATAGTCTTCTTCTTAATAAAGGACATGTTATATCCCCCAACGGAGGTGAAGTTGGGTTATTAGGTAGTGTTGGAGTGAATGAAGTGCCTGTCGTGAAGAAACCTAAGATTGGTATTTTGTCAACAGGATCAGAACTTGTTGATGTCGTTGAGTCTTCAAGTCCGCTGAAGTATGGTCAAGTGTTCGACACAAATAGACTGACGCTTGACAATATATGTTCCAATCTAAACTACAACACTATTGACCTCGGTGCTGTGGTTGACGATCCCTTGAAACTGGTTCAAAAACTGAAGGACGCTTTAAACAGTGACATTGATTATCTTATTACTACTGGGGGTGTCTCCATGGGTGAGCTAGATCTACTAAAACCCGTCATTGAAAGAGATTTAGGAGGGGCCATTCATTTTGGGAGAGTCAACATGAAGCCTGGCAAGCCTACAACATTTGCTACAGTTACCGTTGAATCTACCACTAAATATATATTTGCCCTTCCTGGTAACCCAGCATCCGCGGCCGTCTGTTTTTATGTGTTTGTGCTTCCTTCACTGCTGAAATTTGGAGGATCAACGAACCCATCTTTGCCAAAGCTCAAGGCTCGTTTAAGTACGGGAATTAAACTCGACACGAGATATGAATACCAGCGGGCACGGATTTATCAAGATAAAGATGACTTTCAGCTAAAGGCTGAACCTACAGGGTTTCAAAGGAGTAGCAGAGTTGGAAGTTTCAATAACTCAAACGGACTACTTGTGCTGCCTTCAAAGAAAGACCATGGAGACACATTGGAAGCGGAGTCCCTGGTGGAATGTCTTTTATATGGTCCTATCAGCCTCTGATGGGGCAAATGCCAATAGTCTATCTAGTAGTGTACCGACAACATATACGCCTCAGTATCACATCGCATTCTAGTTTTCGCCCATAGATATGCTTATGTAAAGTAGTCCCTGGTTGACTTTAGTTCTAGTTTTCACATTACAAATACGGCCAAAGTTATCAAGAGCCAAAGATGGATCGGCAAGAGCCGATGTCTGATGAAGATTATGAGGTATGTGTTTTTGTTTGAGCAGCCGTTTTAAAGTTTGTCTTTCTCTGTGTGTTTGGGAAGGATTTTCGACTTATATTGAGGATGGTATTAACATATTAGGACACCATTAATAGAATTAACACTCTGCGGGTCAGCGAGCTGAAAACCCTTTGTAGGGCAACAGGGCGTCTTGTATCTGGGAGGAAAGCAGATTTGGCAGAACGTCTGAAACTTTTCTTTCAGCTCGGCAAGGATAATCATGATAACGTGCTTTTATTGGCAATGAGAACTTTGGTACTGAAAGCTGCAAATTTTCAGGAGGTCCCCAACTTTGACACCATCTACAATGCTTTAAAGACAAACTCACATTTGGTTATGCTTTCCTCGGCAGGCCCAAACACGGTACCAGCTGCGCAGCCCGCTATGGCACATACTCAACTTCCAACGTCTGCTGGTACAACGATGTTCCAAGGTGTCAATACGTTTCCCACGAAAACATACGAGGATCCCAGGAAGGTCAGACCGTGGGTTTACTTTCAAGAAAGTCCTTTTTATCGTTTGAAGCGTTTGGTGCATGGTACCCCCGTAATGGCCGAAAAGGCTCCAGGCAGGAGAGGGCAATGTAACATCCAGTTTATTTTAAATGAGAGTGAAAACAGGACACTATTTGGAAAGTCCAACTATAAACTTTTGCTTTTAAGTGGAAGTTATGACGGCCACAATGTTACCAACAATGCTTTTGTTGAGTTCCCACAACCTCTGGAAATATACTGTAACAAAACCCCTGTCAAGGATAATGTCAAAGGAATCAAAAATAAACCAGGAACAGCAAGACCGGCAAATCTGACGCCGTTTGTAAAAGAACCTCCTACAATGAACAATCTTCAAGTTGTCTATGCATTTTCCAACACGGATTATCTCTTTTATCTTTACATTGTGGAGTCTTTCTCAGCATTTGATGTACTTCAAAGGGTGCTGGCGCAGCCCCATATCATAAAGGAAGCTACTCTGAATAGTTTCAATAAGACGGAAGAAGATGATGATGTGGTAGAAATGTCTCAAGTTCTGAGTCTGAAGTGTCCGTTATCGTTCTCGAGGATGAAATATCCCTGCAAATCAATATATTGCGAACACATTCAGTGTTTTGATGGACTAGCATTTCTGCAACTTCAAGAACAAGCATCAACCTGGAGTTGTCCCATCTGTTCAAAGCCCATAGAAGTTAAGAATCTGGCTTTGAGTGACTATGTTGTTGAAATTCTTGAAAGTACAAGCGACCTCGTTGAGACTGTAGAGATCGATCCAAACGGAAATTGGACTATCGGTAAAGAGGATGAGCCAGATAGTACTCAATCGCATGATAAATCTAGTGAAGGAATGAAATATGAACCAACGGAGGAAGTTTTACCACCACCAGATGCTTCTGTTGAGGTTATATCATTGGATAGTGACTCTGAAGGTGAGGGTGATGGATTTTCAACTAACCCTACGCAGCCAATAAATGCTAACGCTACTGTCTTGCCACAGAATGTAGTATCAGCTCCCGTTGATGTCTCAGATACTACAAGTAGCGACAGGCAATTTTTGTCAAGTGCTTCAATGCCACCAACAGGAGAAGAAACATTGGATGATTCAGACCTTCCAAATGTCAACACACGCCGTGGGCTGCCACGTATAGATTCTGAGAGGGAGGATAGCGCCACGAGTACTTCAAGCTCTCCATTACCCCCACCTCCACATCCCCCTAATCAGTCCTTGTCTAATGCAAGACAGGTGGCTGGAACCACGCCATCTGTTTCAGAAGCTCCAGCTCAGCCTAATGACAATTTAACAAATCAGGATTTAAGGAATGAGCCGGAGAAAAGTGAAGGTACTGAAGCTGGAAACAGACGCCGAAGAAGTATATCACCTCTGCCTCCACCGTCTATCCCGCCTCCGGTCTCCCTTCCTCATGTAAATTCCCTTCCGTTAGATCCCCAATTGCAAAAGAACATGAATAATGCAACCACAGCATCTAGCGGAAATAATCACTCGATGGGAACAACTTCTTTGACTTCTCTAGAGACATCTCAGCGTCAAGTTCAAGGCAATTATCCAGCTTCATTTCCAACGTTGGGTGTGCATATAAGTATATCTGATTCGCAAGGTATTCAATATCATCAGATCCCAAATTCTAGATCATTCAACGGTGTACCCTCCCGGACTTCCCTTTCAAACACGGCGAACAGATCTTCCTCCTTTGCCAGCTCAGGAATTTCTAGAAATACTGAGGTTGTACCTCAGTCTAATGGAAACAGACGAGTTGACTTCAATAGGACCAAAAGTATCCAAATATTTTTACAGCGTCAAGAACAGTTGCTGACTCATGATCCCACTCTCCAGCAACTTGAAGCCTCTTTGAAATTGCAAGATCATATATACGACCAGATTGCTACTCAGAAAAGAATACTGGAAGCTTTGAATCCTGACTTACGCAATGAAGGTGGTCAGTATGACCACGTAATACGGCAAGCTACAGTACAAACTGCCCAAAAGAACAGAATTTTAAAACTTCTGGCCAAGAAACGAGCGGAGATAGGCCATACTAACAACCACCATTCAAATGCTAATGCTACTCCTGTAAACGTAGCCAGCAACGTTCAAGTTGGTCATGGTAGTGATAATCCTGCTCAAAATCTCCATGCCCCCACGCAAACTTCACAGAGTTTTAGTCCACCAGCAATTGTGTTGAGGGAGCAAGACGAAACTAGCCGAAACCAGAGTTTTAATGGATTGAATGCTGTGCCTACCTCGACTCAACTGGGGCAAGTTCAAAGCCAAGTTGAACATAGCTTGAACTCTCATAATCTACCTTTAATCCCAAACTCTAATGAAAGAGATCAGTCCTCTGCACAGTTAAACCAAAGAGGACTCTTCACTCATACTCTACAAGCTGAACAGCAAAGTCAACCACAAGAAGCTTTACGTAATGGAATTCAGCCTCAGGCACTAAATCCACAAAATACTACAGTAATGCCTAATTTAGTGCTTCCATCGTGGTCAAATAACAATTTGCTTAAAAGCTCGGGAAGCTCTAACGCTCCATCTCCCACAAATGTATACAATAGTACTGAAACACAAAGCGACCAAGATCAAAGCGAACAAAATCAAACCAAAGGCTTACTGGGAATTTCAGTACACACGTCAATCTTTGACAAAACACCCTCGCATGGTCCTAACAGCTCGTTTGGGGACGCTCGCATCCAAAATTCATCTCTTTCCTCCGGGAATGTGCGATCAGCGGAGGGTGTTCCAGATGCCACTAATAAGCGGCTCAAGACAGTCGTTGATCTCACTCTTTCCGATGAAGATAATGACGGGTAGTGATTGGAAGCTTTTATTTAATGAAGGGTATAAGAGTCCCTGTAGATGATTTGTAATTAACATAATCACGTCCGAAAAATGCAAACAGATATTGTTCTTCAAACTCGATTCTACGCCTGAAGAAACATCGTAAAGTAAATAGGAAGCCAACAAAACAGATAGGATTACAAAGCATCAGCTGGGTTCCCAGAGCCCACCAAAAAAATCCAGCGTAGCTAGGATGTCTTGTGTAACGATAGACACCATTGGTGACCAAGACATGCTCTTCTCTTTTAGTGGTTGATATTATATGTGAGAAAGATCTCCCAGCAGTAACCATGGCCGAAGATCGTAAAAATTGTCCGATAACGATGCAGCAAAGCCCAATAAATGAAATGTATCGGTGTAACGTCAGATTTGGAAACCAGTAAGCTTCCACTAGGGTTTCAACTATTGCAAGCGAGTGAGCTAGGATGTACTCAACTCCATTATTGATAAGGAAAGAATCGAGGCCAACTTTGTCAAAGTTGAACCTTGCTGTGATATAGTACTCCAAAAAATGAAACAAAGAGAGACATGAAATGTAGAGTGGCAACTGGTACAATTTCAAAGTGAACAGGAAGGGCAATGAAACACCGAAAAGGATTCCTAAGCTCATAGAAATTATTGAAACTTGATGGAGGTCATTGGAGTCAAGAATTCTGGCTTTTTCCTGAAGTTGCAGTTGAGCTTGGTCTACATCTTTGGGACTGCTCATATTTTTTGAAACAGCAGTTTCAATTGGAACGTCAGCACTTGATATGGCCAATTTGATCTGTTTCACAGCGTTTCAGCAGGACCAGATCAGGATGCTCACAATGGAGTGGGATGCTGATGTTTGGATGTTGAAATTTATCATAGAAAAAATTATTCTAATCTTGCAAGTGTTACACTACATAGTTCACAGTAAACACATTAGTTCCATATATTAAAGATGGGAAAAGCCAAGAAGACTAGAAAGTTTGCCCAGGTCAAGAGAACACTCAAGGCTACTGACCAAAGGCTGAAAAACAGTGTTCAGAAACCCAGAGACCCCAAAGATGATCCCGAGCTGGTCAGGGCTGTTCCACAAGTTTCGTCTGCTCTTTTCTTCCAATATAACCAGGCTATCAAACCTCCGTACCAAGTTCTGATAGATACAAATTTCATCAACTTTAGCATTCAAAAGAAGATCGATATAGTGCGTGGGATGATGGATACATTGTATGCAAAATGTGTTCCTTTGATCACAGACTGTGTTGTTGCTGAGCTGGAAAAGTTGGGTCCCAAGTACAGGATTGCCTTGAAATTGGCCAAAGATCCCAGAATCCAAAGACTCTCTTGCTCCCACAGGGGAACATACGCCGATGATTGCTTAGTTCACAGAGTTATACAGCATAAATGCTTTATTGTAGCTACCAATGATGCGGATTTGAAGCGAAGAGTGAGAAAAGTTCCTGGTATTCCAATAATGAGCGTGGGTGGGCATAAATATGAGATAGAACGACTGCCAGAGGTGTTCTAGAAGGTTTTTTTTGGATGAGTGTACATTACGTGAGAAAACGACAGGACGAGTTTATTGGTACTCGTGGCACAACTTAGGTAGTTTCCATATAGCCGTATAATTGATCATCGTTTGCGGAAGAGCCGTGCTCGTAGGTGTACATCGTTATACTGTACGGTAATCCAGAGCTTCAATCTTGAGTAGACGTATTACCTCTAGCAATTCGAGCTTCCATCCTTTCAATCTCCACATCATACTACACCAAGAAGATGACAGACGAATCCATCGCCCAGTTGAAAGACATGGGCTTCGATGAAGAGGTGGCCAGACAAGCACTGACGATGACAAACAACGACGTCACTGGTGCTCTCAGCTACTTGTTTGGTGATGGCGTCCCGAAGCAACAGCAAGGCGATCATGAGAATAGTCAACTCCCAGAAGTGAATCCTAAACAACTGAGCGACAAGGAAAACGTTCAGGATTTGGAGCTGGAATCTGACCATTTTCGGAGCACAGACATTCAATTGGCAAGATCAAGTTCTTCAAGCTCTTTATCGCCGCCGCCGTTGCCTTCTCGAGAGGTTCATCTAGATGAAGAGATTCGGACAAAGATTGCAGCTTATAGCACATTGAGATCCGATGAGGGTGGCATATTTGAAGAGGACAGCGATGTTGAGGATGATGACGACATGAGCTCGATAGATTCGTCTGATGACTACAACGTCTACGATGACCTGTTTGCAACACAGAGAAACGAATACATACCTCCAATTCTGGTTCCTATCAACTATGAGTATTTTGAAAGCTATCTAGCACCACTTCTCATCACACTTCATGAAATCCCAAGTTTCCGCAACTTAGTCTTCAAGTTGGCTACTTTCAAAGATTATGGTTATGAAAAATACTGGTGGAAGAATAAGGATATCAAGATCGCAGGGCCGATCGAGAATAGATTCGTTATGGAACTACAAAGAGCGGTTGCTTTTTTGGACAAAGCTCCTTCCAAGAGGTTCTTTGCAAGCATCCACAATTTGGTTCAAAATTTGAGTAAGGATCTTCTTGCGGGTCTGAATGACATGGAGGGGATTGAAGACTTTTTTCCCGCCTTTTTCAAATCACTGTCAAACGTTGCTACCGGTGTAAGCAGGGAGAAGTTAAATGGGCTATTTCAAAGCGAAATAATGGAGTTATACAATGGAGAAGAACGTGAAATACAGGCAGTGGAGTGCTTCACCATCGAGCCTGATGTTTTAAAGTCTAATATTTATGAGACCTTCCATAAGTTGTTGTGGGATAGCGATTTTGAAAGACTGGGAATGATACACATAAATCGTTTGAGTGACGTGATGGTCATTCCTATATTGGGCAACTTGAACGAAAGCGTTTATGGTAGTTTCTCAGTGTCGGAGATATTCTATCCTCAGATCTATTTGAAAGAGAACGAGCAAGTAATGAGGTCTAGGATTGAGTCAAGGCAGGAGTCGATCACTCAAAGACTGAACAATTCCAAGAAACTCATGGACATTTCCGTCTATCAGGGGAAAAGGGTTAATGATTTCCTGTCCACAACGGTAGAATATTTGCAGAATAAAGCGGAGGATGAGGAAGTTTCTAAGGCTTTGCAAAACGTCAACCAGATCAAAGATAACATAATTAAGGAGAAATTGTCGATAACGGAACAGCAAAATGCTATTCTGGAAAAATTAAACAGTAGCTTGGACCTGTTTAATATTCCGGAATTAGTCCGAGAAGAAAAATTGGACTGGGAGCCATATTTTCTGACATCCATAGCCCTTGATGTTTCCAACATCTACTACTTTACCAAGAACTTCGAGTCTACTGAACTAGACTACTGCTGGTATCAAGTTCGATACTTACATAGAGAGCATTCCAAGAGGATATCCAATCTGAACATAAGAAAAATCATGGACTTTTCAGAAATCCAGAAGGCCATCCAGGAGTTAACGCGTTCGGGTATTTCTAATACCATGACCATGACGTATGTCAAAAGGTCGGTTTTCTTCAACGAAGATCCGCTAGAAACGCTGCCAAGCAGTTTGGTCAAATTTTTCAATAAAGACAACAAGCAGCTAGCGGAAGATCTAGGGAAAAATTCCGACGAGGAATCTGACGTGATTGATTTAACGAAAGATGACCAAAACGAGGAAGAGTCAGATTCCTCAAATGGCGAGTCGGACCAGCGCACTTCATAGGACCAAACCGGAAGAGAAACAGAGTTACCGCCCAAAAGAGGACCGGTGACTTAGGGAACACAAGGGGACTAGGTGCACATACATCAAACATTGCGTCAATGTTGCTCCATCTCCACCTGGCAAAAATGATACCATAAAAAGTGTTCGAGGCCAGCAAAATCATCCAATGATTTTTAAACTTTGCTCGGCTTACTAGGACACCCTCCTCTTACCGCTGCACAACCTGCTTTTTTTTACGTACGATATAAACAAAAAGAAACGAGATTGGCCACTAGCCCCCTTGCACACCGGGCGATCAACGTTTTAGGCGGGTGAAATTGGGTCTCTCTTCGGTTGAAGTCGCAGGACATTAGCTCAGGTCAACAGAGAGGTCAGAAATCCCAGTACGCAGGCCACCACTGCACAGCTGTCAGTAAATGCGACCCACAGTTCGGTCCAAAGATAATCAAGCAAACCCCCCAGCTTATCAATCACCTGGAGGAACGGCACCCCATTCGGCGGTAATGCGCCGAAACTCTTTTGCTAGGGAAATTTGTGGCCTAATATTTGTTACGGCTGTATAGCCTTCTTTGGGCCGTCGTTCGGAGATCTCAAAGTTCCCTAGGTGGCTTCATCCCACCAGCCATTTATTTGCGCGTTTGATGTTTGTAACGGCAACATTCCCACTCCTCAGGCTGCACGGTGGACTAAAAATACACTGTTCACACAATAAAGCGCTCTCGCTTTGGGATGTTGTAATATAGTTACTTTTTTTTTCAACGGCTTCCCACTATCATGGGTGCAGCGAAATCGTATCGCAATGTCACAATCAGCGAGAAACAATAACCTTTGATTTCTTTCCCTTTTGCCTAGAAGTTTATTTTTTCTTCTTCCCCTTCAATTGTTTGCCCATTTAAAAGACCCGTGGCATCGTCTTTCCCGTTAGCTAGCCAGTCATAAATGGACCGCAGAAGGGAAATAAACATACTCATGCTGGGCAACGTAGGTGTCGGGAAGTCTTCCATCACTCTACAGTTCGTCCAGAACCAAATGCCCGAATACCACGATGACGATATAGAGGACACCTACAGCCGAGTCTGGGAGGTCGGTGGGAAGGAGTACCAGGTGAACATTCTGGATACTGCTGACTCGATGCAGCCGAGCATGGAAACTGACTTCCAATCCGACCACAGAAGACAACAGATCCTTGCAACTCAAGGAATCATACTGGCATTTCGTATCAACGATAAAGACTCCTTCGACAGTCTGTCTAACATACTTAGAAACCTTAGCCGCATACGGGGGGACCCATTGCCCCCGATACTGCTCCTGGGTAACATGATGGATTTGGAGGATGAGAGGGAAGTCTCTAGAACGGAAGCCGAGTATCTCCAGTATCAGTTCAAGCTAGATGAGTATATGGAGGCTAGCGCTACAATGAGACTCAACGTTGAAGACGTGTTCACTAGAATGATAGAGCTTATCCTAAATATCCCGGAAAGTAAATCTAATGGTACTAACGACAGCCAACTTGGCATTCGCCAGAACTCAGCTATGCAAGGGGAGTTGAGACATGATAGAAACATAGACGATGAAGACTTCAAACTTCTCAGGGAAGAGAGCTATGGCCAACGTCTACGCAGCGGATCCCTCGCTCCAACTGAAGATGAACATAGACAGTCTTCTCTTTTCAATCAAGCTTCGGCGGTTTCCGGCGTCGATACAGGGGTTATCTCTAATGCAGAGCAGTCTAGCAGAACTCAAAATGTGTTATCTGAAAATAGTAAAGGCACCAAGGATGAAAACAATAATACTAGAGAACCCCCCTCTAAGAGTAGGACTACCCAGACGACGATTAAAGAGAAAAGCAGTACGGGCTGTTGTGTATTGATGTGAGGTTCCCTCAGATCACCTTACTTGCTACGATACTTGCTTCACGCTCTCTTTTTCACATTGACCACATCAATAAATCACTGTTACATTGGCAATGTTGTTATCAATTAACTCAAAAATTATCCACATTTTATATAGATCAGGCTTGGAGGGGTTTGCAACGGTTCGTGCTGCTGTTGATTTGTCACGTGATTTGTTTTGTAAGACCCCCTGTCGATTATCGTGAGGGCCCCCAGCACTGTTTAAGAGGAGATAATAGCTGACACCTAACCATTAATTTTTACGTATTAATAGTGAATAATGACATCTACCCTTTTTCTTTACTCTCATATTCCTATTTTGGCTACAACGAGATCTGTGCGGTTGGGCATGTGAGACATCCGCGTAAGGGGCTTATAAGCGACTATCACACTCAAATGGTTTCCTGCTATCATCGAGCAAGAATTGACTCCGGCGAAAGGCTATCAATAAATTGGATCTGGCCGCGGATAAGATCGGCTACGCCTTGATATGCGATAAAAACAATAAGGAGCTTGATGCAAATGTACTTTCGATCTTTAGAGACCTCTAACTATTCGAATTTTGGCTGAGAACTGCTTTTTAACCTATGGAATACGCTTAATTTGGTCTATGTTCACCGCTTGATCGCTTCTCAGACTCGCGGCGGAACATTTCATCGCATTAACCAAATATTTCTCTCTAGTGGAGTCCAACCTAGTAAGAAATGAGCTATCTTTGGTGAGCTTGGAGAATAAGTACCCCAGTAAGGAGTCACCTGCTCCTGTAACATTGAGAATCTCGTCTGGAGGTACGACATCAACGACTGGAAAGTGTTGTACCAATACACCAATTCTTCCGTCTCCAACCTGTTTGCCCTTAGTTATAAACGAAAAGGCCGATGCACTGTTACCCATCTTGGAATCTTTGTTGAGGCCGTCGTACTGTTCGCAGTTGGTGATGATTTGGAAAACGAAAATTCCATTCTTGCCGTCTTTGATGATGATATTGTTGAAGAAAGGAAGTAACCTGAATGTTTTCGTCAGCAGACCCTGTTCAAGTAGAGGCTTCAGTTTAGTATTTTTTTCAAACTGCCGGTCTAAATATTGTCTGGCACTGTAGTCTAGGCCAAGTGAATCCACAACGGGAAACCATTCATTTTGATGTGTATCAAAGACGGAGTTTCTGTAAAACTCCTCAAATATTGCGTTCAGTTCGGTGACAGTTGGGGTTATTAGTTTCACCGAGTTGTGAGGAAACACTCTAAGATTCGTAAGCTTTCCCAATTTGGCTGCCTTGATAACAGAGGTTGGCTCAATCACCACATCAACGTCTTCACGCTTTACAGCGGTGTCAATCAATGGGACGCTCAAATTGCAGTCTAAGAGAACCCACTTGGGCCGATATGTTTCAAGGCATTTAGTGACATGGTCTACAGTGATATCTTCTACCACTTTCATGTCGGCACTTGCCACGACAAGATTTCCAGAATGATCGTGAATAGAGACGTATGTTCCCGTGGGAAACTTTTCTGACACAGCTACGGCATCAGTTTCCATTCCAAGAGATTTCATTGTGTCCACCAAACCTCTGCCCAAAAGATCATTTCCCACGGCGGAACAGAATCGAGTTTCCGCAACGGATCCGTGGTCTCTTGATGCCATATGAGTCGCAAGAGCCACATTGAAACCCACGCCTCCTATTGATTGAGTGTGTGCTCCGGGATTTGAATCGTTCATAATAAAGTTGGATGCAAGGGAGCACATAGTATCATTGGCAAGAGATCCTACGATTAAAGATTCGACCTTTTGGGAGCTTTTCGGTGTGGGAATTAAGGGAGTGAAAGTATCATTATTCTCTTTGGGTTTTGAGAGCTTGATTATTAGTACATGGTTGCATTGAAGAAAAAAAATAACCGACTCTAACTTACTTTAGCAGCGGTCAAATTGGCCAATTCTATGGCAATTTGAGATGCAAACTTGGCGTTGTTCAAGACAAATTGGGTATTACATTCAACACTTTTACCATTTGTCATGTGGAAGATTTTGTCCAATAGAAATGGAGTGACATCCTTTCCAGATATTTCCAACTCTTTAGATTCTTGTAAGGCATCCTCGATAATCGAATTGATAAAGTTGGAGTCTAATGCGGATTCAACTGGTGGTGGGACACAGAACAACTGGCCATTATCCAGACCCATTTGTAAAGCAGAATATATCATTGAAGCGGCTTCCTTCTGAGACGAAAACACAAAAGGAGATGCAACATTGGAAGATCTCGTGTAGAATCCAGGAATATGTTCCCCAAAAGGAGCCCTGCCATCATTAAACGTATGGACAGGAACCCCTTTCGTTTCTAAGTATTCCATCGTTCTTGGAACATCCAAAATTGACTTGGGACCACTGCAGACTACTGCAACGTTTGTCCTAGACAACTCCTCCAGATCCGCACTAACGTCCATGGTCACTTCCCCATTTCTATGAACTCCTCCCAATCCTCCCGTAGCGAAGACGTTTATGCCAGCCATTCTGGATAAGATCATGGTGCTTGCTATCGTGGTGCCTCCTGTCAAGCCACGGGTCATCACATAGGGAATGTCTCTTCTGGATGTCTTGTGTTTTGGAAGCTCAGACGATGCTGGGTCAGCCAAAAGTTGCAAGTCATCGGCACTCAATCCGACTTTTGGCGATCCATTGATGAAAGCGACTGTGGCAGGAACGGCTTTCTGATCTCTGATGGCCTGTTCCACCTCATTGGCAAGCTTCAGGTTCTGCGGATACGGCAGGCCATGAGTGATTATGGTGGATTCCAGCGACACCACGGGTAAATTATTTTTCAATGCATGCTGGACCTCCGGACTAACTGTCAATGCCGAAGTGTGAAGTCGTCTTCCGACATTCAATAAAGGACGCAACATTGAGAAATAAAAAAGCTCAAAATGAACAATGCAAGTCAGGCCAGGATTAACTGCGTATGTACAGCTGTCTTGACAGATTCGTCGTGTGTACTTCTGTCCTTGCATTGGAAATGCTATCTACTGTGGAGCGCGAATGACGCAGTTTCAGGAAGAGCACCGAGCTACAGTACTGGCTGCCAAACGAACCACATTGAGTCACTGTCGAATTTCACCCAGACAGAAATGTGGAAATGAACGGAAATTCATAGCAGATTGCTCGGAGATATGACACCTACTGACGATAACGAAACAAGAAAGATCTTCTAACCTGAACGCGCATCAAGCCCAATAACGTCATCAACGTCAGCTCAACGATTGTTGCACTCTAAAGCTAGGGCAGTGGGAACAATAAGCTCTCGTGGCCATTACGTCAACTGGAAAAAACCAACGTCTCGATCGCCGAGTAATGCACAAACCCCGTAGGAAGGTTTTGGAGCCTTGTGGCCTCTCAGATCTCTCGGAATATCCTCTGAGAAGACGGAACCCTGCCTCACTCCAACTAGGTTCGTCTTTACAAAGCATGCCTCTTCCACATGCCCAGCTTAAGTCTAGAACCTCACCACATGTACTACCACCTATCTAGCGGTACATTAATAATACAAGTAGTTCTCCAACCAAACCTCGAAATTTCTAATTACTGGGTAACCCACATTTCAGGAAATTATACAGGAACCTACCACCGATAGTACTTTGCAATCCAGTAAAAGGGATTTCTCTCCACCCAAGTGTCCCAAACGCTGCGTCATTTTTTTCTTTTGTGCAGCCACGAAAGTCGTATAACTTTTGAACGGTGTCAGTCCACCCTGTGAATCCCCAATAAGTTGAAAGGCTGCCTGGGCTATACGTTCTTCGAAGTGATTCTATCATACGAAATGAGCCATACCAACCCGCAGCTGGTCCAAGAACAAACTTTTTCTCCTGTGTCACAGATAGACGTGAACAGCCGCCAATCGCAGGGCCAGTTACAACCACAACTAGAGGCGCTAAGCTCTCCAATTGCCCCGGGTGTCGTAGAAAAACCCAAGAAAACCTCAACAGGTTCTTACCCCCATTTATTTAACCAGCCCACATTTGACGTTCATACCATGCCTCCCACCAATCCTCCCATATTTGAGCAGTTCTACCAGCAGCCTCCATTGAACTATGCCAACAAAGGACCCAGTGTTATCAATGTACATAACTCCCATCAATATCCATCTGCCCACACAGGTCTCGGGTTTCTGGACGACCAGCAGTTTCTATCCACGACTCCAAACTATTTCAATACGCTAAACGATGACGCCAACTTGTATGCCAACGTAGTTCCTGATGTTATGAATTTTAATGCACCGTTTGAAAGTGATGATGTTGTGCCCGCAAACCCTCAGTTTCCTACTCTCAAGCGAAGAATATCGATATCCAATGGTCAGATAGGACAGCTTATACAAGCAACTCATATGTATCAACAGCAGCAGCAGCAGCAGCAGCAGCAGCAGAAAGCTTCGAACTTTGACCAGCAGGACCTTCTCAAGACGTCCAACCCCAATGACAGGAAAACATCTATGCCAAGTATCAAACTGGAGGATAACTCGGATTTTGTCCCCAGCCAGGATTCTGAAGGTTCCGACACAAAGTCATCCACTATAGTTTTAGATGACGACGGCCTTCCCAAACACCAGTTGTTGTATAACAACGAAGTCATCTTTAACCCTAATGATACGCTCATTCCCGGCACCAGTGCTTGGAAGAGGCAAAAGCTGTTGGAGAGAAACAGGATAGCCGCCTCTAAATGTAGACACAAGAAAAAAGTCATTCAAGAAAAGCTGCAGAAAGACGTTGATCTATATTCTCAGGAGAATAGGTTTCTTTCCAAACGAATTCAGCTCCTTGAAAAATCTCTGGAGCAGATCCAATCTCTGGTGGATTCCCACATATCCAACTGCTCTAATGAAGACGATTTAAACCAGATAAGAGAAGCCATAAGGAACCTTCGTGTCGACGAAGGTGCTCTGAAAAAAAGTTTCAAGGAGACTATCAAACTAGCTGAAGACGAACGAGATTCGGATTAAGTAAATAGGTCTATCTATCTTCAATTCCAATGGATGTAATAATTTTTTTAATCAATGCAATAACCATAAACTTTTCTCGGGACAATTGTCTGGTATATTTCAGGAAAAGGTCTGTGTTGATGGTACCAGAGTCGTGCGACTTGGTGATGACGTCTATAGTATCGTTAATGCTTGCCTCCTCGGTAATGAGGTCGTATAGCTGATTGAACACAACTGTCTCAGCAACGAGTATTTCATCTATTCTGTCAATACTCTTGTCATTGGAGAGATTCTTGATCATATTGGAGCCTTCTGAAATTCTTGACTCCAGTATCTGTTTATTTTTCTTAATCTGTGTTTGATAGTACTTGACTAATTGGTCGTCTTTTAATGCCAGATCTTTCAGTATTCCCAGCTCTTTTTCGATACTTTGCAATTGAGGAAGTATGTCTTCTTTGTATAGTGGTTTGAGATCTTGCTCCAACAATAGTGTAAGAGATTTATGTAAAGCAGCTAGGATGGAGTGCTCGTCGTTTTCATGAGGTTCATCAAAGTTGGAAGAAAGCATATCTTTGTAGACGTAAGGAGCTGCAACTGTCGGTGGAGTCGGGTTGTTTGGTCGAGTTGGAGATGACTGTGAGGAAATGTTAAAGTTGAGAGGTCTGTTCATGTCGGGTGGAGGCGACTGATATTCTCTGGGCTTTGCAGGCAATGGTGGTGGTTGACTGGAACCAGAAATTTGAGATCTCGAAGTGTCCAACGAGTCTATACCGTTCGTTGGCAATTTTGGACTCAATCTTGAACCTTCAGCTACAGGAATCGGTGGAGGTGCCTGGCGTTTGAATAATGGAAACTCTCTTCCAAAAGCATCACCTACTACCTCCACGAGCTTCAGCAAACGGTTTTCTTGAACCTTTTTAGGATCGTTATATTTGTCTGCTCCGTAAACGGAATGCCACTGAGAGATAAACGGATGGTAGACCCTCCCGTTAGCATCAACGTAATTGTTAGGGTTCAGAACATGCGTCTCCTTTGATGGAGTGACGTAAATGATGGGATGAGAATTCGGATAGTCTAAGGGCAACCACAACGTTATGGTCACTTCGTACGTTTTATTATGCAGTTGACAGGGGATGGAGCCGTATAGACTGAGCAATAACTGGTCCTGGCCCTTATCATCGGCAAACACCCTGGTCCTGGGCTTCAGCGAGGAGTATTTCATTAGAATCAGCGAAACATCCTGGTAGCACAGCACGGGGTTGTGGTATTGCGGTTTGAGCACCTGGAACAACCACTTGAGAAGAGACTCCGGCAATCCCATGGACAATGGTTGGAGCGTGTTTGCTCAACTGATCCATCGATGGAGGTGATAGATAGACCAAATATGTGTGGTGCACACACTGCTCTGTCTACCTGGCTGCTCGATTAACTGAGAATGTCAACTTTGTAAAGTCAACCATCCAAGGGAACAGAGAACACACGCAATAATGAGTGGGTAAGTGGCGTCCATAATGGTTTTGCGGAGTTCCCACCTGAAATACTAACCGTTTCGCAGATGGACTGTGATAATTACACTGCTTGTGGTGATTGCCATTGGAACAGGGTTCTGGTTTGTTGCCCCGAAGCAAGACCAAACGTAAGTACAATTCTTCAGACCGTTAAATTCTTATGCCGGGACGTCGGTGACTAACAATTCAGTGTTTGGAGAAGCACAGTGCTGTTGACTCTAGCTATGTGCTGGTTGATGTGGGCATTCACATATTTGGCACAATTACATCCATTGGTGGCCCCAAGAAGATCCGATCTTAGACCAGAATACGCCGAATGAGGAAGCAAGTTTACGGTAAACAGGACAAAGAGAGGCAAAAAAGAGAACATATCTACAAATAAAATCATTATTTTCTACGAATTGTAGCTCCATACAACCATCCAAGAGGAACAGTCCAACTGATGTGATTGCCTGGTTCACGATCCAGCGATATGAAAGTGCATCGAGGTAAAGAGATGACTTTCAACCACTGGCTTGATCTCCTCCATCTCAGGACTCATAATCCCACCGAAACATAAGGAACCAGAGGCTTAAATGGAGTGTTCTTAGTTTCAAAACATAATCGACAAACTCTGTCTCATACGCTTTAAAATGAACTAGTAGGTAGTTGAGAGAGAGAAGAACGGGAGAAAAAAATCTGGCTTGGTAAATATGGCCTGTTACCCTGCCTCGAATTTTTGTCTAAGGGTTTACTTTACCTCATCTTTATTTCACCTGTAAACAAGTTCCCCCAGTAATCTACCGCATGACAGTAGACATAGGGCCGCTCTTGTGGTATCTGCCGCTCAAATGCTACGGTGCAGTGCAACTCATGGTGAGCGCTTTGAGTTTCCTGGTCTGGCAGCCAATTGCGGGCGTTGTTGACGTGCTATTATACGGTCTGGTAAGGCTCCCCATGTCAATCCTCTTCTTTAAGCTTCTGCTATTCGAAGATGAAAAACTCCAGGTACACGCTGGCCGTGTCTGGGAGTTTGCCAAGATCATGTATCAGTTTCTCAGCGCAGCCTGTCTTGTCGGCGCTTGCGTTGGGGTTTGGTTGGGTGCCTGCCTCATATTGGTTAGTTACTTGCTACTGTGGGAGAAACCAACGTTCATTCCTTTTCACTTCTCCAATATCCCGAAGTGGATTGCTGAGGTCTCGGGATTCTCAGATTTGTGGTCAAAGATTACCAGGTTCTTTGAAGAACCCAAGGCTGAAGACCCAGACAAGACCAAACGCTATGTTTTGAGTTTGACCAGTGAACAATTGAAGAATCTGTTGGTCGGGGATGGGAAGAGAGGAACTCCTGCTCAAAGTGAAGGTGCCACGTTGGTCGAAAGAAACCAGAGCTCAAAGAGAAAGTCCGCACCCTCGGTCTCCAGCAGTTCCAACAAGTTCAGCAGTTCCCCACGAAGAAACTTTCCAGTGTCTCCAAAATCCAGTGTGGAGACTGTCGGCCAGAATTTCCAGAGGCCAGCTAGTTCCGGGACTACAACTCGTACCGCTACAAGCTTTGCCGATTCTACTACTTCAACTTTGACCGAGATGTCTCCGCTAGAGCCTTCACCAGTGACTCAATCGATACCGCCGGAGCTAGCAATTAACCCCATGGCAATTCCTACACAGCCGTTCTGGAGGTCTACATCAAGCACAGACATGCAGCAGCTGACAGAAAGTCCTAGGTCGTCCCGAAGCTCCAGAAGCTCCATAAACTCGCTAGTAGACCCGCAGTATGACGACGATAGCTATTTTACCCCCATCAGCTCGCAGCAGATCCCAAGATCACCCTTTACCTCATCGAATAACGCTGAAAATTCTCGAAGGATATCCGATTATGTCATTCCAGAAGAGGAAGAAGTGAGCTCTTGTTGAAATACATTTTGACATTCGCTATCGTCGCCTAATCTGTAAGTAGTCCCACACGAAACATAAGACTCTGCTTTTGATCCGACCCATGATGTTCAACGCTGTGTATCATGGAAGAATGAACCATAGCCCCTATATGCAGAACATGGAGCTCCAGTATCCTACCATCAACGAACAGATCAATTCGCCTCTGATCTTCCACACTTCGGGCGGCTGTTCCGAGACGGAGCATAGAGTAGGAGGAGATAAGGAATACAGCTACGGGTCTAGTCCACAACCAAGTGCCAGCGGGTCCGGCATTTCTAGTGACTCAAAAGGCCGCAAATCGAACAAGTTCAAACCAGACCGGAAGCCTAAAGCTAAAAAGAAAAAAGACTACAAAGAACCTAAAGAATCCACACCCGAATGGTCTGGCGACCCCACGTCCAACACGTCATTGATTCAACATCGCTTGCAATTGTTTTTGGCGATGAACTATCAACAAGACCCGGATACTGGTGATCTGGTATGTAGATACGACGAAGATGTCAGCGATGCGCCACCAGATCTGGGGAGATCTCTACAAACGATTGAAAAATTAACAAAAACATCTGATGAAGACGATGAGGGGAGGAGGGAACTGCCAGGTAATAGCCATGAGCTTATTCGTTTGGCGAGAATTGAGATTTTGACGTTCTTTATCAATGAAATCCTACGGGCGTCCGGCCTAATCCCAACAGGCGAAAACTGGTACGCTCTAACCCAGTTTGTGTCACTTCCTAACACAGCGCCATCATTAGATGACTTTTCCCCGGTCACTTCCTCTGCTTCTTCTATGTCTTCCACTTTCTCGCATGCGATGACATCGCCATCCCCTCAAAGACTGTCGGTGGACATCTTACTGAATCTCAGTGATGCTGAGCGCATTTTGGATCGGTCGAACGTCTACCAGGCCAGAGTATCGCTACACTTTACCAGTACGGCATGTCATCCCACAACGATGATGAACTTCAAAGACACTTTTTTCCCCACCATTACTCACAATTTTAGGTATTTGACACCACATTCAAATCCTGGGGGTATAAAACATGTCAATCTGCCAAGTGATATGATATTGCTTACAACCGAAGTTATTGTTGTATAACATATGGATGACTCAACAAATTTTATCGATAATATTAAGAAATACCCAAAATAGGTTTTATCGTAGATAAGGAAAGCTGTGAAAAGAAAAAAAAAAAATTGGGAGAAACAGTGGTGTGTTCACGCCGTGCGACCATCGCAGCCGACATGTTACCGAACGTGTTATAGCACCGATTTTCCCAACTGTGTTCCTGTCAGCGCCCATGACTACACCAGAAATCTAATGTGAGACAGGTCGTGTGCTCTGCTAAAGTTATGGCCACGGAGATATCGCAACCAGGCCAAAAGGTACTTATATCAGCCACATTCCTAGGGTTCACCGCATATTTATTTCACCTAACCCACAATATGAGTGTCAAAATACCCCAACAAGAGATTATCCCCCTGCGCACGGACCTTGCTGCTCTCGGTAACCGCATAAATGCTGAGACCAGAAATGCCCACAACAAGATCGATAAAATGATGACGCTGAAGTTTGCACTGGCTTTGAGGGATCCGAAGATTTACCGTCAGGGTATTCAGATGTACTACCACATCTTCTCAGCTATCGAGGAGTCGCTTGACCGTGAACTGGCCAGGGAGACGCCTTGGACCTCAATTTTGAAGCAAGTCTACAAGCCCACAATTCTTCGTTCTGAACGTCTTTACAAAGATTTGTTGTTCTACTACGACAACGATCCAAAAAAGTTTGCTGAACCCATCATGCCTGAACAAATCCGTTTTGTTCGTCACATCAAGGAGTCAACTGCAGAGAAGCCATACCTTTTGTTGGCCTATATGCATGTCATGTACCTGGCCCTTTTCGCCGGAGGCCGTATCTTCAGATCCAAGATGGCCAAAGCTGTTGGTCTGTTCCCTCAGGTCAACGGAAAGACCACAGAAGAGGTTTCTATTGAGGCCACGCACTTTTTCCGTTTTGAATGTGAGGACGAGGATGCCTTCCGTATCATCTACAAACGTGACTACGAACTTGCTACACGTAACAACCTGACCGAGGAAGAGAAGCTGGAGATTATCAAGGAGAGTGAGCTTGTCTTTGAGGAGAATGCCACATGCGTCAAGGAGATCGAGTCGCACAACTTGAAGAGACTTCAAGAAAAGCTCCTTTACAAAGTAGCCACCAAAGGTTACTACGTTGTTCTTGCCCTGCTCGTCCTGTTGGCCCTGTACCTCTTAAAGACAATCGCATCAAACCTGTTTTTGTGAGCGTTGATCCCGGTTTATTTATTTCTCATGTATATTAGTATTCAATCACATTGCATTTTGCTTGAACTGATAAATTTGGCATTGGCACATATTGTTGCACTGAAGTCCTGATAGCTGTGTCCGGATGCGGAAATTTAATAAACAGTGTTTACGTTTTGCTCAATAAGGCAATTTTCAGCCCACTCTGTCCGGTATTATATATAGCTAGCAGATCATCTCTGAACAACGGCTTAGGGATGTCATTGTCATTGTTCAGCACAATAGCCTTGGTGGCTCCAGCATTTTACTTTGAAAGAGTCTCGGCCCTGGACACAGGAAGTTTAGATCAATGGGTTGATACAGACTCGAGCAGAAACTCAAACGCAGGTAACCAACAGAGTGAAAACTCGAACGACAACTCAGAGAGTTCGTCGGACAACTCGTCTGGAACCTCCAATCAGGAATCTAACCAGGCTTCAGAACAAGAATCTACCGAGGAATCTTCACAGGACAACCAAAACACCAATCAAGATTCTAACCAGGACACCAACCAAGACACCAACCAAGACACCAACCAAGATTCTAACCAAAACCAACAGGAGGTGGTTGCTACTGCTCAGGCCCAATCGACCCAGAGTGCACAGCAGACACCATCGGCACCAGCTACAAACACCGCATTAGATACTGATACACATGCAACCCCAGAAACAACCCCAACTACAACTGTGTGGTGGAGCCAGTCTGTTACTCAGTGGTGGACTCCAACAGTGACCAAATGGTGGACGCCTGAATCAGAGCTAACTGCCTCATCAACTGACTCAAATTCAGGTACTTTATCTACCGTTATCTCCTCATCCACTGCTTCACAGAATTTGACATCCAGAAACTCCTCCAACAATGGATTAAGAATCCACCAGCCCAGATCCAACTGGAAGAGTGGACTCCTGGTAGGCAGTGTATTAATGGCATCGGTCGCTCTGAGCGGCCTATAGAAAAGTTCAATTCATACAGAAAATCATCATTTAACGATATGCAGATCTAATATACATTTATCTAGAATATACAACTAGACATCCAAGAGCTAACTAAACGATTTTTTGCTCCTGGTAAGTGACCAGTTCTTGGTCAGCTCCATTGCTGGAGTTGCTGTCTTCCTCTTCTGCAGGAAGAGCATCTGGATTGAGCTCGCCGTGGTAAATCTCACCTATGGCCTCTAATGACTTTTTCTTGGTCTCTGGTAACAGTAATGTCGTACCGACACCCAAAAGCATGAACAGAGCAAAGATCTCCATCACATGTGGAAGGAAACAATTGGGCTCGTCAGTGGAACATCCGTGGTTGATTAGAGTACCCAACACAGTTTGGGCAATGATGGCTCCGATTTTACCAGAGGCAGATGAAATTCCGTGTGCAGTGGAACGGAAACGGGTTGGATGAATCTCCACTGGGTAGATATATGTAGTACAGTTTGGCCCAAAGTTGATGAAGAATTGAACAACGACATAAAGACCCAAAAGTCCCTTGTCGCTTAGTTTATCATATGCAAATCCGATGGCACAGAAGAGAGCTGTAACAACGATGAATCCCATCAGCTGGATGGACTTTCTTCCCAAAGTGTCAATGGTAGCAACAGACACCCAGTAACCAGGTAGAGCACCAGCACAGATCAGAATCAGGTTACCAGCACAGATATTGTACAGTTTCTCGTAAACGTTTTCGTCAGAAGCAAATCCAATGGCCTGAAGAATGACGGCAGAGTTTAGATTCAGACCATAAAAGGCAACGTCCAATAAAAACCAAGAACCGGCGGTACCGATCAAGTACTTACCATACCTCCATTGCTTGTAATGATTCCAGAAATCAGCCCATGTTGCTGGTTGGACTTTGTATTCTTCTTCCTCCTCTTCAAGAACGGGATGGTCGGCAAAGGTAAGAGGAGTAGCGCCAGTTTCACCGGTGCCGCTATTGGCGTTTTCAGCAGCAATAAGCTGCATTTTGTCATTTTGACGGGCCATCTGTTGCTCATACGCTTGCAGTTCCTTGTGAAGTTTGTATCTTGGTGATTCTGGAGTTGTCAATCTGAAGTATAAGGCAATGCATCCCGGAACGGCTCCAAATCCAACCAAGAGCCTCCACATTTTGTCCAAAGCTAGAACACATGGACCGACACATTCTGCAGCACTGGTTGCACCTTCCAAGTCTGATTTCCAGGCGGCAACGCAGATAAGAGCAACAATTCCGGCCAACAACTGTCCCCAACCCTGGTTGGCAAAGACAGCAGCCATGATCATACCTCTAGTGTTCTTTGTAGAATATTCGGAGGTAATTGTAGATGACAAAGAGTAGTCTGCTCCAATACCAATACCCATGATGATACGGTAAAACGTTAGAAGAGCTACAAAGTTAACAGCTGGCGATTCACCTGCACAGACTTGAAGAACGGTTGCTGAAATCATAATAATCAGTTCGATACCCCAAATTTTTCTTCCAAGATAATCACACAGTTTACCGAACACCACTTGACCCAGAACAGTACCAACTGAGGTGGACACTTTCAGTAGAGACTCTGTAGATGCCGGAATTCGGCCATTACCACCATGGGCACCTCCCCAGTAAACGTAGCTCAGCATACTTGTTGCCAAGTTAATGGCAAAGATATCGTAAGAGTCGGTTAAAAATCCGATACCACCAACCATGATGGCTCTAACGTGGTAGAGTGAAAACTTTGCATTGTCGATTTTCTCCAAAGCCAGTCTTCTCCTTTCAAACGGATCTTCTATGTGGTCGAATTCGTCTAGCAAGTTATGAACATTAAGCCTTTTAGACTTTGTCTTGGCTTGCATAACGGGTTCAGTTGACATTTTTCTTGGTATTTAAAAGCCAAGAGCTATGAATGCGAGTAAAAGGGATTTTATAGTTCTTAAGCACAAGACCACTTTTCCTAATTCTGCAATGCATCGTGTGCCTGCTCGGAAAAAAATAAACTGCGAACAGGGCAATTCGTCCCACGTGGGTTAAAAAAAAAAACTTGGTGGTGATGAGAAAAGAAACTTTTAGGGGATGAGCTGGCGGGTCCCACCACCATTCGGGGGCAACCGACCATGAGCAGCCGTTATTCGCTGTATGTATGCATATTATACATATGTACTTCTAAGTAGAAAAAGAAATTTCTTTTTTTCGATTGTCAGAGTAGAAGAAGGAACGGATTCAATTGTGGTAAAGAAGTCTGCAAAGGAACAGTTTCGTTGGGTCAGTTCATTTTGTTTGGTTTTAAGCCAAATGGGTCAATTCTTTCTTGGAGAGCGACATTTCGTAGTACTGAGGGCCTACTCTCATGTAGCTAAAAATAGATCCATCGGCATCTCTACATGGAACTGTCCTCAATTGTCGTTGAATCAAACAATTTGGTTACATTTCAATCAAATAGTACCCGTGTGTATCAAGTATTGCGCATGAATGTTGCTAATTTCACTTTGCCTAGAAATCGTGATAGTAGTGTCAAATCACCGAAATTCGAAACTTCAGCATGGCTTTGAAGTTGGAGGATATGTTGACTAAAAATTACATCCGATTACCACTAATGGCCAATAATCAGACAAGAAGGGATAAAGTAGCAGACTAGACGTAATTTTTACTGTTCCCAGCTCAATTAAAAAAGATTTCAACTAATATACATTGTAGTTAGAGAAGGCTCATTCGATGAGTTCCAAATGACCGAGGCTATTTCGCAAACGTTATGCTTAATTATAATCATTTTGCTTTCCTACGCTTTGTAATACTGTGAAAATCATTGACCGATTAGGATTTTCACTACAAAGGTTCAATCGTCGCAAGCAATAGCCTTTGCACTCTCATGACGAACCATGGATTCTGCTTAGGTGCTTGAATATCGGTTCCCACTTTAAAGAGGTAAAAATTGACCACACAAATCTTGACATTAAGAACGCAGCAGCAAATGGAGCAATCAAATTTCCAACCAGTGTACTGGAAGACTGAAAGACAGAAATAATTCTGGTTATCTTCATGGGAGAAAAGCTAATTTTGGTAACACCCTATACACACCACCTCCTAAAGAAGAGGCACTCAAAAGATAGGTTGAAAGTATATCCCCTCCATCTAACATTGCTACATCAACGCTCTAACCTTTGCGATACAATCTGTAGAAAAATCGCATATTCTCTAATTTCAGATCATATTGTACCTTTGGAGTTCTATACCACATGCTATCATTCCCCTCAATAATGGTCCAAGCACCCGAATCAGATCCAGGTTTACCACATAAGATGGTGTCCACCAAGAAAGTAAGAGGAAACTTCTTCTTGCCAACTTGAATATGGCTAAACGATCCGGCACTTTCAGCTATAAGTAGCAGCGCTCCGCTTTTACATTCAGAATTAAGTCTCTGGAGAAACTTTGTAGCTCCCACTCTATCCTCTGCAAATAGCTCATTAGTCGTAAACAAGAGAGTTATCAAGTCTCTGTTGCTGAAAGATACTCCTGGTTTCAAAATATCATGATTGACAAACTCTGGATTATAAGTGGCCGTCTTGTACAGCCAATATTGCTTTGTAAAGTCCGTAATTTTATCAATGACCAATGTCCAGTCGGCAATATCAACCAACGATATATTAATCTTTTTATCTGTGTTCGGGTAAGCTTCCTTAGCAAAACAATAGATCGAGTTTAAGGCAACAAGTTCACTTCCAGCACCGCCTCCAGCAGCAAGCACGTCCAGATCATTACTCTCGTCCGAGAAATCGTAAATCAAATCTCTAACCTCCTTCAAGTGAGCGAATAGAGAAGAATAAGCTAAAGCTCTGGCAGGAGACCACCTTACAACATAAGCGTCTCGTTTTTTCTCTTCCCCAAAAGCAGCAGCATAATCACGGTTATATAGGTCTCCCTTGACCAATTGCACAAGCTCGTTTAGTTCGGCTTGGTCTTCAAACATGTCCTGGAAGCAAGTCTGGAAAACTTTTATGATCCTCTCTGGCTCATATTGATATTCGCTAGTGACTGGGATGCATTTTGACTCCACGATCTCCTCAGCATCAACCTCCTCCTCTTCTTCAAAATGAACAATATTAGCTGCTCTTTCCTCCTCTCTTTTGGCCTTGTACTTGGCTACTCTGTCGCTCATTTTGGGTTGGAGATGAGCCTGCCTGGCCAGCCCTACAGAAAATTGATGTAGTAAAAAAGCGCGAAACCCTACCATATAAAAGGAGAAGAAGATCCACCAAAATTTTTTTTCTCCCATCATCAATCCGTGTTGTGTTATTTTCTTTAGAGTGTTAAGCCTGGGCTGGGTCTTTGGACTTGGCCCTAGTGTAAAGCTATCTAGAATTGCCTGCACATATTCGATGCTCGTGAAGTAAGTTCAATATGGAATTGTCCACCTCTTTTGGTGTTCGATGATTCGTTAGTGGGATATTTATATCCCTATGGAACAGAGCAACTCCATCGACGGATTGTATAATAAAGCAGCACAGACTTTGAATTCTCATCCGCAAGGGTGATCGAGTTCGGTCAGCGTGTTGCGGCGGTATATTCCTAAACCTTCGAACTGGTCGTTGACCGATGGTCGTTGGGTAAAACCATACTGCAAACATTCGTAACCAAACAGCTTTAGCCCCTTCTTGGGGCGAGCCTCAAGCGTACTACCTACTACAATTTGCCAGTGGCCAACCTTGGTTTACTTTGAATTGGAACTGCATAATAATCTGTCTTGTTTACCTACTTACTCGGAACTGTTCACCGAAAACGTCCTCTTAACTCGCACGCTCCTTCAGTGACTTCTCCGCTAAGCGGAGGCTTGACTTAAAATACTGATTGAGATTGATGAAAATTACCCTTCTAGCGCCACTCCGTCCCGTCGCTCAACAACAAGACGATTTGGCGTCGTTGGAGGAGTTGACATCGATACCCGAAGACCCTGAACCTTGTGGCGTATTTCTCATCTTTTCTTCAAATCGCTTGGCCAGCTCCAAGAAAATTGCGTCCACGTTCTTATTAGTCTTAGCCGAGGCTTCTAGGAATGGGATACCCAGCTCTTTGGCCAACTGCTCACCTTGCTCCTGGGTAACCTGTCGGGATTCCTCGTCGTCGCATTTGTTTCCCACCAGAAACAGCTGCGCGTCCTCGTTGGCGTGCTGGTTCAGCGTCTGGTACCAGTTATGTACACTGTTAAACGACCTCTCGTCTGTAACGTCATACACTAAGATGATACCCATGGCTCCTCGGTAGTAAGCGGTGGTAATCGTTCGGAATCTCTCTTGTCCGGCGGTGTCCCAGATCTGAAGCTTGACCTTCTTCCCGTTGATCTCCACGGTTCGGATCTTGAAGTCGATACCGATAGTAGTAATGAAAGAAGGGTTGAACGAGTCGTCCACAAATCTCAGTAGAAGACAGGATTTTCCCACACCAGAGTCTCCCACCAGCAATAGCTTCATAGTGAGGTCATACTGTTGCCTTGATGTGCCTCTTGATGCCATGATTGTTCGTTTGAGTAATTTCTTATCCGCACTACGTGAATGTGTAAGAAGGCTTCTTTCGATATCTAAGGATTTCGCGTTGCTCAAACCTATTCTGGAATGGTTCAGAGAAATGGCTCCGAGCTTATTCCCAAGATGAGAGGGGGCACAAAAGAAAAAAAAAATTAAAACCAGCCTCAAGGCTACGAGCCGGAAAATCTGAACTGCTCTACGCCCGAATTTGTCCCAACGTACACTTTAGCATTGGTTGCCAGGGTTCTTTACGGCCCCACCTTTTGTAGTGTATCTGCTCCCCTCATGCCCTTTATCTCTGGACCTGCGATTACTACGGATGCTCCTTCCGCGCCGCGTACATCTCAGAACGACATTTTCTCCCTCCAGGCTTCGTTTCTCCTAACAAATAGCGACAAAAATTACAAAAGTTTTAACCAAAGGTCCGCCAACGCTTTGCCAAGTTCACTCCTCTCCTAGCCTACAATGCCCACCGTAGCCGTCGATAAACAAGACCTGTACCAGTTGTTGGGAAAGACCTACACCACTGAAGAGTTCGACGAACTTTGTTTCGAGTTCGGTATCGAGCTGGATGAAGACACAACTGACGATTGTGCAAAAGGTGAAAGACCCCAGTTGAAGATAGAGATACCTGCCAATAGATACGACATGTTGTGCATTGAAGGTATTGCGCAGGCTTTGAACGAGTACCTGGGTCGTTCCAGTGCCCCCGTTTACACCTTGCAACCAGCTACTCCCCAAGTCACCATGACCATCAAGGAGTCCACTTCTACCATACGTCCATACGCAGCAGCTGCCATTTTGAGGGGCGTCAAGTTCACCCAGAGATCCTACGATTCTTTCATTGCCCTCCAGGATAAATTGCACACGAACTTGTGTCGTAACAGAACTTTGGTCGCCATGGGTACTCACGACTTGGACACTTTGGAAGGTCCTTTCACCTACGAGGCGCTCCCTCCTTCTGAGATCAAGTTTACTCCTCTCAACCAAGAAAAGGCCATGGACGGTAACGAGTTGATGGAATTCTACGAAAAGGACAAGAACCTCGGAAAATACTTGCACATCATTAAAGATTCTCCGGTCTACCCAGTAATCCTGGATAAGAACAGAAATGTTGCTAGCATGCCCCCAATCATCAACTCTGAGCGCTCCAAAATTACACTACAAACCACAAATGTCTTCTTGGATATTACAGGAACCGACAAGACTAAAGTGGCCGTTGTTGTCAACCAATTAGTGGCCATGTTCTCTCGTTACTGTTCTACTCCTTTTTCCATCGAACCCGTTAACATTGTATCTGAACACAATAAGGAGACTAGAATTTGTCCAGACATCGAACCAAGAGTCATGCAAGCTGAAATCTCTTACATCAACTCATGCCTTGGTCTGAACTTGGACGTTAACACTATAATCCAACTACTCAAGAAAATGGCATTGCAACCTAAGAAAAATGAATCTAATGAAGATCTGTTGGACGTTTACATTCCTATAACTAGACCTGACGTCCTTCATCAATGTGATATTATGGAGGATGCTTCCATTGCCTATGGGTACAATAACTTGGTGAAAACTCAAGCCCAGTCTCAAGCTTTAGTCGCCCAACCTCTTCCAATCAACAAGATTGCTGACATTGTTAGACTTGCCTCCTCCCAGAGTGGATGGAGTGAAACTCTGCCTTTAACGCTATGCTCACACGATGAAAATTTCAAATTCCTGAGGCAAACGGATGACTCTAAGGCCGTTAAGTTGGCCAATCCAAAGACTGTTGAATACCAAGTTGTCAGAACAACATTGCTACCTGGTCTGCTGAAAACTGTCAAGGAAAATAGAAAACACACCCTTCCAATTAGAGTCTTTGAATGCGGGGACATTGTTTTGAAGGACGATACCTTAGAGAGACGTGCTAAGAACCAGAGAAATTGGGCTGCTGTTTTTGTCGGTAAAACCGCTGGATTTGAGTTTGTTCAAGGTCTTCTAGGTAAGATCATGCAGACCTTGAGAACTGATTGGCTGGAGAAACCATCCATCGGCAAGAGAGGTTACTGGATTGAACAAGATGATGCAAATGCCACCTTCTTCCCTGGTAGAGGTGCCAAAATCTTCTTCAGAGCTGCTGACGGAGCTGAGGCTAAAGAGATTGGTTCTATTGGAGTGCTCCACCCTGAGGTGTTAGGATTCTTTGAGATTCCATTTGCTGCTTCTTCTGTAGAAATTAACATTGAAGTATTTTTGTAAAACTTAGATTTTATGCATAAATCTCCCTAATTGAAAATTGGTACTAATTATTTATGGCCCAAAACTCATGGTAATATTCTCTGTTCTACCAAACTCCAGATCATCTTCAAAATCACCGGGGTAGGCCTGTTTTTTTGGTGTCTCTGGTGGCCTTGAACCATTGTCTAATTTTTCAGGATCTTTTAGTTTTGATTTCTCAGGAATATATTGGTTGATATTAAACCCCATTGATGGGCGAATTTGTTCGGCTTCGAATGAAGGGGGTGATGCGTCCAATTTTGCAATCGGCGATTCCAAAATGTTAAGATTTATGGATGTGGTTCTCCGTCCCTCTGGAGAGGAGTGAACTGACCTCCTCTTGGATAACTTGAAGTCTTTTAGAGTATTACTTTTGGAGTTTGGAGAAGACTGTGTCGAGGAATGGTCGTCTTTACGCAAAGTTGCAGTCTGGGATCCATTCTGCATTCTTTCAATTTCTGTTTGTTCGATTGTTTCAATCTCCTTATTAAGAGCGTCAACATCAAATAATACTGACTCGTCTTTATTGGGCAAAGGTTCTACATTTTCGTTCAAATCCTCTGGTTTATCTTCTTCATTATTGTTGACTTCCTTATCTTCTTCGTTCACGTTTTCTTTTTTCTCCTTCACTTCCCTTCTTCCTTCATCATAAACATCCCACCATTCTTTCTTTTTAGGGCGTAACCAAGACGACCATCCTTTTTTCTTTTTAGTCTTTTCCTCTTCCATCATCTTCTTTCTTGCTTCTTCAAAGTCAACAATCAGTTTACGCTGCCTTTCTGTTTGCTTTAAATCTGGTTCCTCGATATCAACGAACTCTTCTGACATAACTTGCCAGCCAAGAGTTGCCATGATCTTTGGGATGGCCTTTCTATAAGCCATATGTCCCTCTACCCATTCTGTGCAGTCCAAATTTTCAATCCCTGGAATGAGCTCTATGGCGGATAAACCAGCGACAGAACGAATTCCACTACTTGTCAACCGGAAAAGATAACCGAGAATCCAATCTGTTTTGGAATAACAATTTACGAATCTCCCACTAACAGTTGCTCGTGCCAATGCCAACTCGTCCATTCTTGGAACAATAGGAGTCCCCATCATAATAACATCCTCCACAAGTCCATAGGCATTATTTTTCGCAAGTTGTAATAAACAGGAGTAAATGACTCTAGCCCCCAAGGAAAACCCAACAAGTGTCACTGGCCTCACACCAAGGTTTCTATTCATAAGATTGTCAGCTAGAACCAAGCCTGCTTTCCATGCACGATCTAAAGATACATTCCAAGGATTATCAAGCAGGTAGCCAAGTTTGGATAAAGCCATTGGCAACTGAATGGAAGACATCAAAGCTACCAGAATAGTGCTTCCAAGAATTTGTTGGATGGATTGAGTTAACGCTTCAGTTGCTAATATGCTTATAGTTTGACCCATAGACTGTAAAAGTTCTGGTTCCCAAAAAACGGAGTATAAATCTCCCATAACAGGGTCAACCGTAGAAAATGGAAGTCTCACATCATCACCTTTACTGTTCATCCAACCACTAACAGTTATTATCAGGTTCACTCTTCCATTGTTGTGCAGAGGACGGAATTGGAATGTCTTTACATCTCCCACTCTTTTCATCATTCCCTTCGATCCAATACGTGCTCCAGTCACTACACCAGTCGTAGTTACCAACGCTGTACCACCTACACCAGCTAAAAAACCTGAGGTTCCTGTAATACCAACAGTCGATAGACCAGCTGCTATACCTGCTCCAATTACTGGCGCAAATAAACCAGCCGAAAGGCCTATTACAAGACTTCCACCAATTGTAGCTATACCCACATACATGTACTTTCTCTTCTTGGCCATTCTCTTTCTCGTGGTCAAAATTTCCTCTTCGTTCCAATCTTCAGGATTATTCTCGTTCATTTCAAGAGAGTCTGTGATTCGACGTTCAAACTGACAAACCTCCATTGTGCTTAAGTTTAGATGTTTCGAAAATAAAAGAAGCAGTGTTCTGGATCTAGAGTCGTAAATGGAATCCGATAAAAGGATAAGGAACAAATCACAGATGACGGTCCATCTGACATCTATATCGATTGTTTTTTTGTCGGCAATATCTCCTGGTGATAATACCTCCTTTGGCAACGTATCAGTACTCTTATTTGGTTGGGTTTGTGGATTTTTTTCAGGATCACTTTGATGCAGAGGATTTTCAATCGTCCTACTTTCCAATAAACTTGGCGTCATGTCTTCAGGTCTGACACCATGCGCTGACAGCTTCTCTATCATTGCTTGCTCTTCTTCAGAGAGACCAATATGAGTGTGCAGTTTGGCCATCAAATTTGAAGCCCAAGAACTAAAGCTTGCCTGAGCTTTGCTTAATTTCTTCCCCATTGATCTCGTCTGAGATCCATGAACTTCAGCTAAACATATGCCCATCTCGACAATGCATAGTTGAACTAACCCGACATAAGCAACTTTTTGGCTATCTTTTAACATTTTCTTTGTTGTATCCAACTGTGTGATAGGCGTATAATCGTCATCATCAGAATAAACGTCCTCTTCCTCGTTGTGCTCTACGTCGTGGAAGCCATTCAACAGTCGATTCAAATTCGAATTTTCTTTTTCAAATAAAAAGTCCATCTTTTTGTCAATGTCCCCGTATTTCTGGGCTTGCTCCTCAGCGTTGATTCTGGTGTATCCATCTGGAGCGTCGTCTTTTTTCTGAGAGATAATTTGGTGCTTAATGCTTGCACTAATCTTCTCTCCTTTATTATCGTACATGTTGTAGCTGATCTCTGTATCCATCTCTTTCCAACCAGCATCGTCATCCGACGAAGCACCATCGCTATTATTGTTTACTTCCTCATCTTCAACATTGATTTCGTTCAAGGATTCCGTGGAGGGTGCCAAGGGAGGTATATTGGCCTTTGGCATGGTGTTTTCTTCTGCTACCAAATTAGAGGAGCTATACACGTTCAGTTTTGGGACTGAAACTGTTTCTCTGTTACTGTAAATGGAGCGTTTCTTCTGGTCAAACTGAAACTCAACAACCTGAGATCCCTCTGACTGTCCATAGTTTGAGCGAAACTCTGTGGGAACCAAAGAGTCTTCCTCTAAATACTTGACCTGAGGCAATGGCAGAAAAGATGACGAGTATGAAGGGGCTTTTTTGTACGAATCATGGACTATTTCTGATGAGTTATTTAAAGACTGTGTTACTATGTTGTCTCTTTTGTAGTCGTTCAAAACATGAGCAGGTGTGAATGGTGTCGGATCGGAGACGTTTGTGGGAGCTCCATCTTTCTTATTCTCATGTGATACCATTACTTTCTGAGGGCACAATGTGGCATTTCTATTGCTTGAAGTTGGGGTAGACTTTATTATTGTTACGGGACGATGTTGATAGTAGTTGCGCGAAAACTATCAGACAGAAAAGAGGAACCCTAGTTGTTCTGACGAAGGAAGATAGCTGGCTATGGGGTGATAAGAGCGGTAGGTTAAGTAAATATGCGAAGTACGATTAAACGGAGTCAACTGAGGAAAGTTGAAAAAACTTTGGAGAATAAAAATTTCTCAGGGAGAAAAAAAGTCAGATTCTTCAGTTTTAGGCATCCAGGCGTAGTCGTTTGGATAGAGTAAGGCTATTAAAAGCTGAATATCACACCTTTTCAAAATACTAGTAATGTGTAGGCTAGTCGGAATGACTGTTGTTGTCCAAATGTTCAACCCTCGCCATATTAAAACCCTCCATCAGATTCCTCTCAATTCGTGAACTGGGCCTTCTTTGTGTAAACAGAGTGAACCATCCAAATTTCCTTCAGCTATCATAATGCAGCTTCACACCTCTACTGTGGCGACCTCTCTTTCACTTCACGGTAGGAGTCGTTCATTGGAAGAACATGTCCCTTGCGAAACCTCTAGAATTGAAGAAAACTTCAGCAGCACCTACTACGATAGTGGTATGCCTCAATATCGCAAACATCACATTGAACTGGCATTTTTGATGAAAAATAATGATCTTGATCTGGCAAGAAGACTTGAGAAGATTTCTGACATTCTTTTGGCAAACGCAAACTCTAGAAACTTTTCACTTATCCTCATGCCTCGCATTTCGAAATTGCTAGAGAGAACAGTGGTCCCCTCCACAGTACAGATAATGGAAAATGTACAGCTGTACTTGGAACAGCCGGGGATTATTGACCATCTCTTGCAAATCATCGAGTCCATTTACACTCTCAAAAATGTCAACAATTCACCGCCTGTTGAGCCCACCATATCCATGTTGACAGATTTCTACACTTTTTTAACAATGCTACAGGAAGCTGAAAATACATCTGAACTTGATTCCTGGTGTTTGAAGATACTGGATACCATTGCAACAGTAGTGGAGACTTCCAAAGATCTTGAGGAAATTGCCGCCTGGCTCATAGGTTTTTTGAATCAAATGAAAGGCAAACAAACGTTCGTCTGGCATGAGTTCTATAACCTTCTGAGTGAAGTCTTGAAACACATGTCTAGTTTGAATAAAATAGCTTTATCTGACGCATTGGAGAAGACAGAAACTGGAAAAATTTTGAAACTTTTATTGGACTCTCAATGTAAGGAATATGCAACATTTGACTTTTCTACCGCCAGATACATCCCAGCAAACATCTCGCAGACCATTAATGGTTCAAGAGCCTGGAATTACCTGGAGTGTGAAAAGAAGTGTCCGTCATTTGTAGCTCTGTTTGAGGCAACACAAAAAAGTTATTTTCTTTCTAAAAACACCACCTTGCATCTCCCTCAACTGGTCTCGTTGTCGAACAGTAATCGTAGTTCAAGTTCTGAGAAAAAGGTCCCCACAACTCACCAAAGTATTCTTAGGAAAATTTGTAAGAGAATCAAACTTTCACTGGCTAAAGGTATTGCCTACTCCAAACAGACTCTTGCTACATTTCTATGTGGCGACATTATTATAAGCCCAGTCGAAACTCTCAATGACAGTCCGGTCAAAATGGATATTTTCAATCAGCGTGTCTTGAATAAAATAGATCAGAACACTTTCAATCGCCTTTATCCCTGCGATATTAAAAACTGGTATCATCTGAGCATGCGAGAGCAGAATAATGCTACTATATGAAAGATGATTGGAACTAAATAGCTTAAGCATTTCTGAACAAATTGTTTATAGAAACAATAACTCCTACACATTTCCTTCGAATGCCTTCATCAATTACTGTCTCTAAAATATCCTGTAGCCAATCGCTGATTTCGGTCAACTCTTTTGCGTAGTTTTGAAGAAGGAACTCTTGATTCGTATTCTGGAGAATCACTAGGAATGCTAACACTAAGGAGTCTAATATAAGTAGTTCATCGTTCATGCCCCTGTCAACCAGCTCTTCTTCTTTAATCTGGTCAAAGTATGAATTCTTTAAGGGGATAAGAATTGAGAAAATCTCCTGTATCATGTCAAGCAGATCGGGCGCCGAGGGATAAGCTGTGTCCAAAATCAGGGACAAGGTTCTGATAAAATGTGAAGTAAGAATTGGTGAGTATCGACCAATCTTAAACCCTGATATAGAATTTAAAGCATGCCAAGTAGTGGCCAAAGGAAAAAAGAACTTGGGTCCAACCAGCTTGAAAAATTCCTTTTTTCTGTTCCTGGATACTTCAAGAGACTTTTGAGTCTTTTTCAATTCAAGCCCTTTGGAAACTCGCAGAACCTTTCCATGAGGCATAAGATCCTTTTCTGCCGATTCGATCGTTGAATTTAGATACTCGTTCTCAAGCTGCTGTACTGCATGTTGATCAAAAGTAAACATGTCTTTCTGCTTGTGCTCTAGTTCTATAAACTGATCATGGATATGTTTTGGTAAAAGTCTGGAAGCAAACTCCGTTTTGACCTTATTGAAGGACCTGGTGACGTTTTTATCTTGGTGTCCTTTTAGCTCTCTTGCAGCCATCGAAAGGGAGGTCAGTATGACTAATCTCTGTTGCAGGGAGTAGTCACCGGTTAAAAAGAGATTCAGCAATTCCGTGATTGCATGCTCGGTGTTACTAACTATGGTCGCAATAACGCTGTTGATTCGTAGTTGATCGAAATTTTCCATTTCAAACCTGTTAGATAGACCAACTAAAGTAGCCAGCAGTTGATTAGTGAAATGATTAATCTCATCACCAAAGCGTGATTTTTGACGGATCAATGTAGGGGCCACTTTCAAGGCCACTTCAAGCTTATAAAAAGCCTTGGAATCTTTTTCATCTGCAAGTAGATATTGCAAAAGCTCTTTGATATAAACTGGCCTTGTTGGGTAATCTTTCCGGGAAATACTAGGGTCGTCATCGTCAGAATCCTCGGGGTCAGATATATCCTCATCAGAGACTATGTACAAGTTTGAAGACTGAGAGGTGATGGTTGATATTTCTTCTGCCTGCGACACCGTTTGCAATTGCAGAGGGTGAACATCAGGTTGCAAAAAAGTGGACAGATTCAAAGTTTCTGGAAATGTTAGCTGTTCACCCATTTCCTTGAAAAATAGAGACTCGAACTCATCTTGTTCTTTCATGTTGAATACTTTTTTATCCTGGTTATCAGAGTTTTGCAGAACCATGTTTGCTAGTAGCATCCCCTGAGAACGGACTAAAAGCAAAGTAGAGTCAATTCTATTGGTTATTGTTTTGAGGAATGAATGGTCTGAGGATATTTCCCCGTAACTTTCAGGTTCACGAGACAGTAACAGCACTATCAAGTACAGATAATGCCTTTGTAAGGTCAAAGATGTTTTGTTGATGAATGTAGGAGAACCCCACATCGGGATTAAAGATCTCAGCAAGTCGTTTGCCTGATCCTTGTCGATCAACTTCACGTATACCTTTAAGAGTGGGAGGCTTTGATGATCCAAGATAGTGCCGAAGAACGAACTCCACTTGTCAAAGGGAAATTGTGACAAAACATTGTAAACCTTTTGCAAGCCTGACAAGGTTTGGGGAGTCTGAAGAGAATATCTCGATATGCAATAACCTAGCAAGGTTTTAATGAATGTGGCCCTTTGAACGTGAGAAAAAGAAGTGTATGACGATACTAGAGAGTTGAAATGTTCTGAGGACTGAAAAAAGTGATCGAAAATTAAATGTGATTCATTGGGAGAACATAGTTGTAAGGCTGCTAATAGCAGTTGTGAGTTTCGCTTTTGATCTTTCTTTAGATAAATTTCCAAGTTGGGCAGAAGAAGACGCATATACCCTTTCAATGTAGTGATTTCTTGTAATTTTGCAGTAACTGGATGGTCATATTGTCGTACTTCCTGATATGCTTCGTTCAGCGCATTAAACACGGCTGATCCAAAGAGGAGTGATCTGGATTCTCTGATATTAGACTCGTATAAAGTCTCCAACAGGGAAGTATCGTGGAAAAATATAATTAACAAATCACAAAGTGAACACTTGACATCCAGTGCTTCAGCATGCTGAATTGAAGAAATCAAGAGCTTGATACCTACGGTTCCCTGGAAAATTGCGGCCAGCTTCCCTCTAGTCTGGTTAGACAAATCAGGGTAAATCTGTCTAACAGTAATCGTAATTAGGGTGGATCGGATATTCAGCTTCTCACTTTCCTTTACGGCAGAGTCACGTATTATAGGTAGCAATTCATCTAGAGTTTCATTTAGCTCCTTTAAGGTCGGCCGCTGTCGCAACTTTTCTAATGACATCTCCTTTTAATGGGTAGAGATGATGGGGGGAAGAAAAAGATTACGATCTCGCATATTCCCCATGTCTCCTTCTAGCTTCTTTTTCCACCGGTGAGCATCTGTCAACCTCCCGTTCGCACCCGCTTAAAAGTGACTCCCTTCTCCGCCTCAACTTCTCTCTCCATAACACATTAATACCTTCTTTACGACATTAATTAAGCACTCCGTGGGTCCCAATGGAGGCAACAGAAGTGAAAGCCCAAGATGCTGGCTTTCACGATAAATCAGATTCAAACAGTGAGAGTTCAGAGGTGTTCCTCCAGGAGGCCACTGCACGAAACCCAGTCTTGGTGTTAGAGTTGACCTTGGACAGTAAGATAAAGTACATCAGCAAGTCTTGGGAGTCTATCGTGGGAACCTCGATTGAGAAACTTATTGGCACGCCCATATCCGAAATAATTGTTGGCAACGAAGACGACAAAGCCGTACTACAAAAGGCTATGGATATTATGATGGTTGACGATAACAGTTATAGAGTCAAGTTCACTACCCATACCAATACTCTGAAACATGAATATTCCGAATCCGAAGGGGAGGAAGAAGAGCAGATCCCGGATATACAGACTTCTCCCAAATCGTCAGAACGAAACAGTAATATATGCTCAGATTTATCTACAGACGGCGGCTTCATTCAACTCGAAGGCCAGGGGATCTTGATTCACAACAACACGACACACACACCTACCCACTCTATATGGATGCTCAAACCTTCAAAGCAGATTGAAGACTTATCCTTGGAATTTCCACAACAATTGGTGGATGGTCTAGGTTTCGGTATCAACATATTTGAGAGTTATTTGTATCAACTCACTGAAGCTGGAATTGTTGATGAAGATAACATACCTCCACCTACACATGAGCTTTGTCGAATATGTGAGACTCAGGTTCCCTCTTGGTGGATGGAAAGGCACACAGAGTTCTGTGTGACTCAGCACAAAACAGAGACTGTAGTAGAACTTAAGCACGATGCTGTTGTTGATCAAAAAAAACTAATAAAACGCATGATTCTTGCTTTGTCCAACAATGACGGTATTTCTTTACCCTCCAAGTTCACAAATAGTGATGACTATCCCTCCAGTCCTTCGTCCAGCTCGTCGTCAAGTAGCATTGCTTCGTACAGAGGCTTTCCGCTTCCCACAATAACCCATTCCAAACAGAAACATGCATCAGTGGCCAGACAATTGATCACCAAGATGACCCCAGCAGTGATGAACTTGAACCGCTTTCCATTCAAGAATCTTTTTGCATTACAAGAGATGTGCGACGATGCCATTCGTGTCAACTATGGAACCGTTGTTTTGAAGGATGGAGATCTTATGGTGGCTTACTCTCCCAATTCAGAAGCAGCAATCAAGAGCCTATCAGAACGCAAGTTACCAGAATCAACTGACAAAGCTATAAAGCTCTTAACTGAGGATACTGAGTCTATTTGTCGAGAGAAACTGGACGCTATTATGAGATTGAGCTATGTCAACCAGTATGTTGAGAAAGTGACTAGGGAAATGGATGATTTGATACTGGGGGCTGTCAAACACACTATTCAGAAGATAAGGGAACAAATCGAACGTGATGACTATAATATCTCGTCTTCTGATGATGAGCTGGAAGATCGGGTTATCAATCCAACCCCTGTCAAACCCAATTCATTTGGACAGATATATAAATTTAACGAGAGCGTCAACGAAAGCGTCAACGAGGGCGAACCAAATCGATCACTTGACTATGAAAATGCTACAGAATATGAAGATGCAGTTAGTACAATTCACTCACCTCAGCCCCAGGTCCGAAATACATCATCACATGTAGATTTGTTTAACCGGACGTACCTGACAAATGATTCAATCCCATCAAATGTCGTTAGCAACTCTCCTGCCATGACGGAACAAGGAAAAGATAGCTCAAGATCGTTGACACCAAAAGAACTTTCTGCAACTACAACTCCAGTGGTCAGTATATCTTCAAATGTGTCCAGTAATGATGCGGTTGAAGTCATTCAACCAGCAATGTCTCAGAATGTGCCTCTCAAAGGCCAAGGCTCTCAAGTTTTGCTGCAAAAAAGCGGATCGAGATCTTCTAGATCTTTAACGAAAAGCACTCTTAACTCCCCCAGGCGACAAGTTTCACCGGCACCTAATTACTTTTCGGGATCGCCAATGAGTTCCATCCAGAAGAATACAATGTCAAGAATAGTCAGATTATCTGATTCATCCAGAGCAAGTACACCTCAAAGCTCTCCAAAATTGAACACGATAGAGATCCCTCCCTTAGGTGACACTGAGAAAGATTCCGCCAGAAGCTCTGTTAATCGGATAGCACCGCCATTGTCTCCATTGCTGTTATCCTCTAACATCCCAAAACAGGCTATAGGGCCCTCAATTAGAGACTACGAGATAATCAAACCAATCAGCCGTGGAGCTTTTGGTTCTGTATATCTTACCAAGAGGAAGGTTACTGGGGAATATTTTGCTATTAAGGTGCTTAAAAAATCAGATATGATAGCAAAGAACCAGGTTACCAATGTTAAATCTGAAAGAGCCATCATGATGCTTCAATCTGAATCTCCACATGTTGTACAATTATACTCGAGTTTTCAGAGTCGGGACTATTTGTATCTTGTCATGGAGTATTTAAACGGTGGAGACTGCGCTACACTTTTGAAGAATATGGGACAGCTACCTGACATGTGGGCAAAGAGATATATTGCAGAAGTTATTGTTTGTGTGGAGGATCTTCATAATAAAGGAATTGTTCATAGAGACTTAAAACCTGACAACTTTCTTATTGATCATGAAGGACATTTAAAGTTAACCGATTTTGGTCTGAGTCGAATAGGTTTGGTTGGAAGGCATTCAAGAATCAGGGAAAACTCCACAGGAGGTTTAGGATCTTCAGATATTGAGATTTTTCAATCTCAGCCAAGTATCAGTGCAAGAAGGAGGAGTAGAGCTGGTTCAATTCCTCAGCTGTCATTGTCACCCGGCATAGGATCCCTTAGTCATGATTCCGACAACATTATAGCTCATTCACCTTCATCCTACTATGCTTTGGAGTCTGTTCTCAAGAATGATAAACAAGCTACCAGGACTTCTTCCACATCAAGCTCGGTCAATTCTCCACTGGTCAAACCATTGGTAAACCGCTCAAATTCCCAGACTTCATTCATAATTCATGATGAAGACTTGGTCCCCTCAAGAATGAATTCACCTTTTCCAAGTATGAATCTAGCTCTCTTTGATCCTAAGACTTCGACACAGACCAGAAAATTTGTTGGAACGCCAGATTACCTTGCGCCAGAAACTATTCAAGGTGTGACGCAAGACGAGGCGTCAGATTGGTGGTCAATTGGATGTATTCTTTTTGAGTTTCTCTTTGGATACCCACCTTTTCATGCCAAGACGCCAGAACTAGTTTTTGACAATATTCTCCATGAAGATATTCAGTGGCCTGAAATATCGAAGCAACTATTTCAAGAGGTATGTTCCAACGCAGCGAAAGACTTGATCACTAGGTTACTTCAAAAGGATCCTAGTAAAAGACTGGGCATAAACGGAGCCATAGAGATTAAAAGTCACCCATACTTTAAAGAAATCCACTGGGAAAACTTGTTTACTGAAGAAGCTTCTTTTGTTCCTCTTGTCGAGAATGTTGAGGACACGGATTACTTTGACTCAAGAGGAGCTGAAATGATGATTTTTCCGAGCGATTCAGAAAGTGATGACGCCCACGATTCGAATAAAGAGACCGACAATTTACCGCAAACACAAGCAAGTTCTCCTTCCTTGAAGAATTCGCCCTATACGATACCAAGTTCAGGGTCAGGTTCTCCTGGCAGTGCTAACCAATTGGGGATACCTCTTAAAGGCAAAGAGCGAAGAGGCAGCCGTCTTGCTGAAGGATCCAATGGAGAGTTTGGGCTTTTTAGTTTCCGTAACATATCAGCGCTGGAGAAAGCTAACAAAGATGTAATCAAAAGGCTGAAAAATGAACATCTGGAGAACAGAGGTAGCTTTTCAAGTGAGCCGGGATCTCCAACTGTGCCAAAGGGGAGACAGTTTTCCAATAGCAGTGCGACTAATAGAAGAGCAGTTTCGCCATCTTCAAACATGTTAAACTCTCCGATTAAGAGAGCTGGTTCTCTCAATAGTGGGGCAAACATGAATTCAAAATTCCATGGCTCTAACACTGGGTATTCTTCAGGTGAAGAAGCTCTAGCTGGCGTCACCAAAGAAGACACAAATTCACCAGTGGGGCCTAATCTTTTGACTACGCATGCTCGCCTTCATCGAAGCTCTGGGTCACGATCAACTGATCACGGGTCTCCTATTCATAAAGCATTGAAATCAGATTCGAAAACTCCAGTACAATCGTCGCCAACGGAATTCAATGGACATCCAGGACACTCGCGGTTTGATTCTGTCTCAAGTGCATCTAAACTACTTTTCAATTACAACAACGGTAATATTACTAGAAGGTCAAGCGATTTGTCCGCAACGAGCTCCGATACTGATGATACCAAGAATGCTGCACTATTAAGATTGAAGAAAAGGAGGAACTCAAGGAAACTTCGAACTTCGTCATCTTCCACTAGGACTAAGCCTTGGGTTTTCCGATATGATATCCTACTTTTAGAGCCTATTCCCATCCACAGGTATAATATGGAAGTTTTGCTGAAAAAGATTGGAGTAAATGTTGTTAGTATCAAAGACCCTGCAGAGTTGATTAGAAGGGCATCTGCTGGTGTGAAGTTCGACTTCATCTTTACTACTTTCAAGCTCCCCAACTTGGATTCGGCGGATTTAGTGAAGCTGATAAAGAACACAGCAAGTGTGAATTCTGATACTCCGATTGTTTGTGTTACGGCCTATTTCAAGGAGGCCAGCTCTAGTGGTGTTTTTGATTATGTGATTGAAAAACCCGCAACTATTGAAGCTATAAAACATTGTATCAATCTATTTAGTGAGGTGAAGATTATGGATGCTCAAGAGGCGATTTCAGACAGTGAAAGTTTAGTTTCGGTGCCAAGCTTCAACATGGCACATGCTCATTAAAGAAGATCAACTATTGTTGCAAGAGCCTAGCTCTGCTGGCTCCCAAAGTGACACTTTTACTTCTGTCGAGAGACTCATTAGCTTGTGCAGATTGGCTAAGTGTGTATAATGTGTGTCTATTTCCTCTGGGGATGTCTGGTTGACAAGAGCTTGAGACAACCAACTTTTTCATTCCTATCATAAATCTCTTTGATTTAGATCGTCGAAGCTTGGGTGCAGTCTGCTCGGAGGCAATTGTGTCAGCTACAATCATAGCATTATGTCTCACAGGAGTGACGAGTTCCGGCTCTTCTTCAATAGTCGTTGGATCTGGTATATCATACAATTCATTTTGGCATCTGAAAAAGAACTCTTCAGCTAAACTTTGGTATGTTGGTGGGATGTCATTCATTATCTCTCTTAGGAGTGAAATTTTGGGCAGGTTTCGCTGGATAAATCGAACACAGTTAGTGACCAGGACCTTCGCCAGCCACATGCCGGTTACCTGGGTCAAGTCTCTTATTTCTTTAATTGATATGGAAGCCTCTCTATGATCATAGTTGTTATCCTGGGAAACAAAATCTTTGAGTGTGATGCACTCTACGTCTTCTAAGAGAGGATCGTTCGTTCTCGTTTTCAAAGATAACTGCACTCTGCTCAAAAGTTTCTGTGATTGTAGAAAACGTCCAGTGGCCCTTTCAGAATGCTCATATGTAGGCAAGATGTCGTCCTCTATTTTATTCGGCTGGCTTGAGTACGTCTGAATGGGGACGCTGAAACCTTCTACAAAGAAAAGGCCCTCTCCCATGTCAATTCTGTTTATCCAAGAGACGCCATTTTTGTCGGACTCGTTGTCTTGCAGGTGTTGCGAAACTCCCTGCGCAAAGATTAAAGAGGAGACTAAGGAAGCCAAAGAAGTCAATGCGTTTTTGTTCCTATCACTGAATTCCAACGAGATTGATAGTGATGTGACGGAATTTGGAGCTCGGAAGTTTATTTTTCCACAGGTCCTGTTTTCTGTAAAGTTGAACGCACTGAGGCTGAAATAGGGTAAACTGAAGGCGTATTTGCATAAACGTTGTCTATTCAATACTCTGAATTGATTGTGGGGTACGACGACCATTCTACTGGAGGTGACATATACAGAAACATCGGTGTAATTGGTCGAGTTGTAATGGTAGAACTCTAGCAGGGTCGATAGTCCGCGGTTGTCTGTCGTGCCGACAAGACCGTAGCATTCCCTGGTAGTAACAGGAGCTAGACAGCATGATTCTATAGGTATAATCTTGAGTATCCTCTCATTTGGCAGCAGTAGTATGGATTCCATTGGTGTCTGGGCCAGATCAAGAGCGGAGGAACGAGGTAGTATATAAGTATATAGGCACGGCGAGGAAATGCATGAAAGTTCAGTCTGGTCTGTTCAATTGCATCGAACAACTCCTTCCGATCCAATCTAAAGATCTATTATGCTGGTTTCATGGCAGTAGCAGTGTGAAACGTTCTGGTATTTGTGCGTGTTTCGAACGCGCGTTTCTTGTTTCAAGAGAAGATGTATGAGATAGCTCGACTAGAACATGCCGAGATGAGACCGTTTGGATGAGACATGGTACTGGGTTTCACCAAGAAATGGGAGAAATTTCAGCTTGCTAGCCACTGAGCTCAATTGGTTCTTCGTGGACTGTACGGCCAAGACCAGGAAGGGTCTTCATACGAGGTTTATTTGGATAAACAACTGGCAGCCAGACGCTGCTGATTCCAAATGTTTTACTATATAGTTCAGTTATGATAACAGATCTCGAATCTGAAAAGATCAGTAAATGTTCTAGAAGCCGAACCTGTCAGATTTATATGTACGAGAACTTTTGCTAAACCAATCAAAAAACCAAACAAATGCCATGATATGTCTTCAATTATTATATATATAATTTAGTTTCATTACACTTACTTAGTGTAATTCGAACCCAATTTTTGCAGCCGGAAAATCTAAAATAAACTCTCCCAGCCAAAAAAATCCGACTAGGTCCAACACTATCTCCCCAAGAGATGGCTCCATTGCTTATTTCCAATCAATTACAGCTTAAACGGACTCAATCGACCTTTACCTATGCCTAAAATTATATAACAAAAAACAACAACGATATAGATTTAAACAATGTTACACTTCTTCTTGCGTTGCTTTCGTTCCTTAGCCATGAGTGTTGCTCTAGTGGCATTCTCAAAGACAGCTCTGACACCCTCACCGGTCTTGGCAGAGCACTCCAGGTACTTAAGAGCACCGATCTTGTCGGCAACGGCCTGACCCTCGCTGGATGAGACTGGTTGCTTTCCAACAGCTTGTAATTCCCGGATGACCTCAGGATCGTTTCTCAGATCAAGCTTACAACCAACTAAAATGATGGGGACCCCAGGACAGAAATGCAACACCTCACTAATCCACTTCTCTTGCACGTTATCTAAGGTGTCAGGAATGTCAATAGCAAAACAAATCAAAACAACGTTGGCATCGGGATAGGAAAGAGGTCTCAGTCTATCATAATCTTCCTGTCCGGCAGTATCCCATAGAGTGAGTTGAACTATTCTGTTGTCCACTTCCACTGGGGTGGCATAGTTCTCAAAAACAGTGGGCACATAAGATGGAGGGAACTCGCCCTCAGCAAAAACCATCAACAAACAAGTTTTACCGCAAGCACCATCTCCTACTACGACCAACTTCTTTCTAAATTCAGACGGATTATTAACAGCCATTTTATTTTTGTCTCTAAGCTCCTGGATTGGGGAAGATCTGGATGTGTGTAAAGAGCTGGTTTGTTGTTGGTGTCCTTTTTTCAATTCTTTGTGAAAATCGATCCGGACACTACCGGTAGTAGGGGCAACGCCTCCTTTAGCGGGAGGGGTTGTTTTTGAGAAACTAGGCCTTCCATTGTCCGCCTGGGCCCGGCCGTACAGGGGCAGGGGGAAAGCAAGCTGTCACCCAGAGGCCCAATACCTACTTTGACAGGGTAGACGACCTGTCAATTCTACGCGGGAGATTTGTGCTAAATAACGTATAGTAGTTGACCAAATAAATTACACCCCTAACAATTACCCTATATGTTTTGCTGAGCCTTCAAATACTGTGCAAATCTAGAAGCTTCGTGAATACCGCATTCACTCTTTTGTTTTCCTTTCCACCTGCCTGCTCTTTCGTCCTCACCATCTTTGGTGGGCTGTGTGGAGTGGTAGTCTCCGATAGATTTATAACCCAAGTCCAGCAGCTCGTTGTACGGCACGCCGTTGGCTTGGATATAGTTCTGCACTTGGTCAAATCCCCAGGATGCCAGCGGGTTGATCTTCACTACCTGCGAGACCTCATCGATTTCAATTACCGGCAAGTCTCCTCTTTTACCACCCTGAGACCGTCTTCTTCCGGTGAACACAGCGCAGGCGTCCAAATCGTGGTAGGCACGTTGCGAAGGTTCGACTTTTACAAGGTAGTCGTACTTCGTGTCGTCTGTCTCCCATAAGTTTTCGCCATACGTGGCTCCAAATTCGAACTCTGTAGTGGCATTCTGTGGCTGGAACACATGAACGTTGCAATGATACTTATCTTTGACTCGTTCAACGAGATCTAAAGTCTGTGGAAAATGGTGTAATGTGTCTATGAAGATCAGGTCAATAGCATGCTTCTTGCCCTTGGTGGCGGTCAACTTGTGAACCATGTCAGTAATACACAACCCGGTCAATCCGAACGCCGTGGTCTGGTAAAGATTTGGGAAAGTGATGATAGACCACTGTATGATTTCTTCCGGACTGAGGTTCTGTAGAGACCGGTTAAGGTGGTCTACCTGGATCTTGGAGAGGTGCAAACTGGTCTTTGACTGGCCTATAGTGAACGGCATATCAGTGGGTGAAGTGGACTGCTGACAATATAAACCTAGAAAGATTAACAGTTGATAGAAAGGTAGAAACATTTTCCCAATTGACCGATTACTAAATCTGAAAAGTTCTTGCTTGGTAAGATTGTGGCGATAAGTGTTGAAATCGCACGTGACCTAGAAAGAATTTTAGATAAGCGCATTGAACTTGCAAGGGGGGAGGGAGCCAGAAGAGAGCATCTTATTGTGGTTTGGGTGGAAGAAATTGGTGCAGTTATCTTCCCGTTTTTCGGTTACCTCATTTGACCGCTCATAAGATCCACTCTGTCCAGCAGTGTCACGGTGTCATACTGTCAAAGATACGATTACATAATAAGCTGTACTAGGCGCGCACCCATAAGTTTCACAAGACAGTTTAGTTTCTCCCCATGACAAGTATGAATGCACCTGCAACAACGCTGGATCAAGTTGAAAATGAACTCAGTCAGCTCATAGAGACCCTCATACATCTGGGTGTTCAGGTGCACGACTACGCAGGCACAGCAGAGAGCCAATTGGGTCTTTCTAACAACATTAACAAAGTTGTTGAACATCTGCAAAAGCTACAAGATACAGGCTTGAACCTCCCCATCCCTGTGGATGTAGTCAACTACATTGAAGACGGTCGAAATCCCGACATTTACACCCGTGAGTTCGTTGAGGTGGTGAGAAAACTGAATCAGTTTCTGAGGGGAAAGCAACTGGGCTTCAAATATGCCCAATCGACACTGGCCCAGAAAATTGTCAACGAGTTCCCAGAACTGAAACATCAAGTAGAGGACATCAAGAAGAGAACGTTCATAGAGACTGTCTTGCTAGAGAAGACCTCTTCATAGAGAACGTCAAGAATAGCCTGATTACACATGTACCATAGATAATTGTAGAAATATTACGTAATTGCATTTGACCTCCATTTTTTTTCCAGGTAGGAAGAGTCCACCATCTAACATATCAAGGGTAAGCGTTGCGCTTGTTTTCCCTTTAAGTTTGGCTCCACAGTTGATGCTAGTGCAATTTCGTTACAGTTCCAAGCCGCTGAAGAAGAGGCAGCTGAGGCAGAAGAAAATTGTATCGTTTAAATACTCAAAGATCCCGTACGACCAGAGGAAGCTATCCTCCTTCATGTCAGATATCCAGAATAAACAGCTCAATGGCTCCACTAATGATTATTCTTCAAGCATCAAGCACCTTCTGGGAAGGGAAAGCTTGAGTTCTACCCCCAGCAATGACAGTGAATCTTTGGAAGAGCAGGACTTTGAGACGAAAAATCTACACTGGAAGGAGAAGAACATACAACTGACTGCATATTTGAACAGCTACAAGACACTCTATAGAGCACTAGAACAACGTAAGCGGGTGTTGAAAGGATTAGCATAAATTGGACATTTTATAAATAAAAGACATTCAGTGGTTTTGAAGATTGGGAATCTGAAACAGCAATGCTTGGTCAATCTAGATGAAGCCTCTGCCCAACCAAACAAATGAATCCTATTTCTACTACTTCTCTCAGGGAGCATCAACCTATGTAGTCCAGGTTGGCTCTCCGTAGCAGTGCCCAAGGAACGCGTATTTCCCGTTTCCCGCGATGCTCCTTAAGACTTCACTTTCCACCAATCCTACACCTCACCCTTATCTTTTTCATCAGATGGTCCGGCTACTCTTTAGACGATGGCACTCTGTACATTTGGACCACGGTCTCTGTCCCACACTGACCGATCCGCTCCAAATCTACCAGAACTATGTCAGTAGGGGGCTTTTGCGCCAGGACGAAGCTCAGCTCAGAGCCGCAATCCAGTTCCAGAAGCTGTACCAACGGGTGAAAGACTACACACCTCAAGGCGACGCCCAAGTGAAGATAAATTCATACGTTAGACAAATAGAACTGGCTGATCGCAATAAGACGTTTTTGGGCCTGAAGTACTCATACCGGCCTAAATGGTACGAAAAAATTAAAGATAACGAAAAAAAGGACCTTATCAAGGTTCTCACTGACGAGGAAGAGCTGGCAAACTTTGCTTCCCCCATGGGGTTGCTGGTGAATGGGGAAGTTGGCTGTGGAAAGAGTATGTTGATGGATATGTTTGCTCACAGTTTACCCCACAGCAGTAAGTGCCGATGGCACTACAACAACTTCATTCTCTGGGTTTACAATGAAATTCATGTAATTTACGAAAGGAGAAAGCTAGATAACCAGGATAACCATACATGTCTATCGCTAGAAAACGAGTTCATACTCCTGGAGATCGCTTCCAAAATGATTGAGAAAAACACCATTCTGATGCTGGATGAGTTCATGCTGCCGGACCTCGCATCGGCCAAGATTGTCAAGATACTCTTCACGTATTTTTTCAAGCTAGGCGGTGTGCTTGTAGCAACATCAAATAGACTTCCAGAACAATTGTATTCCACAGACTTCAATAAAACGCAATTCAAGTCCTTCGAAGCTATTTTGAAGCTTCGGTGTGAAACTTATGATATGCGAAGCGAGCAAGATTATAGAAAGATTCTTTCAAGCGAAGCCAAAGGGCAAATAGAGTCGCATTTGATCGTTAAGAAAGACGACCCCGAGGAGTCTCAATGGGCTAGACTGATAGCCAAGGCCTCGAACTATGAGATGGGTAATCCTGCCACTCTTACAGTATATGGTAGAAAGCTTCCAATTCCATGGCATGTAAAAGGGATCGCCAAATTTGATTTTTCAGATCTCTGTCAGACATTGTTTGGCCCGGGGGATTATATTTCATTGGCTTCTAATTATCATACCTTCATCGTCGACAACGTCCCTGTTTTGACAATTAGGATGCGAAACGATGCACGAAGATTTATCACCTTTGTAGACGCAGTTTATGAGGCCAGGTGCCAGTTGATTATCCGAACAGAAGCTGACCCAGACGATCTATTTTTCCCTGACCTCAAGACGCCAGAAAAATCTGCAGAAGAGAGTAATAGACTGCAAGTGCAAGACGAAGAAATGTTTTCAAGAACACAAATGTACCTATCCAATCCTTACAGACCAAACGTTTCTTCCTACGATTCTGGTGTAGGTGCCAGGGATTTTGAATCTGCCCAACACAGTACAATAGATAAGCCAATGTGCAAGATTGATAACGATTTTCAAAATATGAAACGATTCACAGGAGAGGATGAGATGTTTGCATACAAGAGAGCTGTTAGTAGAATTAGAGAAATGACTGGTTCAGAGATGTGGAGGGAGTCTAAAGATTGGTTACCCATCGATGCTTCGATGAGACCATGGGAGAAGCTTGAAGATGTAGTATTAGAATCTGAAAAAAAGCCAAATAATATGTCTTTGGTCGAACAACTGAAAAAGAGTGCTGCTGAGACAGAGGCTGAACTCGGGGATCATTTGATAGAGAACCCCAACATCCACGACCCATCCAAATTCACCAAGCCTGGTGAATTGCATTCTGATAGAGATGTGACCAACCAGATGTTAGTTCATCGTTTCCCCCCTGATTATTCCGACAGGAAAGCTCATGGTCCGATCTTTCCTTTCATCTCCAAATTCAGTCAGAGCTTTAAAAATGCGCCAGTGTTCAAGCAAATGCACTTTTGGTCAGTGGGTGTTTGGGGTAATGGAAACAGGTTGAAAGATGAAATATCCAAAAAATGGATTAAGGGTAACAATCGTGTTAATTAACAGCTTATGTCTTCATACAAGACACCATCACTACCAAATTTACCTACGATATCAGTATGAGTCCAGTAGTCGTTATTTCTGAACTCGTTGATATCCTTGATTCCGACGTTAAAGCCTCTTACGGACAGCTTTCCTTCCCTTTTGTCGGCTGAGTAATCCTGATAAGTCCTGAGGATAAGCTCGCCGGTATTAGCAGACACTCCAAGCTTTCTTGGGAAAGTGTGCTTTCTGTCAATAAAGCCACCAGTGATTCGATAGTCAAATAGATTAGTTTTAACAATAGGCCCAATAATATGGTCATATAACCTTTCATTGATTATACGAGCGCCAGTAATGGCTTGAACGTAGTTATAGGTAGAGGAAAAGGGAGACGATATATCGGGCGGATCAAAAATTGAGGTATAAATCAGCCTCAATGATTTGAATGAGGGTTGTTCGCCAATTCTGTTGAAAATACCCTTTGAAAAAAGCCATCTTGATCGGGAAACTAAGAACGAATCGATCTTTGGAATCAACTGGTACACAAGACGATCTGGAATATTCAGAATGGTCGAATGATCCAGCTCAGAGATCAGTTGATCTTGTGGTACAATTCTAACATCCATTCCTGTAACAAATGCGCTGAAGATCTTTACCAGAGAGTTAAAATTGAACGGGTCATTGTTTGTAAATGTTGTCAGCAGGCTGTCCTTGGCTGACCAATCATGTTCAGCAGGCAATGACTGGAGCAACGACGACACCGAAGATACAAAACATCTCTGGTTGAACTTGAATGCCTCTCCATGTGCATGTTGTACGAGTATGTTTCTGGTATCATCTTTAAGATTGAAGGTGTATTGGTATGCCTTGACATCCTGGTTTGTCAAGTTTAACGAGGAGAAAGGAATAACACGAGGATCGTTGACCAATGGGCAGGAAGGGGAGTCAACTAAGACAACTGTCTCGTAATCTAGCTCTAAAACACGATTCAAGTGAGCAAAAGAGGTAAAGATCACCTTGGATCCATCTGACGACTGTATGTCAGTCAAGTCTTCGTGGTAATGGAGGGTAAAGTCCTTTAGCGAGCACAGTCCGGTTAGAATAATCATGAACCACTCATATCTGGTCAGATCGACGCCAACGCAGGAAAATTGATCGTAGTCGATGTAATCACTCAACACCTGAATAGTTTCAGTCAAACTGTCCATTGAGTACTCCTCCTGGTTAAACGTGACCTTTACATGGTGTGTCATACCTAGTTTCCAAATATCTTTCAGATTTCCATCTCTGAGTTTATGGTTCCAAGGTATGCGGAGGCCTGTGATGAGATCAACTCCATGTGGAGTATCGACCGATCTGTAAATGGCAGTCTCGCCTTCCTTTCTTGTGTTTGCAACGTTCGACTCATGGTACAAAACCACCGGATCGACATCTCGGTAGATGTGAAGTAGGAAGGTATATCCAAACCAGAATAAGGCGTAGGTCAATGCCAAACTCAGTAGGACTAGAAACATTTTTGCTATTGCTTAGCAGGGTCGTTAGGGGGGAGATTGGATATATATATTTGCATGAAAAACGCGCGTTAGGATCAGCTGTTTCAAGAACCATTCTGGATGGGTCCATACCCACGGCAAAGGAGATGGATGTGGGCTGGTGATGCTTCAACTCTTGCTAAACTCTGGAGCGTGGGTCGAAGCGGGCTGGGATGACTGTACTGGATGTGTGTTCTCGGTGGGTATTGTATACGGTCTTCCTGGATAAATATTGTATCTATTGACATACAATTGGGGAGCTCTATAGTAAAAACTCGATGATGAAATGGTACTTACCAACTAATTACAAGAGCCAGTTATTCAAATATTCAAGTGCCTGACTGGGACACAGGCGGGGAGCACACCTTGGCCAAACTCAAATCAGCAAAGAATAGTTTCGCTTTGGACATTCATCCATGAAATTGGAACGCAATCAATGTGAAAAATTCAATTGACTCAGGAAAACTTCTGGCTTATTTAAACTCTTAATACTCCAGTGCTTTCACCTTGAGAGGCCCATCAGTTTTACAACATCTGAATATTGCCTCTCTCCCATGCTTAACAAATACTTTCTATGCTGCATATCTTTTACAGTAGATACTGCTTCGAATTCACCCCGAAGATGCTTCTTTAAGTCGTTACGAGTCTGTGCTGACGGAATTTCTAAATCAATGTTAGACGGCCCTGAAAACTAAAGAGAGAACACACTTACGATATATGGTGCGAAGAACTCGCCGTTGAAACTCCTTTACGGTGTTTCTAAACAGAAACTCCTCTAAGGATGGAATGTTCTTCAACCGGCTAGACCTATGAGCATGTCTTATCAGCGTCTTCTGGAGAAACATGAACATGAAGAGTTTCGAATCGCGATAGCAGAAAATAGTACCTTTGCCCAAGCTACCAAAAGAGACTATGCCTGAAAAACTGACAGTAAAGATGTTATTTATTCTTCCTATGCTATTTACACTAACGTTTGACCCAGGTAGGAGACTTCCTGGCCTTGACTTTACCTGGCTTCTTTCTTTCCACCACACGGTGGTCACGAGTCATACAACCAGCTTTATACAGACGACTCTTCAATAATGGATTATGAATAACCAAAGCTCTGGCAATACCTAGAGCAATGGCTCCTGCCTGTCCAGACAGTCCTCCACCTCTAACCTTGACGAAAACATTGTAGTTCCCCTCGGACTCTGTGACTTTTAGGGGGTACGTCACTTTGAGCCTGTCAGATGATCGGGGAAGGTAGTTCACTAGAGAGGTGTTGTTGATCAGCACATGTCCTTCTCCACGAACTAAGTACACCTTGGCAGACGAAGCTTTTCTTCGTCCAACTGCGACAGCTCTTCCGTTGGCGTCCAATTGGGGAACCTCCAAACGCGAGTTCTGGGCAGATTCGGCAACCTTGAACTTGTTTAGCAAGGCCACCAGGTCATCGTTTTGTAGCTGAGGATCGATGGCACTCAATCTGTTCAGAAGCTTAAGAAGCTCTTGATGCTGGATAACTTTCAGTCTGGATCCACCAGCTATTTGTTTGTACTGTTCAAAGTTGAACCACTTCACTGTAGCGTTCCTACTCAGGTCATAGGGAAGCGAGACATGCTTACGTAGAGCTTTTGTGAGTTCCTGTACATTTTGGTCATGAAGAGGGTTGGATGAGTAGAAGGTTGGAAGAGCTGGAATAATCCGTTTGACTTCCAGCTCAGGTATAATGTTGGGATTTTGGTTCCTGCCCTGCCTTTGGACTGCGCTTGTAGGCTTTTGCTGAAGCAGCCGCATTACGGTACTAAACCGTCTAATGCTGGCAAATGTTCTTGACATTGGTGAAATTTTTGTCAAGGAAGGAAGTATTGAAGATGCGATGTTGAAAATATTGAAACATTCGCGGTTCTTCATTTTTTTTTCGGAAACGAATTAGAAGGAGAAAGTTAGCGAGATCCTAGGCGGAAGTCTGGAAGGGGCCCTCTTACAGGTTACGTGCAAAGAAATAGAATCCATTTAACCTATACCTTAACCCATTCCATTCTTTATCGTCAACAGATCATCACGTAAGGTTCACCAGTTCTTCATCATCAATGTCATCAAAAGAATCTTCACCAATGGCTTGATCCAAGTCATTTTCTTCTTTCACTTCAGTCTTTACTTTACTCTTCAAGTTTGAATGTTTCGGCTGTTTCTGTCCTCTATTTCCAGTTTTCAGGTGTTTATTCTCAGTTTTGTGGTTATCTGTGTCAGCATCACTTAGTGTTTCATCAAGGTCATCATCAAGATCACCAATATCATCTTGATCATCGTCATCTTCTTCATCATCATCCACCTCCTGTTCTCTCTGTTCCAATGCATCGCCCTCCATGTTATCACCTTCTATGGCTTTTTCTTTCCTCCCATTCTCTGCAGTACCTTCCTCCAGTCCTAACAAATGTTCTTTCAAAAGCGTGGTCAGCATGTCGTTTCGCCTCGTCACCATATACAAATCCTCTGGCATGATTACTTTCCTTTTGGCGTGCCTTGCAAACGACTCCAGATCTTGACCTAGAGATAACACTTGGTTGTACACCAATTCCACCAACGCAGCAGAAAAACTTGGTGTCACAGTAACAGATCCCAGCTCCTTCAATTGTTCATCCACCATTCTACACACTGCCGTCCAAAGACTAGCTTTCAGATGCTTGATTTGTTAGCAAAGTTCTCCCAATGCCTTCAAAAAATAACCTACCTGCGCTATATCCCTTTCTTCTGGAGTCAATACCTTCATATCTCAAGATGTTGGAGGAAGAGGAAAGTACACACATCGTACATCGCGATTGATCCAATATTTATTTCTCCAGATTAGTTTGCGAGATCGATCTCTCCTATGCACGAACTTCTCTAAAATTATCCCCTCCTGGAACAATTGGAACATTTCAATGTCATACGTGCCCTTCCTTGAACCGTTTGTCCCCCATGACAACAACCTGCTTCCAGAGCTTCCCTTTGTCACTCTCACTTATGCCCAATCGCTTGACTCAAGAATAGCGGCCAAAAAGGGGGAAAGAACGGTTATATCCCACCAGGAGACAAAAGATATGACCCAGTATCTTAGATCTAAGCATGACGCTATCCTTGTTGGGGTGAAAACCGTTTTGGCGGATGACCCGGGACTCAATTGTAAGCTGGGATCTCCCATCCGCCCAATCATACTCGATCCATCGTTTCAACTACTTTCCAAGATTCCGTCCTTGAAACTGACAAAACTGGGCCTCTCAGGCGAAGGTGAGCCGCCCATATTCATTGTTCGCCAAGGAGTTGCACCTACAGATTTGCAGGTAAAGTTGAGGTCAGACTACGGTATCTCCATCATGGAGATTCCTGATAGAGATATTCACCGAGGAAAGATGTCTTGGTTCGCCATACTGAAAAATTTGAAAGACGCCGAAATTCACAGCATCATGGTAGAAGGAGGTGCTACAATCATAAACGATCTCCTTATCTGTAGACAAAACAGTGTTCCCCTGGTTGCTTCCCTAATCATCACAGTCGGTCCGGTGTACTTGGGAAAAGACGGGGTTGAGGTGGCACCGGCCCGAAGCGTTAAACTAGGCAATGTCCGCTGGTGGCATGGGATACAAGACGCAATAGTAGCGGCCAATTTGGAATAATGAGTTAATGACGATTTAATTTTTAAAAACTACAGACAGATTCTATAACTGGCATACCGACCACTGGTCTCAGACCTCCTAATGATCTTTACCACCTGACCTCTCTTCAGACCTAAGTATCGTGCTACAGGGTCCTCTCTTTGGATACGAGGCAGCTGGCTCTCTTTCAACTTGTATCTCTGCAGTAGCTGTGACTTTTCACCATCACTTAATCGGATGTGTTTTGGTACCAATTCGTGGTGTGTAATGTTAACGACAAGATCGCTTTCCTGAAATGTTTCAATGATAGCAGGGGAAACGGTAGGTATCATCTTGTTAGCACTAGGTGTGATGTTGTTCTGATAGATGAAAATCCCCGTGCTAAAGTTCTTCTCCTGAATTCTAAGACAGAAATTTCTCATGGTCTTAATACCAACACTAGGTTCATCGCAAAACTCCACCCACAACGTTCCAAGGTCAGGGTACTTTTCTAAGGCTTCTGGGGTTGGATTGGCCAGAAATGACATCAACTTTCTTTGAGGGTTTCCCATAGAGTCACAGATTTTTGATCGAAACTCCTCCAGACTTTGGTCCATCTCATCTTGTGAAATAAAATATCCCCTGTCAGCAGCCATCTCCTTGACTGTACGAAACGATCTCCACAGCCTAGAGATGATTCTGTTGTTGTCTTCCATGGTTGTTGTGTTGTGGTCGTGGAGCTGGATTGATTAGTGGATAATGATAGATGTTGAAAAGAAAATTTTTGTTCGCGCGCGACTGACAACCTTAACCAGAAGGTAATATGCGTTTACCTAATCTCCGCCCAATGGTGGGACCGCTCGACTGTAATGCAATTCAATATCTCCACTGTTCTTCCATATACGGGCCTTTACCGTGGCAAGTGTCATGTTTAAGTCAAGTTCCTTTCCCTGACAGTGCACTCTAAGCCAACTACTTGGATCTGGGTATTTCGATACCTCGGGCGGCTTCTCGACGAACTTTTCGACGATATAACAGAGTACTTTTCTGATCCGTAGCATGTTGTATGCAGATAGTTTCAGGCTATTGTTCTCCAATGGCGGGAGTTTTTTAGGCGAGTCTTTTGGAGTGCCATCTAAAAGCATAAAATTCACCTTATTGAGGGGCTTCTCTATGTATTTGTTGTAGAACAGCCCATTAATAATCCACTTGGGCAGATGGGTCTCTAGATCTTTCAGTACTTGATCAATGGAGTTCTGGTCCAACTTTTTCAGTGTAGACAAGTTTGTCTCATAAACTTCAATGGTGACATTTCTGAAGTCTTTGAACTGCTGGTTAACGATGAGTTGGACATTTTTTGTTGAGCTGATACGGGGAACTTCAAAGTTATTGAACTTGAAGGGCTGGTTCGCATCAAATATCGACTCTATTGGATCCTCCGCGGAGATAACAGAGCTGGCACCAGTATCAGAGGAGGACTTCGTACGTCCAAACAATCTGAACTTTTTAGATGTGACTTCAGAGGGTTCTTCGGTCTTTTTAGAAATTCCAGAAGACGAACTTGTAAAAGAACCGGTTTTCTGTTTAACAACCTCTAGATCAACAAAGCTCTGAAACAAGCTATTCAGTACTATCTTTCCAATATTGAACCTTAATGCTGTGTAGTCATGAGCCTCTGACTTGTGGTGAGTCGAGTAATACCTGCCGAGCTCAGGATACAATTCGAAAAGCTCATCCATGTAGATTTCGGTGTTCGTAATACTGTTTTCTTCTAAAGTTATGAAAAGCTTCCCACCTCTCACCTGGACTTTGCACCAAATTGGTAAAGTCTCATTAGTCTGAAACTTTTCAGCGTAAGACTCAAATCGGTAGGTTTCTTCATCTTCCTCAAGTTCAAGATCTTTGGAGTCAGAGAACATGCGTTCATCCACTTTCTTGAAATTCAATAGATCCCAAAGCTGAACATTGAGACTATCATCCATCGTAGCCACTTGGCGTCTGTTGTTCAAGAGTTGATATCTGATAAGTCCCGGGTTCCCGAAAGACGCAAAGACAGGTTTACTATTCATTGGTAAAAGTTCAACCAAGTCGGGATCAATTGGTTCCACGTTGATGGTCAACTGACCGGTTTCATTGCCGGCATAGGTAAACTCGCCGGAAGAGCCTCCCTGAAAAGAAGCAAAAGGTGTGCTTATGAAACCAATCTTATCTTCTATAGGAGCTAGCTCGAGCGGATTATGGGTAATAGAGAGAGCGTCATCTATTTGAGCCAAATCATAGTTGGAGGTTTCATGGGATAGCATAGAAACCAAATCATAGACATCTCTTGACTCTTCGGTGTCCTCAAAGTTTCCTGACCGAAAGCTGTTCAATAGGAGGATATTTTTGCGCAATCGAATGGCTTGGTGAATAAGTATTTTATTCGTTATGGGTATGTTCCAAGCCTGAATACATGTATTCTTCAATGCATTTTCTTCAGTGTTCTGAATAGTATTGGTGGCTGTAAAAACGTTAAATCCATTCGAAACAATAGAATGCACACTGTTTTCAGATTTGGAAGAGCTTGACAAATCAGCGATCAGCGTGGCAACACCCAGGTTCTCGTTGATCTTGTTTTGAAGAATGAAGTTATCGTTGTTGCTCTTGTCTACGTAATCTTCATAATTGCAGGACCGCAAATCAGTTTTGAATAACTGTCCTGACTTGTCTCCAGAGTAAAACATCCCAAAATCGGGATCTGGAGCATGCAAGGACCATACTGGAGCCAAATGCATATCAAACGTCCTAAGGATTCGGTTCGTTCGCAGACACCACAACTTCACCGTGGTGTCGGAAGATCCCGATAAAATGTATGAAGGAGAGATCTTCAAGCATCTCACAGTACTCGTGTGTCCCATAAGAGATAGCACTGGTGCGGAAGTCCTATGGTCATACATTTGAACCACATTCCTGGGGCCTCCAGCACATATCATGTGGTTACTAGTAGCTATTGAATAGATGGATGACCGGTCAGAATCTCCTGTATATTGATTTGCTTCTTTTCTATGGTCAACATCCCAGACTTTTAATTGTCTATCCAAGCCTCCGGATACCAAGAACTTATTCTCTTCATTGAAATCTAGGCATTTGACGTAGTCACAGTGATGGCCTAAGGTGTCGAGTTGAGAAGTCTCATGGTTCCACAACTTCACGGACAGGTCAGAAGAGCAAGAAGCAACACTGTTTTGATCGACGACGCTGATATCATTGATCCAATCTGAATGAAGCATGGAATATTTATCCAATTTGAACCCGTTGTAAGAACTGTGCTTGAAATTTAGGCCCTTGGCAATGCTTCGCTCCAATTTTGACAGTTCCACTTCATTGTCCACATTTTTGGCAATATAGTTGTCTATCTGTGGATGTGTTTTGTAATTGAGGTCAAAGTCGTCTAACTTGTCGTCCTCCGTACCATCATCGGAGACGGACTTACTGATCGACCACGAGGCGACCATCCCATCTCTTCCAGCAGAGAATAATCTGTCACCACTACAGGCCAAAGAATTGACCCCCAGCTTGTGACCCGTGACCTCTGACGTGTCCAGGATGTACGAAACGCTGGTCATGGAAGAGCTGAAAGTTGGGAATGTTGGGTAGTGAGAAAGTAAAAGGAGGAGAGAGATCCTAGATAATGCGAATACGAGATACAGACTGCAGGATGTTAGATGTCGAGCACATCAATTTTAAGGTTGGTTGATATTTATTATAGATTATGATGAATCATGGAGAGACCTCCGGGCTTGCATTTCTTCATACTCCTTGTCCTTTGCAATAAGAGCATCTCTGTCTCGTTTGATTCTCTGAAGCTCCCGGATTTTCCAGTCAAGTTTCTCTTTTTCTGGGTCTATGTCGTCGGTATCATCAAGTGCAAAATAGTCTTTTTGAGGGGGTGCTACTTTGGTCTCTCTAGCTCGGTCCGTCAAGTGCTGGAGGTTGTTTAGGATGATATTTTTTTCCTGGTCGGGGTCAGGTGCAGACTTGGGCTTGACATCTTTGGATCTTCTTATAAACACTGGCTTCAGTATCTGCGGGGTGGAACTTGAATCCGAAGAGCTTTCAGCTGATTCTTCAGTCGATTCTTCAGACAATTCTTCAGAAGACTCTTTCGATGATTCATCTATAGATGCGGGAAGCTCGCTGGTGGACTCAACAGTTTTTTGAATCTTTTTACCTGTGGAGTTCAAATCTGCACGGGAAGACGATTCTACTTCGCTTTCAAAATCTTGAGACAACCTGTTATTAGTTGGTTCTCTTTCAAAAACTTCTCCGCTATTCTCTGTGCTATTGAGCTTTTCTTTGACTGTGTTTCTATCTGGTTCAACTTTTCCCAAATGCGTATCTTGATACGACACACTATTCTCATTTCGGGGTTCCCTCAAGGACGGCTCCGGTGACGACAATGGCTTCTCTTGCAATTCCTCATCCGTCTCTTCTTCACTGCTATCACTGTTGATATCGTCTACCTTTTTTCCTTTATAGTACCTCCTCATTAGGTAAGATGCTCCCTTCCAGCTGTCTGTCTGATTTTTCTTAGCGAAAGGGAATTTTTTTTATTCCAAAGAAATTTTTTTTTCTATCAGACTCTCTCTCTGTTTCCCCTGTAGATCTAATGTCAGCCATTTACAAAGCTCTAAATAAAGGTTCGGAGTCCAAGCACACGACTAAGAGAGTCAACAGACAGAGAGTGCTGCTGATGACCTCTAGAGGCGTAACCTACAGACACAGACACCTGGTACAGGACTTATTCAGTTTACTCCCCCATGCAAAGAAAGAGCCAAAGCTAGACCACAAAAAGAGATTATATGAGCTCAACGAAATTGCCGAGTTGTACAACTGTAACAATGTCATGTATTTTGAAGCCAAGAAACACCAAGATTTGTATCTATGGCTGTCCAAACCACCCAACGGCCCAAGTTTGAAATTCCACGTACAAAACATGCACACCTTAGATGAACTCAACTTTACCGGTAACTGCTTAAAGGGCTCTAGACCTATACTCTCGTTCGACAAGGAATTTGATGAAGGAGAGGCCCAATTCCAGTTGATGAAAGAGCTCTTCATTCACGTGTTCGGAGTTCCTCCCTTGGCTCGTAAGTCGAAACCGTTCATTGATCACGTTATGAGTTTCAGTATTGTTGATGGAAAGGTCTGGATTCGAAACTTCCAGATCTCAGAGACTGAGGAACTGAAAGAGGACGAAGAGTCCACCACGGTTGATGATTCTATACTCAAAGATCTCACGTTGGTGGAGATCGGTCCAAGGGTGGTGCTTACATTGATTACCGTGCTTGAAGGCTCATTTGGAGGTCCCAAAATCTACGAGAACAAAGAATACGTATCACCCAACGTTGTTAGAGCTCAACAGAAACAGCTGGAAGCTGAAGCTGCTGCCAACAGATCTAAAGCTACACTGGATAGAAAAATCAAGATCAGAGACCAGGTCCTGGAGGCTGATCCACTGGACAACGAGGTTCTGTTTAAAAATGGTTGATTTAGAGACTCGTCTGTACATCTCCAAATAGATAATTGAAATATAAACAGCAGATGGTAAAAAAAAGGAGATCTCTTTCCTTCTATATTTTGTATTATTCAGTATATTCTAAGAGTGCTTCTGATCGTGCTTGGCCAAATATTCCTTGATGAACTTCTCCTCTTCTGGGGAAGAAGCGTTAATCTCTGGTACGGTCTCCTTCTTGGCTCCTCCTGGTTTAGGAATGGCCACAAGTGCAACTAATCCAATGGTAGCCAAAGCGAGCTGAAAAAAAAAAATGTTAGTAGCTGCTAATTCAAATTGACGCTCAACTTGTCTTGCCAGGATAACTTACTTGATGTGGCTGGAATGTTTTACCTAGAATAGTGTAAGCGGCTCCCATATTTGTTGTCGTTGATTAAGGTAGAGAAAGGTCTTGAACAGTTTGTCCATGATGTTTTTCATTGGTCTGCACAGTGGTGTAGAGGTGGTATATACAGCTCCGCATAGCATCTTAGTTGTCTGTGTTCGCGGTCTATATTATCTGTACTAACACTTAACAAGTCCCTAGAAACGATCATTTGCTGTCTTCTTCACCACTCCACCGCATTGATAGGAGCGCATTAGCCTTTCCAGAAAATGGCATTTCCCCTGAGTCATAGGGACACTCTGTTTTACATGCGACGCAGCATACTGGCGATCGCATCGGTTGAGACGTCCGTCTACCACTCCGTTCTTAAACCACTCCAAAGTGACGACAGCAGTGGGATAGAGCTTTCAGTTTCTCCCCCAGTAGAGTCGAATCACTCCGAAATAAGCTCAGATACTTCTGAGCCCAATCGTGTTGACCTTTCTTCCATCTTGCTTGGAGAACCGATTGGTTCCATCGGCACGTTAAAGAGTGAAACTTCGGGATCCCGGAGTAATAATACCTCATTTGATGAGAAAGTTAGCAAACAAAACACAGACATAGATAAATCAATCGGGGCGAATAATAGTGATCTTGAGCTCGACTCAAGTGTTGATTTCTTTTCATCTGATGAGGAGGATTTATTTGAAGAGGAGTATTCTGATTTCCCCTCCTCTATTGATCCTGAGTTGAAATCTGTTCCCCTGACTTCAGAAACAGAAACAGTGGGAAAAAACTTGAGTTTTTCAAAAAGGAGGAATAGCAATGACAGCTTCAAGTCAAGATACACACATAACAGAAGCCGGTCAAAGACTTTAGGAAGTCTTATCGGCACTTCTTCCTTCAGCACTGATCTTACAACGGTTTCCGAAAAATTGAAGACGTCTCAGTCCTTCAACAACTTACTCAAATTTAATCGCTCTAACTCTTCGATGTCCTTGGAAGAGGGGGCCTTAACTCGAAAAACCAGAGAAAAGTACCATAAGCCAATTCTGACCTCGAAGCTTACTCTAATGATGAAAGAATCACCTTTGGAGAACTACAAATTTGTTGGAACAGGTGATCACATGGTTAACATGGAGGTTTATGTTCCCTCTTCTACCAAATATTGTGACTCTCCATTGGAAATACGTATCAATCCAGCTTTCACAGTAGTAGATACAATCGGGTATATTCTGCTCACTTTGAGCAAGTTGCAAGAATTACAAGGCCAAAACGATGAAAACCCTAACTACTGGAGGTTGCATGATCCTGACATTCCCAGTTTTACATTAGATCGAACACGCAAAGTCTCCTCCTATGGGCTAGACGAAGTGACTTTAGCCAAAGTGGACGAAAAAGAATTACAAAAGAACGAAGCAATAACACCGATGGCATTTGTGTTTGACCCAGGCTCAACAGATGGAGCTGCCATAAACGATGAAGCGGAGCCCCCTAAAGAATCTTCGTTTTTCATTGGCGAAGATATTGACGACCTTGTTTTAAATAAATCTAAGTTGCGTGCAGGCATGGGAAACATTTCTCATGGTTCACTAGATTCCATGGGCTTGGCTCCATTTTCTTTACCAAATCACAGCCTTTTGGGTGAACAAAATGTACTCAAGGAAGCTGCTGATCTTGGCACGTATGAAAGGAAGGAAAGAAAACTCCCCGTCACCAAGAAAGTTCCTTCCAAAGCCAAGAAACCTGCCTTATTACAGGTTTCTAAGCAGAATCCGTTTTCCCACTTTGGTTCTTTAAGTTTGCATAAATCTAACATTGCCTCTTCCCTCAGAATGGGACACAAACCAAAGAGAAGCGCTCTCTTGCCTGTTAATGGTGCTGGATCACCCGTATGGGCAACCGAAAACTTTCAAAAATGGACAGTGTATAGAAAGAAGCAGCCCATGTTCATATCAAGGCATGAGAGATCCCTGGTCATAGATGATGAATTTATATATATTCTTCCATTCAGTGACGATAAGGGAGATATATCCGATGGGAAGACTACTAGTTTCCTTATCAGTCAGATCATCAAGTGCAAGCAGAGCCGAAAATACCCCAACAATTTCAAGATCATTATTGAAAAGGATTCTAAATTCAAAAGATACGACCTGGAGGCTCTAAACTCGAAACAGTGTCGTGAAATTGTCAGTAAGATTAATTTCCTGATCACGTAAATAAAAGGCTCACAATGGTTACATTTTGTAACCTGTTATTATGTATTATAAGTAATTATCTATTATTAATGATCTGCCTGACATGAAATGGAGTAGATCTCTCAATTATTGATCCTTAGCTGTTATTCAGGGGAACAGACAATGCGATCCAAAATAGTTCGGAAAATCGTTCCAATGTCATTATTGGTCATAGGGTCCAAAGAGAAACATCCTCTCTGTTCAATGCCCAACGTGATGCCAAAAAGTCCATGATCTTTTATCATATCAAACAATTCTTTATTGTGTTGTTCAATGTTTTCATATTCAGATTCTCTGGCTGCTTGCGAGGAAACCTCCATTGAAGAATCCAAGAGCCTCAGGAACAAAGAGTGAGCATTTATGTGTCGGATTCTTTGAATGATCTGGGGGTAGATCATCCATTTGAGATAAGGATGCTTCCCACTAATGTACTTAAACAGCTCCAAAAACCTTAACTGAACTGATTCATCGTTGGCACATTCATTGAACGAAAGTGCACAGTGATACAAGGTGAGCATTGCGTAGGGAGACTCTGTAGCCAAGAAGTCTAAAAGCTGGGTAGGGACACTTATAGAGTCTGATAACTCTGTAAGTGCTGGATTGTTGATACCACAGTTTTCCAAATACTCTATCATACGCTCGTCAGTTCGTGAGATAAGATATACAAAGGCCAAATAGGAGTATCTCGCAGGGCAAAATCTTTCTTTGCTGGATTTCAGCTTTTCAATCACCGCGTCCGAACATCTTACTGCTGCAATTTGCACCAAGCATTTGTATGCTGCAAGCTTGACAGAAGACAGTCGCAAACCAAACCCTAGAAAAGATAGAATCACAATATCAAAAGAGTCTTTAGTGAGTTTTAGTTCGTAGATTGCCTCCAATTTATCAACAGCTTGCCCAAATATTTTCTTCTCTTCCAGCAATGAATCAATGCAGTCAATGTTCTCATCATTATGTCTCTCCGATACCTTTAGAATGGCTTTAGTAAGAAAAACTAAGCACATCTGATAATTTGCAGAGTCTCGTATGATACAGGACGAAAAAGCATGCCAAAACATTTTGCTAATCATATGTGAACTCGTTGGAAGACCTTCAACGAGTTTTCCTAAAGCGTAGACGATAGCCAGTACAAAACCGGTAACTGGGCCTTCCCAATGGTAATCCTTCTTTGCATACGAGTTCAGGACTGAAAGGGAGAGAGAAACCACTTTGTACAGTAGATTATCGCTAACCCCCTGCGAACTGAGGCAACCGAGCATGACCAAACCCCTGACTTGGAACAAATGGTGCCAATTGAAAGAAAAGTTGATAACATAACTATTCCATTTTGTGGTTGCAGCCATTTCCAAGGCTTGATCACCGACCAGTCCAGGAATTTTCATGACTAATTGGCAGAAATGTTCCATCTCACCAATTTTCTTAATGAAGTCTCCAGAGCTTTTTCCCATTGATCTAGAATCGTCTTTGTGAGATAGTCCAAAAAGCATCTTACCTCGATCATCACTTATTTTGGATAGTAGGAGTTTCAATTCGGTCTTTGATTCTGGTGGAAGTTTATCGTTCGATAGCAAAGAATGTAATGTGTTGACGATTAACCCATAAAGTGACCGCCTAAGTCTAGAAGGACCTAAGTCCATGTAGAGCGATACGATAAACAATATTTCGGGCAAAAAAGCCAAAGCATAGTTCAAGCAATCAAACAAAAGATTATCTGCAATGGCACAAAGAACTGATATCCTGATCCAATTGCTGTGAACGGCAATTTCGTTGATATCAGATGAAAATGTTTTGGCACTTCCGATAAGCAAATTAATCACATGTCCACAAATTTCTATAGAGGGGGATAAATGCACCAACGATATGATATGGTCCCAGTCTTTGCCCTCTGCTTCATGATCTAAAGCAGCGTGCACTAGTTCCTGGATTATCAATCCATGCAACTGGTTATTCATGCAGATTTCACTCCAAAAAGCTTTTCTGAAAACAAACTGGCTTGAAGGCGATTGAATGGTCAATTTGATCATCTTTTTCAAAATGTCACTGACTCTATCTGGCCCAAGTTCTGGATCTTGAACATAAACATATTCATAGATGTTTCGCACCCAGGGTTTCAAAATGAATGGTACAAACATTTTCCGATTTTTTGAAGCATGCTCGTAGGAGAAAAAAAACTCTCCAATAAACTCAAAAGTAATATCCGGATGATACTTGGCCAGAGATTCCGAAAGGCTCACAACATAGGGTAGATAGTCTTGGGGTAAACTCAGCTCTTCAGTTGAGGATAGTGTTCGGCTAAAATCCAGCTTGAAATAATGAGCCAACGAAACCAAAAGATTGTAGGAAGCCTTTCTGATATCTATATCTCTCGATAATAAACCAACAAAATCTAAATTCAGCAATAACCCTAAGAAACTGTTCAAACTAAATTCGTCTTCAATATGAGATTTGGATGTCTGGTCAACATTAGAAGGCTTCACATAGTATAGAGTCCTCATGATTTCAATTTTTTTGGGCGACTTCAATACTATCCTAGAATTAGTAGCCGAATTATAGAGGTATACTTCGTCATTATCACCTGTTACAACCTCTGTGAGGTCCATCACGTTCACAATATCAATGAAAACAACAGGGACATATTCTTGAATTGTGTGAATGAAGACGTTCTTCTTATATACAAAATGAACAAACTCATTTCCTATTTTGACTTTGATTGGCATTTCCTCTTTCGTCGCTTCATTCGTAGTTTTGACATTATTGAAAGTAACTCTGGGATCCTCTCTTACACGAATAGTGTATTGAGATTCGTCAAAATGAAGATTATCTTCAAACGATCGGAACCGAAAATCCACATTTGCACTAAGGAGTACCAAACGATTTATATATGCCAACTCATTTGTGTAGAACTGATACACTTTAGTCGTGGGGTTGAAGTAAGTCAACCTAGAACATTTTCCCACCGCAAATGGAGGAATTAGTGAGTTGAGGTTCTGTAGTAGTTTTTCGTATTTGCGCTCTGAGAGTTCCTGGACGCCGGTACAATCAACCACAAGTTCGAAATTTGATTCCCACAAATTACCAAGTACATTTAGTATTTGATAGACAATGGTCTCAACGTCCAGCTTTGGGAAATGAACTAGTTCGATGATTGAAGCCCTTACTCTATCATCAGTTAGGTACTCTCTAGCAACAACAGGCTGATCTGGGGGCACCTCAATCAGTGAATGCTTTGTCAAGAATAAATTTAATCTGCTTCCAGTTTCACTTGTGTCATTCCGTACAGAGTCCGCTACCTTATTCCCAAAATGCTTCGGGACCCCTAGCTTTAAAAGAAGAGACTTCAATTGATCAAATACCTCCTTTGTTGTATCTAACGACATTCCAAGAGAAGGATTTTTGGGCTTGATTAATCGGGATCGTATGCTCAAAAGATAATGATAGATAAAATAGTGAAGATATCGAAGACCCGCCATATATTCCTTGCGCTCATAGTTACTTCTGTGTGTGGCCAACTGTTCGTTGTCATAAGTAGAGACGACATCAATAAAATTCTGTACTCTCTTAGTCAACTCTGATAACTCATCCATGTAAGGATTTAGTGCCTCAGATTTTAACGAGCCAACAGAGTTGTTAGCCATAGCCTGTATGACTTTTGCGATCTGCTTTCGCAGTTGCATTGGTGGAGGATTGGAGTAAACATCCCACGACGGTTCAACTATACTGGGAGTGATGAACCTCAAAAACAAAAAAGCACCTGATGCTAATAAGCTAGACTCAGGAAACTTTCTGGAGGTTGCCCTTTTGATAAGAGAGCATATCATTCTGATTGAATGAGGTAAAGATGAAATAGTGCTCTCAAGACTTGATATCAGCATACGCGTATACTTCATAAGAAGATCGGCATTGGGATTTTCATTGTGATTAGTGAAATTGTCAAAGACATTGAATGTCTCACCTGAATTGTTGATCTCAGAGAACACTGTTCCTAAAAGTGTCCTTAAGTAAGAAGTACCATAAACCTTTGCAAAATTGCCGATGAGTTTCGCCGAAAACGTATTATAGCGCAGTAGTTCTGTATCACTATCCGTATTGGTAATTTCGTACTCAATTAAATGACCAATAAAAGCCCTTGATTCATCGATCTGAAAAGGTAAAGATAAAAAGGAGTTGACCAAACTATCAATCTCTGAGTGGGGGCAGCATTCCATCATGGCAAATACTAACGGACCATAGGTAATGAGTAATTTTTGAATCTTAGTAAGATTCTCGTTGATTTTCTCATCAGAGCTTTCGGTGAATTCTTCAGTCACGTCTTCAACAATATTTGCGAATACATTGATGAAAGCAAGTCTAGTCTTTTGATCTTCAGAAAATCCTAATTTCAGAGCATAACGCAAACCTATTTCGACATTCGATCTCAATAGACTTGTTAAAGCTTTGATTGTATACTCGCTGACTGTAAGTGCTTGGTGCGTCGAATAACTATTTTCATTGACATTGTAACTAAATCTTTCCATAACTTTCAGCAAAAGCGTGAAATATCTTTTGAAAATAACATTCAGTGAAGATTTGTGGTCCACATGATTAGAAGAGCTCAAAACATCCAATGGTAAGTCTAAGAAACCATTTGCTAAATACTTTACAGCGCTTAAAACAAGATCAAACGAATAGTGTTCAATATCTTTCAAATGCTGCTCGGTAGCATCTTCGTTAGGGACTACGTCTAGATGTGTAATTGCACATTCAAGACATCCTGAAACAAAATCTGCGAACTTATTCCGAATCAGTATAAAGCTTGCCAAATTATAGTCATCCTTATGGTTGTGTAACAGTGACAAACAAGAAATAGCGGATATTTTGAGTCTAAGGAGTGTCAAACTATACTCATTTTTGAGAATCTTGACAAACACCACCTCTAGGACGGAAATAATATCTGAGAAGTATCGGTAAGCATGCACTGGTTGCGACAACATTGATGTTAAAACAGTTATACTATTGTCAGCAACAATGGCATCTCTGCAATCAAATATATCACTCGTTTTGTTTGCATCTCTTTTAACTCTTTCAAGAAGAATTCCCATCGTACCAGGATGTAAGTATTCTAAACAGCTTTTCGCCCGTTTTCGTGTATCACCATTCGACGAGTATGCATCACGCATAACATCATCAATTAAAATATTAGTCTGAGCCAGAAGCATTTCTCTTTGCTTAAGGTTGGGAGGATCATATGTGATAAAGACGCCACAAACTACGCATAGTATTATAGCATATTCGTGCTTCCGTTCTTCGTTGTGGCAATTTCTCCAGTTTTCATACAATAGCGTCCAAGCTCGAATAAAACTGCGTGAAGGAGAAGTTATAGTTCTGAGTATCTCAATTAGCTTTTTCTGTAAAGCAACCCTCCCAGGAGGGATTTTAGTATCCTCGGAAAAGAAAGAGTAAAATAGTTTGTCTCCAGAAGAGAAACAGGATTTTGGATGAATTCCTGAACGAGTTTCCAGAATGAAATCTCTAAATCCTCTTTTCACAAAATCGTAGGTTTCAATAGAAGTGGTAAACAACGTGTAAAGCAGAGCCACTTCAATGTTGCAAGCAATATCACTGCAAACAGTTTGATGGTAAAACTCTAAAGCAGGATCGTAAGTGAAATCAACTTTCCGTCTTTCTTCAAGAAGACTGACCAAAACTTCCAAGACTTCTCTATCTTTCTCCTTCGTCATTTTATTTTCAATCAGAACGGAAGCAACAATGTTAACCGACAAAGTACAGCATAAGAAGTGATAAGATCGCCATGATTTAGCTTCGCATGAGATATCCGAAGGATGAAAAACACTCAAAACGGCATTCTGTGCCACTTCGGCAATTTGAGTGTCACTAGAAAGCATAGCAAGAACGATAGGAATTGCAAACTCTTGAAAATGTGAGGCATAATTACGGCAATCATTCTCTATATCTCCGCCATTACCCTCGTATGTCATCAAAAACGGATATTTATCTAAGGCAGATAACAGATTGAGTAAAATCAGCCTAGCCATTTGTTTGGGTTTTGGTTCAATGCGTGTTAATATCCTCGAGGGTTTGGGAGTTTTTGATAGCGCTGATGCATTAGCTCGTGATGAGTCTGTTTCATGAGAAGGGCTTTTAGACGATAGTGAAAGATGAGACTTCAAAGTATCTTTAGTTCTTTGCACTTTGGAAGGTGTGGGTTGCTTTAAAGGTATTGTCGAACTAGAATGAGAGTTTGACATTTGTGAGTCTTCGTTGGACAAGCTTCCTTCGTCGTTTCTAGGTGTTGGAGTGGAAGAATGTGACGACGGATTTGACTTTAAAGCTTGCAGCATATCCACCAATGAATCACTACTATTCCGCCGTTTTCTATCCTGACCAAGAAATTGTACTGCGTTATATTTCCATTCAGTATTGATGCCAATAATGGAAGATGCTCTTAAAAGATGATCTTCTAGTGATCTGCTACATAGCTTCGAATAATGAAGGTATGCATTCTTGAAAGCGGGGATTGATGAAAGGACGTTGATGGCGGCAGCTATTATAGTGACAACTGAGACTGGTGTAGTAGGCGAGGATAATTCAAAGGCAACTCTAGTAGAAAATGTATCCTGCTGCAATTGCATTGCACTTGCGTACCACATGTAGCGTGCAGCATAGAATTTCTGTGGATCTATTCCTTGTATCACGTAGTCGGGGGTTTCAATTGAAAGTGCAGCCCCAAAAGCTTTAAGATATTTCGATGATAACTTTACTAAGGCATTGTCGCTCCTGTAAACCGATAATATGGCTCCAATTGATATCGTGGCAGTAAGACCTTCAAATGTGTGAGGCAGGAATTGGGACGCAGACTCATCGTCTTTCAGAGACGAAAACATGAATTCTAAAAAGGTGAGCTTGGTAGAAACCTGTTGTGATCTCTTCATTCGCATGCGTGAAGACTTTGAGCCGAGATCTAAAAATGACTCTAAGTGTTTCGGTAACGACATTATCAGGAGCATAAGCAACATCTGACGAGGAGGATCGTAGAAAAACTCTTGCTTTCTGTAAAGGAAATCAAAAAAAAGCTCGAGTTCTAAAGTATACACTGAGTCATCAGTAATTCCAAGATATTCTTGAGGGTTGCAAATAATCCAATGCCTTAACGATGTTGACATGAATGACAATACGAGGCGTTGGTGTATCGGTTTGCGAATGCTGTCATACAGCGACCATAATAATTTAACGTATCGTAGGAAGTATTGCTGGTCCAACAATACTAAGGCTAGTATATCGATATGGGGAACAATGTCAGATTCTTCACTTGTCCTTTTCTTGAGTATTTGCAGCTTACTGGATATAAACTCGAAGAACACGTCTTTGTTTGAACCTGATAGAAACTCTAATATGAAGTTTGTATTCTTGTCAATCCGCTGAATAAGTGCATTGCTTTCAGGAGATTCTGTTTTGTCTGGTTTCAACCTGTCGATGGCCTGTATCAGCCTGGCATTTGACCTGAATTTGGAGATGGTGTTCACTGCCTTTCTAGCATGTTGATCATCTATTGGGTGCGGATGAGTACCGTAATAACGAGAAGACTGCTGGCCTAGCGTTTCGGCGTATAAAAGAGCCGTCCTCTGCATACTGGAGGGACGATCCATCAACACTACTCCATTCTGCCTCGCCCACACAAAGTCCGATATGTCAGCCAGTAGACTAAGTATAATCGATATTGAACTCAAAGAAGTAACAGAACGCTCTGCCAATGGCACATAGCGGTCAGCCCGGTTTATATTCTCTAATATAAGACTTGTTTGGTAAAACATTTCCGAGAACAGCTTGGTCTCGGAGATCTTGAACAGGGACTTCCTACAGCTGCTGAAGTAAGGGTCTACGTCCAGATCCGACGCAGTAAGGCCAGTCTTCTGCGGCAGAAGACTGGCAATCTTGACGTAGATGGATGCCACTAGAGATTCACTCATTGGGCGTGGTTGCTCCTGTTTTGATATGACTTTGATAGGTTCACCTGAAGGAACAACAAGCTGGCCCGTGGAATTGCGAAAAATAAAGGGAAAAATAGGGGTTCTAACAAAAGGTTAGGAAAGTAAAGGATAGTGGGCTGGTTAGTTATTGCAACAGCCAACCTTTGCAGTTCTTGGGCCCAGATGCTCTGTTTAGTTTGAAACGGCTCCTTGTTTCTGGCGATAGGCCTTCTGTGCGGATAGGGAGGAAATAGTGTGTTCGCGAATCGGTAAGCGCAAGAGAGCAGGAATTTGCCGCATGTGGAACTACTAGCTATTTAATACTGGGAAGAACATTCAAGGCACTTTTCTTTTTGCTTTCAATTATACATACAGACACTGTACACAGTTTGCTTAGAACTCCAACTTGGAGAAGAACCACTTGTTCTTACCAGCCTGGTGTCTCTCCTCGAATGCCTCCTTGACGACGTTCTTGGCCTCCTCACGTTGAGATGGCTCGGCGATGGTCTCTGGGGTAACAACAGACTTAAAAGCCTCAACGTCGAAAGTGTATCTAGTTGGCATGATGTGGTTGTAGTTGATAGCCTTAACGAAAGTCTTAACCTTCAGGTTCTTGGCGATGGTCTTGGAGTCCATGTCGGAGTTGACCTTGACTGGGTACTTCTCAATACCAGCAACAATGGCGTGTGGGAAAGGGTGGGTCTTGGTACCTTCCTCGTTGACAGCAACGATCACCACCTTCTTACCGGCAAATCTACCACGGACGACAACAGCTATCGAATGTTAGTAAATTGTTTAAGGGCTGACTGGATGGAGAATATTTAAAAATCAGTAGGACTTGCAACACGATTGAAAGGGACAGCACTCATGGAGACATAATTACTTAGATACTGCTCAACTAGCTTGGTTTTGTGGCAAAGAACAGGTGTCTTTTGCCATTACTTGGATCTCTTCTTCGATGTCAACTGTGGTTCAGATCTACTTTTCAAGGTCTCCTTCAAACATTGTTGCTTCTGTCAAATCGTCCGCACAATCCTCTACCGTGCACTGCTCTTCTTAGCTGAAATAGATTCGTTATACATACCAACTTTACCAGATTTAATGAACTTGGCCATTTTACTATATGGGATGTGTTTTTTCTATATGATAAAGCAATTTTTTGAAATTTTTACTGACGCCTTACAGTGTCGCGACCAATCTCTTTCGCAGTGAAAATAAAGGTCGTGTGCAGGTCAGGGGATACAAAAAAGTAACTTCCTGCGTGTAATTCTGAGGCCTGCAAATGTGACGGTTGTATTCCCAAAAAGGCAACTCGAATGGAGCGGCAGTTTCATTTCTTCTATCTCTTGCGGGAAGACCTGGCAAGGAACCCAGAATTCAGACCCGTGACAAACTTGTTCACCGTACCCTCTTTAGGACTGCTTTCAGGTCCAGGAGCGGGTTCTGGGTGGTTCATAATGGAGTTGATCGCAGCGTTCACCATAGCATTCTCAGCTGCATTACTGGCACGTGACCTCAGAGGTAACCCATTATTCAGATGCCCAGATTGAGGTATTGGAGGTGGAGGTTTCCTACGGCCATGGGACGTCTCAATAGTTTTCATCATCCGCTCACCTCGGTTCTTTGAGCTCTTCCCTGGCACAACTGTATGCTGTGTTTCAGCGTGGCCATCAGAGAAGTTTTTTATTTCTTGGCCTGGCGATAACAGAATGTCATTACCGGCCAATTCCCCACCATCCTGGGACTTTCTAGATGTCTCCTTCTCGTTCGATCTACCTGCTGTATCCCAGTCAAAATTATGGCTGATGGGGCTTAAAGGTTTCATTGGTGCTAATAGACTCGGCTCGAGTTCCTTGTGGTTGGTACTGGCGTTAGTTGCCTGTGTGGCCGCCTTCAAAGCTCCCTCTCCTCCGGTAGATGTTCCAACATTACCAGCTGCCATTGAATCTCTCCAGTACTTTCTATCATGCTCGTTTACTCTAGAACGTAATAAAGTTGAAGTCCAAATCGAGATTTCATGTTTGGGAACTTCGAACACAAATGAGTATTTCGTAGATTCTATCACAAATAATCCTGTATTGATCATTGCATTTTTCTGTTTTCTTGTTTCGCCCATTACTTCTTTAAACTTGACATTCAAGTTGACCAGGTCAATTGTAGATCGAAGTTCATAAGCAGGGTTTGGCTGAGCTCCCGACACTTCAAACAAAAGTGCCCGGCCAAACGATGTAATGACAAGCATGTGCTTCATTGGTCTGGTCTCCACTGGTTGGGACGAAGTATTGCCGTGTATTGCCTTCATGAATCGCTCAGCTACGGATGACTTTTTGTGATCTTTATCCTTGTTTGCTTCTCCTCTGCTTCTTTCTATGGAGTCCCTAGACCTGCCGCTTTCGGAGTGGTCTGGCTCAACGTAAGTGATAGCCTGATCTGAAACGGTGTTTTCAGTGTTGGGTTCTGAGCTTCCACTATTGACATTCGTAGTAGACTGCTTGCGAAAGCCGGAGGCTCCATTGACGACTTGAGTTAGCATGGATGTACCACTTGATCGTCTTCCATTGGAGCCCAATGGAGAATCCACCAATTGGCCACGATACTTCTTTTCAACCTGCTCAGTAGTCATTTCAAAGACTTCAACAATGTCTGCCTTCAAAACTCTTTCATCATGATGCTTTAAGTATGGAGACCATTTCAGGTCGAGGGCAGTCATTGGATGGACAGGTTCTGGTTTTCCTGGAGGAAGAGAACCTGCACTAGACTTGCGGGATCCAGCCCCGCTAGCAAGTAGCGGCTTAGAGGAATGCCTCTGCACTGTTGGACGTGGAATATTCGTACCAGGAATAAAGTCCTGCTTTGAGGAATTTGATGATGCAGAATTAGGAGCTTGTAAACGTGATGTGGAGGCATTATTTGGGACACCTCTGGACAGAGCTGCTACAGCTGCAGAGCTAGCACTCCTTTGGTCAGGGGCATTCTTTGCTTGCATCAAAACTGGACTAGAATTTTGTGACAAGATTTTAGGTTGGATAGGAGAAGTTGAATTCACCAAAGAAGTCACCCGTTTAACGTTAGGAGAACTAACCGCCTTTGACGGCAGATATGGCTTCACCTTTGCTTTCAGTCCAGGAATTGGCAACATTGATTGTGCACTCATCTTGTATGGGCCCAATTCGGGCGGATCTTTGCCCCAGATGGCATCTTGGTCACTCCAATCGATTGACTCAAAAAACATATGCTTCTGGATCTCAGGAATGGTTATCCGATTGCTTGGCTTTAACACAAAAATACGTTTAACCAAATCACGAACAATAGTAGGGAATCCAGCAGTGAAGGCATAATTCAGCTTACATATTTTTTGAAAAATAAGATAATCATTGGTAGCTTTGAAAGCTGGTTTTCCTGAAATCATTTGGTAGATCAGACAACCAAAAGCCCATATGTCACAAGCTTTGCCAACGTACTTCTCATTCAACAGTTCAGGCGAGACGTACTCTGCTGTACCCACAAATGAAGTGGCTCTAACATTAGTAGGATACTCACCATTTTCGTTCTTTTCTAACAACTTTGCTGTGCCGAAATCAGTGATTTGAATTTTCATTTGCTCATTAATCAGAATATTCTCCGGTTTGATATCACGGTGAATGACTCCGTTGTCATGTATGTATTTTATCGCATCCAGTATCTGAGCACCATAGTACCTGACACTATCCAGGTCCATGCTACCGTACTTCTTGATCAAAGTGTACAATTCTCCATTACTGGCATAGTCTAGCACAAAGTACAAGCTTTGTTCGTCTTGGAAGGTATAAAATAAATGAATGATACCGACATGCTTGCTCAGTCTGTTTAACGTATTCTTCTCGATGTTGACGTATTTCACTTTCTTTTCGTTAACGATGTATCTTTTATCCAGAACTTTCATGGCGTATTTCTTCTTGGTAGTTTTATCCTTTGCCAGAATGACTGTCGAGTAAGACCCCTCACCCAGAGTCTTCCCCATGATAAAGTCTTTGATAGACTTCTTCACAACAGTAGTGCGAGAAACCCCATTCTCATCCGTGGTGGTGGTGACGATCTTTGCAGCTCCCCTATCCTGCCACTCGGAGGAAGAGGTCGAAATGAACGGAAGATCTGGACCTTCCATGTCGCTGTTATCACTGCTCACATCTTGGCCATTTTCATCTCTGACCTTATTAATAGAGGACAATGACAGCATATCGTCAACCAGCGCCAACGAGGGGTTGGTATTTGCCTTTATGTTCTCTTTATAGCTTAGCAGGTTATCCGTTGAAGGCTCTGGATTGGTCTGGATTCCGCTTTCCCCTTTCAAGGAGGACAAATGAGAGGATACATGAGTTACTGGGTAGTCATGAGGCTTGACCTGAGATACTGATGTTCCAGCAACAGGATACTCAGGGGTGCTAACCCGTGTTGAGGCATAACAATTGATAATGTCCAACTCGGAGTTGATAGATTCGTCCTGAGCAATCATAAGGGATTGTTCATGTATGGATTGAAAGATAGTAATGGGTTAGATCCAAAATTGGAGCAAAGACCACCAGGCCATATGTCGGATGCCCAGAAGGGACCCAGTTAGGAAATTGTCACGTGATCGCATTTCTTGTCGAAGGGGAGAATTCCAATTCTGTGTTACCCCAGACGAGATAAGAGTTGGGCTTAAAGAGTAAGCTCTTCTGAGAACTAAAACACTGGAGGAATAAAAGAAAAAGAAACAAAAAGAGATTTATCACAAATGTGGGCTACGTGTCCAGGAAGAGTTCAGCTAGAACGTGGCGACGCTGACGAATTAGATCTGGATGAGATAAGGAAATCAGTAACTTGGGGGCGACAAACTGGGCGGAAAATGATCCGCTATTCGTTCCAGAAAAGCTCTAAGTTGTCAATGTTAAAGCCAAACTTAAAGATGGATCTCAACTTTCCTGCATGGAGGGAAAGAACGAGGAACCGGAATCATGTCTTGACAAAATCTGGACAAGAGAAACAGTCCACGTTTATTAGGCTCTATAGGAAAATGGTGAGGAATTGGACAAGATCCGCGCATGATGACACTCGTGCTTCAAAAAGTCAAGTATCCCCGATGAATCGTACTATGTTCTCCGGCACCTTGAATGATAAGTACATGTCGTCAGATTATGAATATTCAATTCCAAGGCAAGGGTCAATAAGAGGCTCTGAAGAATCATCCATAGCCTCAATTGTAAGTCCAGGATCAGGAATCATTCCTTTAAAGAAGGATCACTCTTTTCGACGACAAAAATCCCAGTTGAGTCGATACTCTTACAATGCTGGTGATTTTGGAGCAATATTCAACAACCTGCCCGAATCCACTGGTAACGAGAGTCGAACATTTGTTGCGTCTCCTTTAAGTGATTCAAGTCCAAATCAGGATCTATGGAATCACCTCCCCATCAGACCATTCAGAGAAATCGGTGATGAAGTTGAAGAGGAGAGGGCGGAATAACTCTGAAATGTCTGAACATTACGAAATTGTCTCAGCCCAGTGATCTTGATCACCTGATATGTTCGCGAGGGCCTTAGTCTCTACTAAAGTTTCTTCCAGGCTAAAAACCGTCAACTACAACGAATATGAGTCAAAAGGAATTGGAAGCTGCCACCGAACAGTTGGACATTAAGCAGGAATCGCAAGTCGTAACTCCATGGGAAGTCGAAGGAGCAATTGTGGACGGAAAGGCTCAATCTATTGATTACGACAAGCTTATCAAGGATTTTGGTACAAAACACATCACGCAGGAAACCTTAGACCGTTTCACGAAACTAACTGGACACAAACCTCACCATTTCATTACAAAGGGTGTCTTTTTCAGTGAAAGAGACTTTGGTAAGATTCTAGACCTGTACGAGAAGAAGCAGCCGTTCTTCTTGTACACTGGTAGAGGTCCATCTAGTGACAGCATGCATTTGGGGCATATGGTTCCTTTTATTTTTACCAAATGGTTGCAAGATGTATTCGATGTCCCTCTGGTGGTTCAGTTGACAGATGACGAGAAGTTTTTGTTCAAACCAAAGCTAACTATAGAAGACGTTAAGCAGTTTTCCAAGGACAATGCCAAGGATATCATTGCCGTTGGATTTGATCCCAAGAAAACCTTTATTTTCTCCAACTTGGAGTACATCTCCGGCGGATTTTACGAGAATGTCGTTAGAATATCCAGACAGATTACCACTTCGACTGCAAAGTCTGTTTTTGGTTTTGGAGACTCTGATTGTGTGGGTAAGATGCATTTTGCTTCGATTCAAATTGCCCCTTCTTTTCCTTCATCATTCCCTGATGTCTTAGACTTGCCTCCAACTGCACCAGCCCTAATCCCATGTGCTATAGATCAAGATCCATATTTCAGGGTTTCTAGAGATGTTGCTGAGAAGTTGAAATTCTCTAAGCCTGCTCTTTTGCATTCGAAGTTCTTCCCTGCTCTTCAAGGAGCCTCTTCTAAGATGTCAGCTTCTGATTCCAACACTGCCATTTTTATGACCGATACTCCAGCCCAGATCAAGAAGAAAATTAATAAGTACGCTTTTAGTGGTGGTCAGACTTCTGTTGAAGAACATCGAGAACTAGGAGGTAACCCTGATGTAGATGTTGCCTATCAGTACATGAGGGTATTCAAAGATGATGACGAATTCCTGAAGGAAAAGTACGACGCATACAAATCAGGAGAACTACTTACCGGTGAAATGAAGCAAGCATGTATTCAAGTGTTGCAAGATTTTGTAAAGAGTTTTCAGGACCGCAGAGCGGCCATCGACGAAGACACCTTGAATGCATTTATGAAGCCTCATCGTATAGTTTAAATCAACAAATTCTAATTAATATGATTCTTATCTATTACATTCTTTCAACTGGAGTCAAACCCAACAGTAGCATACCGTTGTATAGAATTTGACGAGCAGATGCGTAGAGGGCTAGACGAGCGGTAGCCAAAGGCTTCTCCTGGCCAGCGACCCATAAAACATCGTAACATGACGAAACCTGGTGAGTTAATTTGAACAGGTAGGTTACTAGAGTTGATGGTTCGTGGTTCTTCATGGAAGTTCTAAGAACATCTGGATACTGGGCTAAGAGACGAATTAAGTACTCAGCTTGAGGTTCAACTAACAGTCCGAAGTCAGCACCTGGAAGCTCAGCAAGATCGATGTCCGCATTTCTAGTAATTGATGCCAATCTGGAGTGAGCATATTGCAGATATGGACCGGTATCACCTTCAAATGAGGTCATACGCTCCCATTTGAACTCATAGTTATTAATACGTTTAGACTGCATATCTTGGATCATGACAGCTGATATACCAACCAAATCAGCCACTTCTTCTGGATTAGCAATCTGCTGGTATTTGGAGTCATTTTTGCGCATGACATCGTGCATCTTTTCCTTGGTCTCTTCCAAAATGTTGTCTAGGAAAACTACTGTTCCCTTACGGGTAGACATACCCAACACCATACCAAAATTGATATGAGTCAGTGACTTGGCCCATTCAAAACCCATCTGCTTCAGAATTTCAAAAAGTTGGGCAGTGTGCAGATCTTGTTGACTTGCAATCACATAGATCATTTTATCGAACTTGTACTTCCTGTAACGGTCGATGGCAGCACCAACATCACGAGTTAGGTACAAAGAAGTACCATCCTTCTTTTGAACGATAACTTTGCCCAGTTTCTTGTTGAATTTAGTCAAGTCGATAAGTTTGGCACCTTGATCTTCAATTAGAAGACCTTTTTCTTCGAAAATCTTAGTCGCCTCGTCCATAATTTCTTGTGGAACCTGTGATTCACCAGAATAGACATCATACTTGATATTAAGACGGGCGTAAGTGTCAATGTACTTTTCAATGGATAATTCACGGAACTTTTTCCACAAATTCAGAGCTGCTTCGTCACCGTGTTCCATCTTCTTGAAAAATGCTCTGGCTTGGTCGTCCAATAATTCACCTTCAGGAATCTCCTCAGTGGACTCTGATTGAGCCTTCATATCTTGGTTGATCTTGACATATACGTCAAACAAATGATTAATTGGATCAGTTTCCAGTTTGGCTTCATTGCCGTAGCGCTCAAATCCTACTGCAAGAACACCAAATTGTTTTCCCCAATCTCCCAAGTAGTTCATTCTGATAACTTCATGGCCCAGTTTTTCGTAAAGATTGGCTATGAAACCACCAATAATGGTACTTCTAAGATGGCCCGCATGGAATGGCTTGGCGATATTTGGAGAAGAAAACTCCACGAGAACTTTCTGACCCTTTCCTAGTGGAAGAGCACCAAAATCATCACCTCTCTTCAAAGCATCAGAAATAACCAGTTTATATAAGACTGAAGTGTTAAAGAAAAACTGTAGGAAGGGACCTTGGGCGATAACGTCCTTCAAGTACCCACCCTTTGGGAATTCAGCAGCCCATTTTTCGGCCAGATCTTTGGGGTTAGCGCCTTTTATCCTGAGACGAGGAACAGGGATCAAGAGGTCACCTTTTTCCAATGTAGTACCCCATTCCAGGGCAGGGAAAATCAAAGTCTTGTCGACTCCAGAGATTTTGCTCAGCTCTTGAGTGATGTAGTTCCTCAACAGGTCCACAGGGTTACTTTCTGGAAACGAGCCTTCGATCTCAATTTCTGGAAGCTTCAGGCTCAAAGAGTTCAGGTTGCTGGTTAAACTTTCCACGGATCCTAGCATTTTTGGACGATAACGGGGAGCAATTCTTGATGTGACTACTTTAGTGGCAAAAGCTCTTTTGATAAGGTGACAATAAGGAAACTTTATGAGCATGAATTGGGAAAAAGTTTGAAGAGTTACTCATAGCGCGACGGCCGTAATGGTGGATGTTGGAGGGAGAGGAAGGACATTAGACGGGTGCCAGTATTTTACAAGACCTGAACTATTTGCTGCCTTCTGTTTGTCGTGTGGGCCAGAACACTATTGTATGGATTTTATTAAACCTACACAATGACATCATTAATACTTTTTAACTAAAAAAGAAAAGTCAGCTTTATAGCATGAGCAGTAGAAGAGCGAAAAGACAAGGTGTTGCAGTTAACGACGCAGCAGGAGCACCAAGGTCAGAAGAAGTGGCATCTTCGTTGTCCGAATCGGAGGCAGTGCCTGAAGCTGAAGCAGAAGCAGAACGAGATGCGGAACTAGTCCTAGAGCCAGAAGCAGTAGAAGATCTAGAACCCGAACCAGAGGAAGAAGATCTTGTAGCTGTGTTGATTCCAGTACCAAGACCCCCTCCGGAACCGGTACTCAAAGCCCTAGTCATAGTCTCTTGAGAAAATTGGGTAGACCATGTAGACGAGTAGGCTGGGTCTTGCTCAATGGTGAAATCACCAACTACCTTGATATCCTCCTCATCGGTTACCTTCACCTGGGCGATACCCAATTGACTGTTTTCGTTATCGAAGAATAAGTAGGCAGATTTAATGAATGTGTCACCGAGAATAATAAGGCCGTCTGTAGTTTCACGTACAACTAATGCAGAGTATTGTCCCCCACCTCTAAAACTGCCAGAGACATCCAGAAGATGATCAGAAACGGGAGACTGAATCACAACATCGTTACCAAACTTGAACTCAATAATCTTGTTCCTAGCAGACGACAGAGCACTAGTACGGATAACAAACAATCCCAATTGCGACACAAACTCAAAATCTTCGTGGATGGAAAATGCTAAACGTATCAACGCATAAGGTTGCAGGTAGGAAAAGGTAGCTCCTGTGTCTATCAATGCCAAACGAGGAAGTCGTTCAATGATGAGAGTCTCTTGTGAGCTAGAAAGGGCAATGGTGGATACAGTGACATACGATGTGTATTGATCAGGGTAAACTGATTTGTAGGGATTGACATATGGGAAAAGTCTGAATGGCCCATCAATCTTGGCTTCGTCAATGGCACCAAACAGAATTTCACCATCGCTGAACTCATCATGCTCATTCTCATTGTCTGGGGCCAGATATACTGAGAATGAAGCGGAATTGATGAATCCTTGAGCCCGCAACGAATCAACAACACCATTATAAGTGAATCTATTGGCAGGAACAGGATCACTATTAGTCGTTTGTTGGGTGGCAGGACCAAGACCTAAGATACCCATGTAGTTGTCGGTGATGTTGACTAGTGCGAAGCTCTGTTGGCTGATGGCAAAGTCGCCGATGTGGACTGTGTCCCTGCCCCAAGTACCATTGGCCGTAGTTCCATCCATGTAAGCGATACCGAAATTGGTGTTGTTGCTTTGGAAAGTATCCGAAGAATCTGGATTAAAAGAACCAAATTGTTCACACACAGGCTCGTCACGGTCAATGTTGAAATCCTGGGTATTTTCCTCCCTCTTGACGATGCGCTTGGGGCTGTCCACCAATTGTTGAGATATTTCACCATCGAGGGCAAATCCCATTTCACTCAATCCGTTCAAAAATTCCTGTGATGGGGGAGCGATCTTATCCATGTACTTGGCAGACGAGGACGTTGACAAGCTGCTTTCAATCTCGTCGTAGGACAAGTCACACACGGGAGCTTCAGAGTCAATGATCCATAAGTCGGCAGAACCAGTGTCGACAATGACCTCTATTTCGGTTTCGTCCGAACCAACCTGAATCTCGGCAGTGTACAAGACTCCGATGTGTCTCAGATCGAGTGACTCATAGTCGTCTCTCTTGACTAAACCGTCTTGAGGGTCGTTGGAATGGTAAACTTTCTTGAAGGGTAACTTGTTGGCCTTAAAAGGCGATTGAAGTTTAGCACTTGCCAATGCAATGCTGAGAGACAGTAAAACCAGCTCTTGGAAGATCATTGGTGCCAGGGTTCGATGGAGAACAGCGGGGGAGCTGCAAGCTATAAATACCAGAAACGACTAAGCTTGTCATTGAAATCTTGGCGGAAACGCAGAGACGTGGGCGAAGCGCAAGTGAGCGCAAGTAAAATGATCACGTAAGGGGGCAGTAACGCGCGTGATGTTGACTAAGTAGGCGCTTTAGGGGGAGAGTTCACGGCAGTTTCCAGTGCGAATAATGTGCCTTGACTGTGAGGGCACATGATGATGGCATGCAGTTTAGAGTTGCCCCCACTATATCGAAGGAGGGGGGTCTTGGGATTGGAGAAGAATTGATTTCGTGGGATAGGAGGAGTGCTCCGTTTCTCATCGCTACGGCTTTACACATTTTTTGCATTGTGTGGACACGTTGGCAAAGCCCTGCATGTTCTTTCAGCGTAATTAGCCACGTTTACAGCCATGATGAATTGGCTCTTGGAACTGTACAATTGGTGTCTCATCTTAGTATGCATGATCAGAACATCCTGAGAGGTTTCGCGATCCTAATTAACTGCTTTGGTGTTAGTCATTGCAGGTGAAGCGAAACCCTACAAACCCGATGTGGTTAATACGTCCGTGATGTTCATTGATAAGCCTGCCTGAAGTTGTCTTTCAGGGGATTGCCGTCTCTTGTGAAGCCTTTTGGTCTTGGAGTGAGCGGGACTCCACATGGCGGTTTCTCTCAGGTCTTCGAACCAACTACTGTCTACCCACTAGAGATGCCCGGCCGGCAATTGACTTCAAAAGCCTTCTCCACTCAAGCTATAACGTATCTGTATTCCTATCCATCCTATCTAACTATCCTTGGAATCCATGTATTCAATAATCTGGTCAAGGTTGACAATCTTAACGTTGTGTTGCAGACCAAACTTGACACAGTCGTCCAATCTCATCATCGACCCGTCATCGTCGCGTACCAGCTCTCCTATGACTCCAGCAGGCTGTAATCCGGTCAATTCACACAACTGGACAGCTGCTTCCGTGTGGCCTCTTCTCTCTCTCAACAGACCCTCCCTTGCGATCAAAGGACAAATGTGACCGGGTCTCATCAGCTCTTCTGGTTTTGTCTGGGGATTGGCCAGCACTTTACAGGTCAACGCTCTGTCGGAGGCAGAGATACCAGTGGTAGTGCCATCCCTGGCATCTACGGTGTGTGTGTACGCAGTGCCTTGTCTGTCTGTTCTGTTTTTGATCATAGGTGGTAGCTCCAACTCTGCAGCTTTCTTCGTAGAGAGCGGGACACAGACGTAACCCGACGAATACCTCACAAGGAAGGCCATTTTTTCCGTCGTTATCAATTCAGCGGCAACGATCAAGTCACCTTCGTTTTCTCTGTCTTCATCGTCCATCACGATGAGAAACTCTCCATTTTCTAGATGGGGTTAGTACTCACGATTCGTTCTTCTCGCAGCGTGGAAGGGAAATCAACATACTATAAGCCTCCAAAGCCTCCTCTATTGGTGTGAACACGGACATTTCTGATCTTTCTATATAACTGGACGTGAGCCGAGAAGAGCGGGAAAGAAGCAATCTGGGGCAAGACAATCTGGTTATAAGGTGAAAAAAAAAGTTCATCGCATCCCCGGCTGATTAAGCGGTTACTAACGATGAATAATCCCATTCGCGGAGGGCTAATGACGGGATTTATCCACATAGTGCCAATGCCCCTCTCTCAGTTACTTTGACAAACGTCCCGCATTTGTAGGGTCTCTTGGAGAAGTTGCGTGATGGAAGACTCGGTTATTTACTAAGGTTGGGGAGACAGGTCATTTGTGAAGCTTCACATTGACACAGATGAAAGTCCCGGACCCTTGACAGCAGGCTTTTGTCAAAACTACGAAGGGTTTTTTTCCCTTTGGTGCAAGTGGTAAGGTTGCGTGACTAATGGGTGAGTACCATTTCAGGACACCGTATGTATTAGTAAACACTTATTTATCTGACTAAACCTCATCGCTACCGTGCCAGCCGTTGAGATTTCCGTTATGTGTCTCTACTTTGTGATTTCTGTGTCACATCTACGCTCTCTACGTGCATTCCCTCTAGACTTGACTCATGCCTTCTAGTGGCCCTCCTGGTCGCCCTTCTGGTGAATTTCCTCACTCGGATATCGAGAAATGCCAGTTTCACCTCATACTCGCCACTACTGCACAAGATGAACCGTTTGTTTGGGGGCAGAAGTAACGAACCAAAGCCCAACCTCAATGATGCAATCAACGGCATAGAAGAACGTGTGTCTTCCATCGACGTGAAACTCACCAAAGTCAACACTGAGCTCTCCACGTATCAACAGAAAATCTCTCGCATGAGAGACGGCCCAGCTAAGAATGCAGTTAAACAGAAGGCTATGAAGCTGCTCAAACAACGTAAGCAGCTGGAGGCACAGAAAGACCAGCTGGAATCACAATCCTGGAACATGTCCCAGGCTTCTATGACCACGGAGAATCTCAAAAACACAATGATAACAGTCAGTGCCATGAAATCTGCCAATAAAGAACTGAAGAAAACTTACGGAAAGATCGATATTGATAAGATTGAGTCTTTGCAGGACGAAATGCTAGACCTAATAGACAAGTCCAACGAACTGCAGGACTCGTTGGCCCAAAGTTACGATGTTCCTGACGATATCAGCGAGTCTGAACTGGATGCGGAACTAGACGCCTTAGGCGAAGAGATGGACTTTGAAGCTGAATTAGGAGACTCAAATGGATTACCAAGCTATCTACAAAATAATGATGAAATGCCAACGTTCGTTGATGAGGAAGAAGAGAAAAAGGAAGAAGTGGCTGCCTGATTTGACCATCGCCTCTTATCATTTCATTCTCTTCTTTTTAGGGCCATGAAATAATTACCCACCTCAAAATTGTCAGTTAATTTCCAACCATAGCACGGCAGATACACACACCCTTTGGAGCTGGCCACCTCAAACTGTTTCCTCAGGTCTTCAAGATCTGAGTTGTTATGGCCATCCTCAATCCATTTTTCCAGCTCCTTTTCGTTAATATATTTGTCATATGTGTGTGTTCCAAGGGGTACTACCTTTAAAATATGTTCCCCCATAAATATAGTCGTGAACCAAGAAATAAGATCCCTATTAATGGTACTAATAAACATCCACCCTCCAGGCTTTACGTGGCGTAGAGCAAACTTTAGAACCTCAGCAGGATAATTCACATGTTCCAACATCTCAAACATAGTCACCACGTCATATTGCTCGGTGTCTGGGTCCAGATCCTCGACAGCTTTTAGTTCGTACGTCAATTTCTCCCTTATCATTGGGTCTAACTGCTTGTGTTGTCTAGCCACTTCCAAGACTTCTGTAGACAAATCAATTCCTTTCACTTTATTAATCACGGGTAATCGGGCAAGACTCTCACTAAGAATGCCTCCACCACACCCGATATCTAGGGCATCCAGCTTCAGTTGCTGCCAAAGTTGAAGTCTTCGGGTATCTTGCTCTTCGTTGATCCGATCAGCTATTTCTTTGGGAAGAACATTATCGACATTGAAAGGAGGTATATAAATCTGCTCTTCAGGGTCTGTGACTCCTCTGTTCAATTTCAAGTGTGATTTTATGGTGTCGTTAATGAAATCCATTCTTAACAGGTTCATCTTGTGGAGAATTCTCTGAGGCCCATTGACGTCCCACCATGAGCTTGCCAGTTGGTTGAAATGAGACATTTCAAGTTCACTTGTAGCTGTCAGCTTGCCCTGCTGTAGGATCCTGGCAGCATGGCTGAATTGCCGTCTTAAGAGATGCATTGGGTTGTTGATTGAAAGGGATTTTTCAATCCGCGACGAAGGCTACTGAAATCTCATATGGAGCTCTCCTATTAAACGAGATTCTATTTAAAACCAGTCAGGAACGCCTTTCGCATGTTTGACATCCCATCGTTGAAGATAGGCTCCTATACCACCCTTATATCTACTATATTCACCTCCTTTGTCGGGCTGTATCCATGTGAATTGCTCATCTTGAACATCTTTGAGCACCTTGTAAGCCTCAACTGAAGCATAGGGAACACCATTCTTGGGGTCAAAGTAAGAAGCTGGTTTACCGGAAATAGGGCAAATTTTCTTGCTTCCATTGGGAAGATAGATCCCAATAGGAGCAGGTGTGATAATTTCGATTTTCTTGGTGTCACTTTCTTTCACCAGAAGCTGCCTATGAACAGTTTTGTTCTCTTCTCCGAATTTAGGCAAGGTCAATATCTCATGAAATTCTTTCTCGTGAGTGGATGAATATGGACTGAAAAGTGTCTCTATCAATGTGGGCTGCTGTTTAATTCGGATTAATGGCTTCAAATGACTGGTCCTTCTTTGAGCTGGGAGCACAGCTTGGTCTCCAAGAACATATTTTGTGTATTCCAGTTTAGTTAGTTTTTTCGAAAACTCTAACAGCTCAACTTTATTGCGTGCCACAAATTGGGGAGGGCCTTCATAGAGAAGTTCTTCCTCTTTCAACTCTGTGTCTTCTTCTTTCCTATCTGGCTGTGGACTTTGCTCTGTTTCTGTTTCTATATTTGCCTCTGATGGTTCCTGCTTTACAGGACTCTTGTCCACGTCTACTTTAACTTCTGTTTCTTTTATATTGTTGTTGATTAAAGAAGCTACCGGACTTTCTGTGGAGAATTCAAGTTGACTGTTTTCCTCATTGAATGAAACTTTTTTGGTTTTTTGACTAGGTTCTCCAATTGCCTCGGTCTCATTATTGATATTCTCAATCGATTTAGAAGATTCTTTCGACTGTAAATTTTCCTCTTCTGCATTTTCCCTGGGGGCCGGAAGTGGACTTTCAGTTGAGTCAAGAACTTGAGTAGATTCTGTAACATCCTTCATAACGACATCTTTGTCCTCAGAAGAATCAACTTCTATCACAGTATCAGTTGTTTCCTGACTACTTTCAGGCAATAAATCTGTTGCGTGTTGCTCATTATCTTTGGTCACAGTGTTGTTCTCTTGTTTAAACGTATTTTTGGAGTTCAGATCATTCTCCCCCTTGGCAAGTTGATCTTTATTGGTTTCCGTACTATTCTCAGAAGTCTCAGGTTTGACCTCTTCTTTATTCTCATCAGTCTTCTTCTTTCGTTTCTTATATATTCTTTTCTTATGGCTCTTCATAAACTCGGCCTCCATCTTTTTAACCTTCTCCATATCATTCAATTCATCTACAGGGTATATTAAAGCTGAAGCTGAATAAAACCTCAGCACATTCGTTAGCTTCTTTCTTCTGTTGAGCATCATCTGTTTCTGTTTTTCTTTCCTTTCTAGCTCTTGCTCGTGAAACTTGTTCAAGGACAACACATTAGTCCTTTCTGTGGTCTTTGCCTCCGCTAACCTTTCTTTCTGCGTTAAGGCTACAACCTCTTTCCTTATAACAGGTTTCATATTGCTCCTCCTTTCTTCTTCTTCCTTTAGTCGTTCTACAATAGCTAGCTTATTCTCAACCGCAGACTTTCTTGTCGAAGCTCTAACTGAAGACTTCAAGAAAGAATCTGCAGTGACTTTAGTTTTGGGTTTCGTCTTGGTGGTAGAACTCTTATTGATTACAGGAGGAACAAATTTTGCCCTTTCGGCCTTCTTTTTCCGTTTCAGTTTTTCTTCCCTTCTTAATTCACGTTCACCTTCACTTTCGTCGGAATCGGATGCGCTAACTTCAGATTCAGAACTAAACATCTCGTCATTCGGTTCCTCAGAAGTTGCCTTCTTAGAGGGCGGGTTTTCCAGCTCCTCGTCATCCTCTTCCTCCTCTTCTTCTTCTCCATCATCCTCTTCGTCCTCGTCCTCCACAAATTCGTCGTCGTTCTCATCTTCTTGGAACAACAGGTTGACATTTTCATCGTCATCGTCATGTTCAAACCCTTGGATGCCTGCATCCAATTCTTCCTGTTGAAGTAGTTGCTTCAACCTCGAACCAGCATTGGCTCTTCGCTCCCTTGTCGCAATGATCCCGAGCTCTTCCTCGCTCTCCGAAGATGAAAACATTGGATAAACACTGGAGCCGACTAACGTAACAAAATAATCTAGAGATGGGATGGATAATAATGCGCGGTGATCCTACTGATTTTTTCGATTATGTAATCATTTTTGGTTTAGTCATTATCTACGTACTATGCTGAACATCCTGAGTATGAGCGTCTATTAGAGCTTGTTGGAACTTGGACAGCTTCTCGGTCAACGAAGGAGTCAGTAGCTTCCTGATCTGGGACTTGTGGTCTACGTTTCCCTCTATAATGTATTCATATTCGTCCTCGTCCTGGTCGTGCACTAGTTCGGGTAAAGTCACTGTATAAACGATCTCCTCTGCTTCAGGGTCTGCAATCACCTTGGCGGTGGCCGATACCTGTATTTTGAGGTCAAAGATACATTTGGTGACCCCCTTACGCTGGGTGACGTCACAGTCTCCATCCACAAGGTCCACGGAGGTTACTACTATTTCGTACGAATCATTCTTCTGAGCGGTGTTGGGAAGGACTTCTTGAAAGTAGCTTTTAGCCCAAGAGAGGCAGTTTTTTTCGACCCAGTGCCTGCAGTGTTAGATTTGTTGCTACATATCCAGCTCTAAGAGGAAACTTACCAGTTGTTGGGGTTGTGGACCACCATTTGAGTATAGTGAGAGAGACGGAACCATGGGGATTTTTCACGATTTTAAATAGGCGGATGGTCGTGGAAGGAGCCTGAAAAGAATGTACTGGAAGGAATAAGCTTTCCTGATTACCTGCCTGTGGGTAGCCAAGGCGTTACCTATTTTGGGCCACAAATTTTTGTGGCATCAAGACAATACGTCCCGTGTGCCAAAAACTTTAAAGAGTCAATGATGGGAAGCATGCCAATGCCTACGGTGACCCTGCTTACATATTACGAATCACTAAGATCCTCATCTGAGGCTTATGTAATGTATTCAGATCTTATCAAGTTTGGCGCGTATTCTTTACCAGCACTCTAAACAATCAGACTCAGTTCCTCCTGGTTAATGTCCAGGATCCCCAATTGTCTCTATCAAGGATAAATCATCAACAGATCAATTTGCACAAACTGGACACTTTTTCCCGATTACTAGCTTTCCTACTTGTTCCGTTTAGTTCTAGTCTTTCATGGAAGATCAAGATCATCATCTCCCTACAACTAAAGGCCCATACACAAAATATTCAAAGCGCAAGAGCACCAATACGTATTATGCTGTTGCTTTTGAGATACTGATGCTGTATGCAATTGTCACAAATTATCAACAATTGCATGACCATAATGAATATCTCGCAGGGGTATGCTTGGGATCCTTCTCCACATTGTTTTCACAATCGATATCACAGTTATACAGGCGATCTTACAGCTTTGACAAACACTTCAAGTTTTTTCTCTGGGGTTGTATAAACGCCCTCTTCTCCAACTTTTGGATCGGCTTACTTTTACGTTCCGTGGACAATAACGTCCACCGCTTCCTTCTGGACCAGACAGTGGGCATGCTTACCGGACAGCTTATATTTGTCCTCTTCAATGCGTTTTGGGAATCCTCTTTCAATTGGGTGTTCTTAAAATCCACATATCTAACATGTGTGAAATTTTCTTACATGATTTGGCCTCTTGTGTCATTTCTCAGTTTTTTCCATCTACACGAGGATTATATTTTTCCCCTCAATTGCCTCGTGACGTTGATTTGGAACATAGTTCTCTCCATGATATCATAAATGTACCTTCTACTGGAACTACTTCATGACTTAGACGTGATTATGTAAGATGAGAAAGGAGAGGTAAACCAGAGACACTCAAAGACACGCCATAAAAGGGCTAGTGTGTCAGAAAGGCCAAAATTTCAAAAATACCAAGCAAAACAGGTTATTCCGGATTGGTAATCATTCTTCTTGTGCCTTTTGCTGCCCGAAAACAGCTGTTCAGCACTACATGTCTGCTTAAATACTCCGAAATCAAACTCACAAAATTCGCACCCCCTCATTTTAACCACCTCCGTAACCACCTCTTCTCTTCAAACATTGCTGGATGGCTGATGATAACTACTACAGCACGCCTCATGAGGCGGCTCTGGCACTCGTGGCTACTGCTATGAAAAAAGCTCGTCTGAGACCAGATATGCTAGTTATAAGCTCCATCATAGCGGGGATGCTGTTCACAGTGGGAGGAATGCTTCACTTATTAATGCAAGCTCATTTGCAAGGATTTATGGCCCAGCACTTGGGACTGATCAACATCTTACAAGGATCGGTGTATTCGATTGGTTTGTTTTACGTGGTGGTTCTAGGAACTGAGCTGTTCAACTCTAACATTTTGTTCTTTACAGTGGGTTTGATTAGGGGAGGTGTTACTTTGATGGATTTGCTTGTGAATTGGGTAACTTCTTTTGTGTGCAACTTTGCCTCTACACTGTTTGTTTGTGAAGTCATCTGCCATCTATCTGGGATCACTGCCACGGAGGCCATGAAAACCGGCTCCATTCAGATTATGGAGGAAAAGGCAGCAAGTGGGTTCGTGAAAACTTTCATTAAAGGGATACCTGGGAACTTTTGCGTGTGTCTGGCCATATATCTCCAGCTAATGGTGAAGCCCCTCCATGTGAAATTCCTGATGATGTATTTGCCCATCTTCACTTTCGTTGCCATGGGGTTCACTCATGTTGTGGCAGATTTTTACCTCTGTTGTATGGCTTTGATTAATGGAAGTCCTGTGAGCGTTGGAGAATATATTTGGAAGATTATGATTCCTGCTACCATTGGAAATATCATTGGCGGGTGTTTTTTCGCCGTTTCCATCCCGTGGTACTTACATCTATATGTGGTTGAGCAAGATAGAGAGCGTTTGGACCTGCCTGATTACGTCGAGAAAGATGAACAACCGTACCTTAATATGGACTCTAGAGTTGTCAGAGTTCCAGAAGCCCCAAGGGATTCTATTGTCTCTGACGGGCTAAGTAGATTCAAAACTACAAACTCTGTCCGTTCAACGCCAAAAGGTGTGTTCCCTGTTGTGGACATGGACTGTGAACAAAATGCTGATATTGACCAGGTAGATGCCGACGTATTCAAACCAAGTTACAAAATCAAGCAAATGCTGTCCAAGAGAAAACCTTCTACCTCTGATGTAGAATCGAAAGCTAGTAGTTTCAAGCTCAACAGATTTGCTTCTCGGGGCACGATATCAGAAAGAGAACTAGGACTGTTTCGTCGATTCAAACCTTCAAAACTCCATAGACAAAACTCGGCAGCGTCAGAGTTTGACATTTTAAGACAAAAAGTCTCTCAGACAGGAATAACTCCTGCTGCTGCCGGAGCATCTGACGAAATAGCAGGGACGGATTCTAACGCCATTAAAATGATAGCCCAGGCTCATCGTATGAACTCATCCTACAGTCAGCAGTCTCGCATGAGCAGTTCCTATCATATAGATCAATTAAAAGAAGATGAGGAGCCTCCCAGTTCTAATGAGACAGAATCTACGGAACTTAATATGAGAGCAGTAAAATGACAGTGAGCTCTCTCCTCTTCTTCTAAAGCGTTTGAAAAGCGTCACTAATTTAATGTATTGTAAAAAATATCAAGGGTGATTTATAGAGATATACACGCAGTAATAATCAATGAAGAGAAGAATGAATGTCTTGCCTATATATATAAAGACTGATATTTAAGGTAAAGCATCTAACATCCTTACATCTGTATAAACAAAATGAGACGCGTCTTGAAACAGTTAACGGAAATCTTCTTGTTTTACACTTAATCACCAAGCTTTGCCCGTTCCCTTTCCTTGTTGGACTCCGTAAGATGGCGAAAAAAGTGGTCTTTGAACAAGAAAGCCCGATCATATCGTCGATAAATGAGCCAATTGCCACTAAAGAGCTCATCGAGAGGTTGAGAAACGTTTATGACCAGCTATCGAGTTTAGACCAAGATTTGGTAGATCTTGACTCGTTGGCAGGAATTAAACAAGATCTAGTGAACCAGAAGCTGATAAAACATAATAATCAGGGAGTTCAAGCCTACGTGAGCTGCTGCTTGGCTGAAATTTTACGTCTCTACGCTCCTGATGCTCCTTATAACGCTACCCAATTGACAAACATATTTCGTTTATTTATCACTCAATTCAAAAGATCATCGGATGAAGAGAACCCTTACTACTTGAACTTGTACAATCTACTGAAAAGAGTAGTGGAAGTGAAGAGCATTGCTTTAATGACGGATTTGCCAGCCGCCGAAAAGTTGACAAACGAGTTGTTCAAGGGAATATACGAGGTCTGCAAACATTCGACGTTTCCAGAAAAAATTGACATACTGATCAGTGACCTTCTTTCCGAGGTCATCTCTGAATCTGAATCTATCAGTCTGCCTGTGTTAAAATTGATACTTAATAAATTTGTCGCAAATAGGACTGTTTCGGATTCACAACATAAAAACGTCAGAGTTCCGGGTTTCTCCATAACTTTACACATCTGCAAGGCTAATACTGACCGCTTATCACGACAGGTTACGCAGTACTTTTCTGAATTGATATATGAAATCACCACTAATGAGAATGGGACAAATCAAACATCTTTAGACTCAGATACTTTAGACCAATTGCGCAAACTACATGGGTTATGCGTCGAGATATGGAAATATGTACCAGATTTGCTTCTTTCAGTTATGGGAGTGCTAGATAATGAATTGGATGCTGACAGCGAACAAATTAGGGAACTGGCTACCCTTACCATTGGGAAAATTGCATCTGTCCAGCCGTCGGACACCAACTTTGTCAAAGTGCACCAAGATTCCTGGAATAACTGGAGGAAAAAGATTTTGGACATTTCTCCTAGGGTGCGGGCATCCTGGGTATTAGCTTCGTTTGATATTATAGAAAACAGAACGGATGTCAACGAGGATATTGTTACGGGCATTACGAAGGCTCTTTTAGATACAGATCTCCACGTTAGAGCAAACACAGTCAAGGTTTTCAATAAATTACAACCAGAAACTTTTGTGAATAAGCTTTTAAACCGTCCGATTATGGATATTTTGATCCACCTATCAAGAGAAAAAAACAATGAGATACGGAAGGAATCCATTTTCTTTCTAAGCAACTTGTACAATAGAACTTTCATTGATCTCTACTCATCTGACAAAACTCTTGATGATACAATAGGAATAATACCGAGCGCCATATTTAATCTGGTGTACATTAATTCAACTGAGATAAACCAGCTTTTGGATTTGGCACTGTTTGAAAAGATTCTTCCTTTCAATAACATAGATGAAACTCGTACCAAAAGATGCCTGACAGTATTGAAGCACCTAGACACAAAGGCAAAATCTGCTTTCGTGGCTGTATTAAAAAGACAAAGGCAGCTATCTGAGGTATTATCTCAGTTCATTGGAATTTGCGAAGCTTACAACGGAGGCAATCCTGCGGACAAAGAAAACAAAGAGATACTTACCAAGAAAATTGATAAGGTATCCAAATGGCTCTCTCTTTCTATTCCTTCGGATATGCACCCTAGCTCCTGCCTGAACCATTTTCTTGCTACCAACAATAAGAGATATTACAAGCTGATCAAATTAGCCATATCCACCGAGAGTAACTATGAAACAGTTAGAAACTCGTTGAAAGAACTATTTAACAATCTTTCCTCACCTACCAAAGAAAAGTCGAGTACAGAGTCTACTCAGGTCACTTCTGAGAAAATGGTTAACACATTTAAGCTGCTGTTGTATAGAGCAGCCGTAATAATCTCCAACCAAAGCAACATGCACATATTGTTCGAAATAGCTAACCAGAATGGAGAACTTGCAAACACTGCTCAGGAACTTATCGAAACAATTTCCGAAACATCACCAGCTGTCTTCAAGTCCCAAATTCACCAATTTACTAATATTCTTCGCCTCATTCGTTCAACTGAAAGCTATCATCAAGCTACAGAAGAAAGACCATTAATAAAAACTTTAAAAACAGTATACCATTATACCAAGCAGTATCCCCAAGAGATGGATATGGATGAGTCTTTAGTTATTGCATTACAGTTTGTTTGCGAAAATGGAACACCCACAGAAGCAAGATTCGCAGCCAAAATACTAGGATTACAGGGTGAAAAAGCCACTCTGAAAAAAGTCTTGACGACGATATATCCTCTCGATGATAACAGCGACCGCCTTGCAACACATCTCTGCGTTCTAAGCGAAATGTTCCTTTTGGATGATTCAATTCTAGAAGGCATTGAAAGTGATCTAACTTCTACTTTGATAAAAGATTATCTCTTGAAAAATAAGCTTAAACAGAATGAAGACTACTCTAAATTTGCGAGTGATGGGGACTTAGAGACGAAAGAATTTGCTGGCTGTGCTGTCAAAATATACAGTCTGAAAATAATAGTCAACCGACTAAGAGCTAGTCACGATGCTGAAAATAGTAAAGAGTTGGCAGAACCTGTACTAAAGCTACTTTTCTTTATTATAGGAAATTCCGGAGAAATTGTTAATGAGAAAGATCCTTCTTATCCTTCTCCACAACACTTTAAAACCAGATTGCGACTTTTGGCGGGCCTTAGTTTCCTGAAGCTAGCCAAATTATCCACATATAGCAAGATGATGAAACCTTCATTGGTTTACAGGTTACTATTCTTGATTCAAGATGAAAATGAAACGGTCAGAGAAGTTTTTCTAAATAAACTGCAGAAATACTTGGCAGAGGCTCTTATTTCTGACAAGTTTCTTCCGTTGATCTTTTTCACGGCTTATGAGCCACTTGACGAGTTGAAGGCCAAGAATTTAACCTGGATGCGCTCCACTTACAAGCGATTTTCTAGTGATAAGAACAAGCCATTGTTTTTTGAAAAATCTTTGGTGAGACTAATTCATATGATAGCTCATTATCCTGAATTTGTGGACTCTTTGAAGACAATTCCTAAAGAAGAATCTGAAAGGATAAACTTGGTTTCAACCTTAATATCAGCCTCAGAATACATCATCGGCTTCCTTGAGGTTGTCGCTACAGAGAATAATATATCATTGCTTTACTACTTTGCGACACAAGTTAAGAAATATCAAGATGGGCTCTTTAGTGCTGAAGACTATGAACTGGATGAAAATCCGGCCATTTACAATCTCTACCGTATATCTGAGTTGGCACAAATTTGCATAAAAAACTTCTCATCATCAAAAAGCTGGAATGTTCAAACTTGGCCTGGAAAGGTTCAACTCCCTGGTGATATATTTTCTTCCATGAAAAGCATCAAAGAAGCTCAAGATATCGCATCAATTTCCTTTTTACCTGATCAAGTTGTTCTGGACGTGGAGAACGCAATAAGATCAAGGATTGCAAGGTCACATTCCAGAAAAGATGGTTCACGTCGCACCAAGAGAATAAAAACAACGGCCTGAAAAGTAGCTAAATAATGTTACTTTTGACTGGCTGCACTCTATGGTATTTTTCCTAGATTAATTATGATGGTTCAGTTAGAGGTAAATACATTTATATATATATATATATAACTACGATTTTAGAAACCTAATCATTGCCTCTCTTCCTTTCAACTGGATAAGTTGCTTGATGTAAAGAAGATCGTGAGTGTCTGTTTCAAAAGAAGGAACAGTACGCTGTGGTTCACCGTTGAGGTGTGCCTTGGCAATTTCAACCAGTTGTTGAAAATTAATGTCATTTGAGTGGCTATCTGAGTTGGCAAAATTTTGTTCAATTGGTGATTGTTTTAAGGCAATCAAACCACCCAAGACCTCCCGTTTGGACTTGTCGACACGCGTCAGAATCGATTCATTTTCCTTTTTAAGCTGTTCAATCTCGTTTAGCTTTTTAATTTTGGCATTTTCAATAAAATCTAGTATCACTCCATTCTCTGGAATCCTGTATGTGACATTATCGATCTGGACAATCTTAAAAACTGGCTTCTGACATGACGCAACGCCATCCTTTGTAGATATGTTGTCAAAAAAAGGCGGAGTGGGAAGTTGAACGAAATCTGAATCGTCTCCATTGTCGTCGTTGACAATCTCCACATCTCCATTATTCTTGAATCCTCGTACCATGGCAACATCAATTTTCGGTTGCTTCTTGAGTCTGCGAGGATGTTTGAATAAGTCATCTGTGTGATTGGGGCATTTCCAGCGAACTCCTAGTAACTTGGAAGCCGCTAGAGGAGGGTCTAGACAGTCAAGATGCCATACTAATGGGCAATATTCGCAAGCTATAATTGGTTTGTGCAAATCGGACTCCTTGCAGCGATAGCAGAACTTCGCCTCCTGACTTGGTTGTGATGAAGAATTATTAACTTTATCGCCAGCTTTCGTAAGCTGATCTGATTTCAGAGATCCATCCGAATAAGAGCCTAGTCTGGTGGTAACTACGTCCACAAAAGCTTCACGGATTTTTTTTGGTAACAGAAAAGACCTTGGATTTCGAACGGCTGCTTGGTCTAGTAAAACGGCAAAAAACCCGCCTCTGTGCTTTGGTGGTGGATGTCTTTGCGCTTTGCATTCGTTGCAAAACCAAGCGTCATCTGAAAGCTCTTCTTCGTATAGAGGTGGGTCACAGCAAATAAAGTGAAATGACCTCGGACATCCTTCGCAACAAATAAACGTACCAGGGCCACCACATGCGGAACAAAAATCGTCGTTGTCCGGTTCCGGAGAAGTAGGTGAGCCATTAGGCGCAGACAGAGGCAATGAATTTAAATTAGGCTCAGAATCAATATTTCCTGATACAAGATTTGAGGAGTTTAATGCTGATAAAGATGATGATGATGACGAAGATGCTGATGCTGGTGGGGGAATGGCTTCAAACTGAGCCAGAGGAAAAGCCTTCGCTCTTTGCTTTCTTGGGGATTTCTTTATTTTTTGTACATGACGTCCGTCTTTGGAAGATGCCGCTGCCCTCTTGCTTGGAGTCGTGGGAGGCTGGATTATGCGGTTGGAGGACTTTGGAGATTTTGGAGCAGTTAACTTTAACTTTATCTGATAGTTCGGAGCACCATTTTTCGGCGTAGGTCGTAGCTTACGAATTCTTTCTGTACTTGGCTTCGTAAGTGACTCAGACTCATTGGTCAACAATTTTTGTTTGTAGTCAGCTTCAGTCTGTTGCTGGAATTCTTCTTGGTTGGCATTTGAAACCAACTTTAACGATCCAGGGCCGGCAGGTCTTCCTTTCTTTCTCTTTTTGGACGTAGCAGCAATTTTGGGCCATAAAGACTCTTTGCGAACCTTGGCAGGTGGTGGAGCCTCTAAGGGTAACCCTGTAACGATGGGAGAACTTGTCTCATCGGGTTGGAACCAGTGCGAATCGGCCGTAGAAGCATCAGGAGAAGATCCTATTGACTGGTATTTTGACCCTTCCTGCGAGGAAAATTGCAAGGCACCCGATGACATTTCCACTGACGCCGCCGAAGAGCCGTTGGCAGGGTTTTGGTTTCGAAGACGTTTTCTACGAAGCGTGTCTGACATTTGATAGAAAGAGAGAAGGAAGAGAAGATGTGCGCGCGATATTGGCCAACTTAGAAGGTGAGCGCATGGAGTTGGTAGGACAACTCGAAAAATCAGGGCTTAATGGGAATGAAGGAAGTGATCGTAATCACCTTCACAAAGATCTTTGGTGATCTTTGAATGTTATTAACTGCTAAATAGTACTTGATCTTCATGTCCTATGATTGAACCCTTTCGAGCAATTATGCTTGCGTGGCCAATGGCTGAGCCATCAAGTCCAGCAAAGCCTCGTCAGATACGGCATGCTCCGACTTGATGGCTGAAATATCAAAGGAGAAAGGAGTCAGCTGGACAGTACTGTCTTTGCCTACTCCAATGGTTGCATAGAATTGAGCGACAAGTTCGTCGTCTTTTTCCTGGACAACATCGTAAGGAACCACTACCTGGTGACTGACACATTCGTGCAACCCCATGCGTCCTCTTTTCGAGTCGGCAAAAGATCTCAGAGAGACTGGGAAGTATGGAGATAACTTTTTGACCTGGTCCAAAGACGACTGGGACGTTTTCAATTTCAAACGATAACTGGTTCCAGTATACTTGTAGATGGACGTGAGATAGGAAGATTTCTTCACCTTGCCGGTCTTGGAAGTGGAAATCAGGATATCTAGACCGTACACTTCACCCTCATTGAATTCAAAGGTTCCCACCTGTTTTCTGTGCTCTGGGGTTGGATTGATAATGATCTCTTTTTCTCCAGTCAAGATGTTTCTCTCTTGGTTGTGCGACAGCATGCTTTCAACTGGAGTGCAATCGAAGGCCTTGGTAACATCGTCTACCACTTTGGTTACTTCCATGTTTCTTTTTCCCGGTCTTACAGTTCTCACAGCAGCCTGGAATGCGTTGTAAGCAGCAGCAATGACGTCTGCTTTTCTTCCTGAAACTTCGTCTTCGCCAACGACAAGAGTTTCCGAGATAATGGATGGGAAGCCGCCGATTTCAGCGCCCAAGGTAACCTTGATCAAATCACCTTTCTTGAGTTCCACGTTTGCCTCATCTTCAGCGGTGATGGGAGACAAATAAGCCACCAGGTTGTTGGGAGTGATCGAGGTTGGGAATGCAATACCTTTAGTGGTAGTCTTCTTTCCTTTCTTTTCTTCTTGGTAAACTTTTTCAAGCTCCTCCTTCAAGAGGTTGTCTCCAAAAACACAAATGTCAAAAGTTTTGGCTCCCTCCACGCATTTAGCCTTGACTTCCTTCAAGACTTGAGCAGCAATTGAGCCAGCCGTGGAGTATTTGGCAACCACATCAGGGTTGTTGAACGAATAGTCGACTTTGGTCTTGGACATTTCGAAAATAGTTTAGAAGAGAAAATTATGGAGAGAATACTGGAAAAGAATCGAGATACTGGGGATGTCGGATGTTACAATCAACTCTGAAAGTTAGACTATACGTTCGTTTCAACAGGCGACAAATACTGATTCTAGAAGTCTACCGAATAATGTAGAAAGCCAAATATTCCGAGTCCTATTGGCTACCATGTTCTGTAGCGGCCAGGGAGGCTATCCTCATAGAAGTCTTGTCAGATCTTCCCTGATCTCGCTGCCAACTCATATCCCGCGACTGTCTTATCTTTTCTCCCATCTATCACTCATATGAGTAACTTGAAACTGGCCCGTTTCTTTGCTACAGTCTCCAAGGAGTCCAAGTATGTTCCGCATTCCGGTAGTTACCCTCTAGGCTACAAGGTTGGAGCTATCCACTGTGGTGTTAAGAAGAACTCTGCACTGGATCTAGCTCTTCTTGTCTCGGAGACACCTGCCAGTGCTGCTGCTGTGTTCACTACCAACAAGTTCAAAGCTGCTCCAGTTCAAGTTTCCAGACAGATTCTCAACGACAAGAATGGTCAAGGGATCTCTTCCATTGTGGTAAACAGTGGAAATGCGAACGCTGTCACCGGTAAGGGGGGGATTGACGACGCTCTCAAGATGGTTGACACCGTTGACTCATGCTTGAAAAACCCTCCTTCTTCCACATTGGTAATGTCTACCGGAGTGATTGGACAGCGTCTTCCCATTGAAAACATCCTGGAGGGGGTTCCCGTAGCATTGAAGGACGTTGGTTCTTCCCATGAAGACTGGCTAAGATGTGCCAGAGGAATCATGACTACAGACACGTTTCCTAAATTGGTTTCCAAGTCTTTTGAAATTGACGGCTACAAGTACTCATTGGCCGGTCTGGCTAAGGGTGCTGGTATGATCTGTCCCAACATGGCCACATTGTTAGGGTTTTTTGTGACTGATGCACCTGTGACACCCAGTGCATTGTCGAAGATCCTAACTCACGCCACAGACCGTTCTTTCAATTGTATCTCTGTTGATGGGGACATGTCCACTAATGACACTATCTGTGCAATGGCAAATGGGGCTGCTGGGGGAGAGGAGATCTCTGAATCGTCATCTCAATTTTCCCGAATCCAAGACGAAATCACCCTTTTTGCTCAACAGTTAGCGCAGCTGGTGGTCAGAGACGGTGAAGGTGCTACAAAGTTTATCACTATCAAGGTTGAAGATGCCCAGAGCTATGCAGACGCTAAAAAAGTTGCGTCTTCCATCGCCAACTCTGCCCTATTCAAGACTGCTATGTACGGAAAGGATGCTAACTGGGGCCGTATTCTTTGTGCAGTGGGCTACGCGGATGCAGAGGTTAACGTCCTGAAGACCAATGTCAGCTTCATTCCTGCTGATGGCTCTGCTGAGCTCAAACTCCTGGTAAATGGTGAGCCTGAGCAAGTCGACGAGGAAAGAGCCAGTGAAATATTAGAACTTGAAGATCTGGAAATCCGTATTAGCCTGGGAACTGGAGGCGGTCAAGAGGCTAATTTCTGGACCTGCGATCTTTCTCATGAGTACGTTACCATCAATGGTGACTACAGATCCTAGTAAATAGGTGTAGATTATGTCAGCATTATCTTTTTCCATTTCTTGGTTCGTGCGCGCGCACAGTTTAGGAAACAGACAGGCCTGTTTCCTAAGTCTTCACTACATATCAGGGTACTGGACATTAGACAGGGAGTTGAGTGGCCATGTCAAATGCAGCTCCGAACATGCAGATTCTGCAGCAATTGGCGACTCTGCCACCACAACAGCAGCAGCAGATTCTACGACAGAACCCCCAACTAGCAATGTTCCTTCGACAGGTCCAACAGCGACAACAACAACAGTACATGAGCAAGCAGGGACAGGCACCGGCTGCTATGGGCATGGGAACTGGTATTCAAGGAGCTCAAGGGATGCAAGGTCAAGGTGGACCTGTGTTGCCAGATCAAATACCCGTTGGAGCAGGTGGTCATCCTGGAAATATGGTTCATGGGGTTCCTCCTGGAACTACCCCTGGAATTTCACCGCCCGTAGGTTCCTCTTTTCGTCCAAAGGCACCCGAAGGATCTACCCCTGTGCAGAGAGAACTCCCAAAGCTGAGCAGCCTGCGTTATTGGTCAGAAAAGCTTAAAAGAGAAGGTAAACCAGTAGACACGAATACGCTCCTGTACGAGCAAATTATCACGCGAGATAAAGCTAACATTGAGGCCAGAGCTCAAAATACCCAGGAGAAGCAAGTTTTGGAGTTGCTAATGAAGGATATCAAGTTCTATAATGACCTGAAGAGCTACCGAATGAAATCCATTCAGGCGGTGAATAATGGCATGTCGGAGGGACCACCTAGTATTTGGGGAGAAGGATATCAAGGTTATGGTCATGGATTTACAGGTAAAACTACCACACAGTTTATTTATCCCCAAAAGAGAAAGAAATACTCTAGGATCCCGGAAAGCTACATTCCTGATGAACTAATGGAACAGCAAGCGGAAAGTGTTGACGAATGGGTGCCGATTAGAATGGATTTTGACATAGAAAGAGACAAGTTTAAACTCAATGACACTTTCCTATGGAATTTGAATGAGAAGGTTGTAACTTTAGAACGATTCGTCGCTGTTCTGATGGAAGACTACAAGTTCAAAAATCCATTGTTCTTGGATACCATCTTGACCAGTATGAAAGAGCAGATCAACGAATATCGACCAACAATGAGCATAAGGCCTCAAGATCTGAGAGTCGATATCAGACTGGACATTGCTATGGGAAACAACCAACTTGTCGATCAATTTGAATGGGATATTTCAGATCCTAATAATGATCCGGAAGAGTTTGCAACAGTTTTATGTGCTGAGTTAGCACTTCCAGGCGAATTTGTTACCGCAGTATCACACTCTATCCGGGAACAGGTTCAGATATTCCTCAAGGCATTGCACTTAGTAAACTATCCATTTGATGGATCTATCATCGAACAGGAGCAAGTTAGAAGACTGGTTAAACCACATATACTGCCCAATGAAAGCATTTTACGATCAAGAACCCAGTTTCAGGAATACTCTCCCAATCTCTCAGAAATCAGCATTGAAGAACTGCAAAGGTTAGATAAAGATAAAGAAAGAGAGAGCCGTAGAAAACGGCGAGGAATGGGAAGAGTTGGACGCCGGAACGGACTTGTTCTTCCTGAATTATCAGATGTGCCGAAAACAATTCGTACCCCTATTGCTTCAACTGTTCTACCGTACGGTATAGAGGTTGGTCCTCCTGTAGACTCTTTTGTTGATATTGTCGAGTCCATTGAGGATCCCAAAGATCCCAAAGTTGTGGAAAGGGTCAGAGACCCCAGTGCCTTGAATTCCAGTACAGCGACGCCAATTATAGGTGGCAATAACGGCATTGTGTCTATCCAACACGACTATGGTAATTCGTTCTACGTCACCATCAAACTAAGAAGGTGAATGGTTAACAACATTCAAAACTACTCTTGTATAGTATAGAGAGCTTTAATAAGCCCAACACAAGTTTGGTATGTTTGTAGTATGCCCAGATGAGGAAATGATCCTGAACTTAGTCGAACTACGGGTCAGCATGTTGCCTGCTGGCCCTTTTACTGTTGATATTCAACGGCATCTCCGATCTCCAAAAATAACAGTAAAGATATAAATCGACATCCGACATCTATTTTCGCGGTAAAGAGGGCTTCGTACATACACCTATCTGACCTCTCCTCTCAATTCGTATCATGAGTAACGAACCGCAGAAAGTAAGTAAAACCCCACAGGTGGCTCAAAGAGCGGGCTCTGCTACTCACGTATCCATTTCTGAGGAGATGCGTGGCCAGCCAGACTCCTTTTCTGTAGCGTCCTCTCCAAGTATGAATTCTAACTCAGTGGCGAAGGATCCTTTGGTTTCCCAGAGTATGCATTTATTGTCTTCATTCGAAGGCGATAACTCTATGAAAGATTCCGTGTATGAATATGAACTAGACCAGATGGAACCGGAGGGAGATTCTAGAGAAATTGAAATGACTCAAGATTCCGGCGATGCTCTGACCAGCGCCTCGTTTTTTATGAATATGGACAATGGTGTTCAACAGGGAATGTCGTCAGAGACAGCAGACCATAGTGACAACACAAGCGAAGCTCAAAGTAGCAAAGGTAAAACGATCTTAGGCCAATTTCGTGAGAGATTAAGGTCTTTACCAATTTTCAATCAAGGGCGTCATGCTCGGTATACGAGGGTTGAGGGTGAGCATCCTAACGTTCGTGGAGCCGAAAATGACGGAGTTTTTGCCAACATTACAGCCACTTCTGAATCAGGCGATCCTCTAGGTCGTGGCGAAGAGGAACTGCCTTCTTACGATGAAGCCGCTGCTGACTCAGCGCCCACATATTGGGAGTCCACTGTCGTTACTCCTGGTTACGAGGATGAAGTGTTTGTGGAAGGATTGCCAGTGGGCAACCTGCTTAATTTCTTTTGGAACTTAATGGTATCTGTGGTATTCCAATACCTTGGGTTCGTTCTAACATATTTATTGCACACGTCCCATGCCGCTAAAGAAGGATCCTGTGCCGGTCTGGGTATTACAGTCATTACTTTAGGGTTCGATCTACTCCCGTTTTCACTTTTCCATCGCGGAGATACTCAAGCAAGCCGTTTTGAGCCTGCTGAGCCTAATGATTACAATGTTGAGACTTCACAAACTCTGGATGGCTACACTGATGGATTCACCAGTGGCCTGGATTCCGGGGCCAAGGTAGAACAAGACTCCCCCAAATCCCCTGTAGCAGCCTACGCTTTGATAGCGTTGGGAATGTTTTTGTTTCTACGAGCAATAGCAGGCTTCTTGAGAGCAAAACGCATGGAGAAATTGATTTTGAACCCAACTTCAAATCCGAGTCCAGTATGAGTGTATTAAATTTTCTACTTAAGCAGAAGCAGGACTTTTTCATAAATGGTGAACACAATACCTCCACTTAGTACTAGACGACCCAGTCTAGGGGTAGCTCCTTTCCAAAATGTCAATAGACCCTCTTGTTTAAAAATTTTTACGAAACAATCAACTGTGGAGGAATACATCTTGTCGGCTCCCAAAGCCTGCATTCTGGTTTTGACAGTATCGATTGGCATTGTAGCATACACTGTGACTACCCCTGCGAAAGAGCCAACTGCAAATGTCAACGAGGAACTTAGTGGAACACTTGGATCTGTGTTACTAGCCTGTTGGAGAAATGTCTTGATGGCATTGTATGAACCCAATCTGACAGCGGAATTTGCAGCCTGTCTCAAGGATACTGGAAGGACACCAGCATAAATACCATTCAAGCCCAAGTCCTTGACGAGTTTCACAGTTCCTGAAATGACACCGCCCTGGTACTTGGGTTTTGCTGTTTGTTTGTCATCAATCATTGCTGTTTTAATAGCTTCAGCAGGGGTGACTGCAACCACAGATTCCAACAGCCCTGCTCCTAGACCTGCCAACACTCCTCTAGGCCCACTAAGTTTCCCATCTTTATCGGCCAACATTTTCTTGATTGCATCGAATCCCAAGAATCGAACACTTGCTTTGGCAGTGTTTCCCACCACAAATGCTGGACATCCTGTGTACAATGCGCCTACACCTTGAGTTCTTGCAATTGTTGCAATCAACTTCAAGGGGTTACGAGACATATTGGCCGATTTGTCTACCAGTTGTAGTCGCGTTTTCGCAAACTCAAAGGGATACGTAACGACACCTTCGATAGCCCCCGCTGTTCCTCCGGCAATGAATGAATGGAAAGGATCAACCTTCTTTTTCTCCGACATGTCACACTAGTAAAAATTTATCGACAGATACAGACATGTAGATATAAAGTTTCGAGGAAGTTAGTCAGTGTTGACCGCGATGCTGGATGGCAGGCATGGTTGTTGATGTCAGGTGTCAGATAGATGAAGTTTTTTATATTGAAGTTATTAATGTTAAGTTTCTGTCTAATTATGAAATGCTGTAGGAACCATAAGTCCACCTTTTTAGCTACTGAGTTCATATGCCTTTGTTCGTTATTCTTGGTCCTCGTTACCTGCCTCGAGGATATCTTCGAATTCATCATCATCAATGTCAAAATCTTCGTCTTCGTCACCGTCCTCAGCATCGTCTTCGGCATCTTCTTTGGCCTGCTTTTCAGCAAGTTGAGCATAATAAGCAGCCAGGGCATCCTGTGCTTCTATATCTTCAATGTCTGCGCCTGTTGTTTCAGTCTTGGTCGTATCTGGTACTTGCTCTTTTACTTCTGGGGAACGGTCATTTGCGGGCAATTCCTTTTCGGGGGTTTCTGAAGCAATATCATTAGTCCCAAGCTTTCCTAATGTACCTTTGCCAACAGTACTTTCTGAGTGCCAAGATGGAAGAGCGTTTTGTTTGAGTTTCTCCTGCTTCTCGGCTCTGAACTTCTCTTCTCTAGCTTGATTCTCATCGCTTGTTGTGATGTCAACATGCAACACAGCTTGGGAACGAGCAGTTGCATTCTTTAGTGACTGTGACAATTCTCTCTTTGACTCTTGGCCGTTGCGTAAAGCGTAGCTTCCAGATTCTGCAGCAGAAATTGTTGAGGATTGAGCAGGAACTGCCCTGGTCAAGGATGTTTCGAAAGTATTATCAGGAACATGGCCCTCATCGATTCTTTTCAGATAGCCAATGATAGGGTCTAACTCGCCCATTAGTTGTGTTAATTTTTCCTGGCGACGTTTAGCCTGAACTCCAGAATCGTCTTCGATCAAGATACCATTACAGATATCGCAAACAAAGTTCAGTTTGTTATCGCTGACCATCGAAAGGGCATCAAGCTGAGAATAACGTTTCCGGCAACGAGGACACACATAGCCCTGAGGATCGCTATCGTGTGCCATTTGATCCTTCAAGGATTTTACAACGCTGTGCATTTTCCACTTGATGGCATCGATAGCATCGACAAACCGAATGTAGTAGTAAGTTCTGGTTGTCATCCTCTGGTGCAAGTTTTCCTCCTTCTGGTGCTGAGCGCAAATCAGCCTGTCCTCCACGAGCCTGTTGCAGAGTGCCCTCAGGCCCTTCCTTTGCATTCCCAGTAGGTAAATCAGATCGTCCTCTGAAAGCACCCAGTGCATTAGTAAGGCTTCCACGACCAAGACATAATGCTTGGTATAGAAGCCTCTTACAACAAACCTGATTAAAGAGGTTGCCAGCTCGTAATCCATGGTGGTTACGAGAGGAGAATGATGAAAGGTTAAATCCAGCTGGAATGGTGATTGACAAAAGACCCACTCACTGATTTCAGTGCAGTTCGCGGTGGAGCAGGTTTGTTCTTTCAGAGTAAAAAAAAGCCAGCTTCACTGCATACATGTTGAAACTTGTGACCATTGGAAGTATAGCAGGCTCCTTTTTACTTGCTTCTGCTGAGATCCCATCTCTACGAGGAGTGGCTCCGAGTCTTTTGGAGAAGTACGTTCCCGACAAGGATGGACATTGGAAGTGTCTCAACAACCCTGAGATCGTACTGGATTTTGATCAGGTAAACGACGATTATTGCGATTGTCCTGACGGCTCAGATGAGCCGGGCACGGCAGCTTGTCCAAACGGACAATTCTACTGCGCTAATGAAGGCTTTGAGCCCAACTTTATTCCGTCTTTTTTGGTGGATGATGGGATATGTGATTACAAGTTGTGCTGTGATGGGTCTGATGAAAGACCTGGGAAATGTCCCAACCGTTGCCTGGATCTGGCAGAGAAGGCTGAAGCGGAGCGCTTGGAAAGAGAGGCCCGTCTAGAACACGGGTTGAGAGCAAAGAAAGATCAGATCGTCAAGGCCCGAAAGAAATTGGATGAAATTTCGCAAAGACGTGCCGAGTTGGAGCAAACGATCCAACTGGAACAAAAACAGCTAGACTATCTGAATGAACAAGACCCTAAAGATTCTGCTTTGCGACAGGAATTGGATCCACAACTGGAAAAAGTCGCTCATATTTTGAGAAGTCAAAAAGATGAAATTTCAGACCTAAAGTCTAGAGCAGAGTCGCTGGAAAATCTGCTCAAGGAAATGGAGGAGAACTATAACCCAAATTTCAATGATGCTGCTGTGAAAGCAGCAGTTCAGGGTTTCAGAGATTACTCCAGCAGTTCCAGCGAACAGTCTGATCCTGAGTTGGACCATGTTGAACCTGACAATATTATCAAAAACATACAAACGACAATCGACACATTCAGTCTGGACAACGCAGTGAATTACAAAGACTCAGTTTGGGGATCTTGGAAGGAGATGTTAGCTGAAAATATCGTTGACCTCTTCCAAGCTTTCACCAAGGCGCCGCTGAAGACAAGTTCAAAGCCTACAAAACCTATATCTGGCACAGCTCAGGAGATCCAGAAAACCATTGACTCGCATCGTAGAGAAATATCAAAAATTGATGAAGATTTGGTAGATTCGGAAGCTCGATATGGACTCGGTGACATTCTTAGAGCATACGACGGAAGGTGTTTCGTTGCCAAAATTGGCGATTATGACTATGAATACTGTTTCACTGGTTCCCTGACTCAAATCTCTTCCAATGGTCAAAGAGTATCGATTGGAGCTAGAGATAAGGTTGAGATCCTAGAGGATGAAAAGAATGTGGGTGGGTATTCCTATAGAATTTACTATGAGAAAGGAGCTAAATGTTGGAACGGTCCCATTAGAAAGGCATCACTCGTGGTACAATGCGGGGATACTGAGCAATTGGTTTCTGTTTCTGAACCAGAAAAATGTGAATACCACGTCGTGGTGCGTAGTCCAGTGGGATGTTTCAGTGAAGAGGATATTCGCCAGGTTCGCCAAGTGCAGGAAATCGTTGAAGGAGATTCACATGTCCCCATTAAGGTGATTCCTTTCAAAGATGAACTCTAAATGAAAAAGAGTTTTGCTTAAAAATCCATATTTCGAGAAGTAAAACCGTCCCCTCATCATCATCAGCCCGTTTGTGGCCCTCTTTGAATGGAACATCTAATACCATTGTTTCTGTTTACAGTGTTTGGCCAGTGGCTTATCAACTCGAACTACCCAGACCATGCTGCTATCAGCTATCCTTCCGACATTTGGACCCAGATTCTCAATCAATTAAACCAGAAAGATGTGCTAGCTCTGACAGTAGCTAACCGTGTCACGTGCGGCTTATCAGTTAGGCGGCTCTATCGAAGAGTGTATATCATTGCTGAGGGTTCTCAGACACCGTCAACTTCGTACAATGAGTGGGATCACACTTGTACTACTGCACCCAAGTTCCTCCACATGCTTCGAAATAGCCATGGGAGTACAAGTTTGGTCGAAACCGTTCATGTCGGGTGCAAACTGCGTCCTCATGTTCTTTATGAAATAGCAGATCATCTACCCAATGCGGCTATCGTTTGTACGGATATGTTCTATGTGGTCCTTCCGCATCACTTCGTGGAAAACTCCATATGGGTCATCGGGAATGCGATCACCAACAACGTAGCACAGTTGAAGCTGGAGGAGCTCGCAGTTGACGACAATATTCCCTTTTATGGACAGCATAATGGGAGACCACTTCAGTTGCCTTCCTTGAAGAAACTATCCATCAAGGTGACCCACTGGCTGAAAGCTTTTCCATTGGTGGCTGATCTTTTCTCTGCCGTGCGCCCTTTTCAGTTAGAACGCCTTGAAGTTGGCGATCCTTTACTTTTCTGTGAGGTTTGTTGTCGTCTAGGAATTTCTAAACAATTCAAATTGAAGTCTCTAACCTTGGATTTCGGGTCTTTTGGTGGCTTTCCACCTGATTACAACTACACGAGACTTTTGAATATTTTGGAGAATTGCATTCAAGAAGTAAACGAATTTCGTCTACGATTCTGGACATTTCGGCACACGAGTAGTATATCACAGTTCCTCAGAGACACAGCACCACTATTGGGTCCCAATCTGAAATCATTGGGAATCTTTTTTCTCGGAGAACCTCCCAGATCCCTCGAAGATGACGATTCAGTACAACTAATTACCACCAGCTTATATCCGACATGTGTGCCTGATATCATCGGGTTTTTCACAACCATCCAGCATCTGCAATTGGAAAATGTTACTTTGACCATGTCGCACCAGATGGGGCTAGATGAGATTTCGGCTAGTGGATCAATTGCCAGGTTGACAATAATGCATGCGGTATTATCACTACCTGTAGTGCGGCTGGATATTTTCGGTAACTTCAGCGGTCCTTTCTTAAACGGGTGGGTCCGGAGATACGACATTGGCCATGGCCGTGTTTTTCGAATTGCTCCTCGTCACAACGTTCTGGGTGGTGCTCTCCCTCCAATTCAAGACGATCACATTCAATCCTTGCCTGATCTGGAGATGCAGCAACTCGTGTCCCAGCGACAATTCATCAGCGCAGCGCGTGGCCAAACTGCTCCACCGTGCTCTACCATCAAGAGTGCGCCTCTTTTGCGAGAGCGATACCGGCTTTTAATCGAAGATCATGCGGGTCTCTTACCAGCGGATATACATATCAACGGTGTTCCAGTTTGGGCAGTCTCCACTACTGCATCCGATGTCCGCGAGAAAAATTCTTTAATTAGACTAAGATAAACAAAATTTTTCAATGTGGTGAATAATTTTTCATTTCTGTCAAATGTATGCAAGTGCTCTTTTTCTTTATTCACTTGCCCTCTACTTCTTGCAATGTTTTTGCTGGCACACTGTCGTCCCTTCTGCTTCCATTTTTCTGGGTCTCAGATGGATCACGTCAGACGCATCTATACAGGACAATTTTTTTTCTTTCAATATTTCACCCCCGTCAAGTGCAAAAAAATCTCAGTGACAATAGATTCTTTTCCTAGTTCTGCCGGCGGACATACGCGCCCTATATATACACACCCCTAACCTACCCGCGTCCACCCGTATTGCGCACTTAAATGCGCGATGCCCCATCGTAGGCCCACATAAGAATTTTTTATATGCGCTCCCTTCTGGTGTTCCGTCTAGAAATCCTAAAGCCTTCTTGTATCGGCCTCCCCTCTTCCATCTTCCAAAAAAAAAATATAAATAAAGGCAACTCCCGCAATTCAACATCTTTGATCGCCGTTGTCTTCATTTGAATGATACATATCCCGTCATCATGAGCTATCTCTCTATGCCCTCAAAATCATTCAAACGGCTTCCTGTGAGCTGCCGCCGTTTTTTGTCCTCGGCGCAACCACAAATTGTCACACACAAAATACTGACACCTGTTGGAACGGAAGCAGCAGAAAAAGTGCATGTTCCTAAGACGACCCGTCTCTCTGTAGAAGGCCCTATCGAGTGTCATTTGGAAGGATTTGAGCTGTTAAACTCTCCTCTGTTCAATAAAGGCTCTGCTTTTACGCCAGAGGAAAGAGCAGCTTTCAAGCTGGAAGGTCTTTTGCCCCCAGTATCCAATGACTTGAATGAACAGGCGGAAAGAGCTTACAAGCAACTGTCTTATTTGAAAACTCCCTTGGCAAAAAATGACTTTTGTACTTCGATGAGACAACAAAATAAGGTTCTTTTCTACGAGTTGGTGAGGCGGCACATTAGAGAGCTCCTGCCAATTATTTACACTCCTACGGAGGGAGATGCTATCGCCGCATATTCACATAGATTCCGTAAACCTGAAGGTTGCTTTTTAGACGTCACAAACCCTGAATCTATAGAAGATCGTTTATCTCGTTTTGGTGAAGATAAGGACGTGGATTACATCGTTGTTTCTGACGGAGAGGGAATCCTAGGAATTGGTGATCAAGGTATCGGTGGTGTTCGTATCGCCATTTCCAAGTTGGCTCTGATGACCCTTTGTGGTGGTATTCACCCTGGAAGAGTTATTCCTATTGTTGTTGACGCCGGTACCAACAATAAGGCACTTTTGGATGACGAATTGTACATGGGTAACCGCTTTCCTCGAGTGCGTGGTGAAGAGTATTTCACTTTCTTTGACAAGTTTATCGAAGTTGTCAAGCGTAGATTCCCATCTGCAGTGTTGCATTTTGAGGATTTTGGTGTAACTACTGCCAAACCTCTGCTAGATAAGTTTCGCTCGGAGATTCCTTGTTTTAATGACGATATTCAAGGTACCGGAGCTGTTGTGATGGCTTCTATGGCAGCTGCATTGAAACTAACGAATAGAGACTTGTTAGATTCTACCGTCGTCATTTATGGTGCTGGTTCGGCCGGTCTTGGTATTGCGTTCCAGATCGTCAACCACATGGTTAATCACGGTGCTACCAAAGAAGAGGCATATTCCAAGATTCATCTTCTGGATCGCCATGGTCTGATTCTTTCGAATATGGGTGATGTATCCAACAAAGACCAAATGCTCTTTGCAGATGACCCTAATGGCTGGGAAAATGTCAATACTAAATCTCTAGTTGATGTCATAGAAAAACTGAAACCCACTACACTAATTGGTTGCTCTACCCAAGCTGGGGCTTTTACAGAGGATGTCATTAAGACCATGTACAAATACAACCCCCGACCAATAGTGTTTCCACTTTCCAACCCTACCAGACTTCATGAGGCTGTTCCTGTCGATGTTATGAGATGGACAGACGACAACGCCCTGATTGCCACGGGTTCTCCATTCAAGCCTGTTCATGGCCATGTCATTAGTGAAAACAATAACTGTTTCTCATTCCCAGGTATTGGTTTGGGAGCCGTTCTTTCTAGAGCCACCACTATATCTGACACCATGATTTCCGCAGCAGTTGATGAACTCGCTAGTGGTTCTCCTGCATTCAAGGACCCTAAGGCCGGTTTGCTTGCTCCAGTGGAAGTGATTGCTGAAACATCTGCCAAGGTTGCAGCTGCCGTCATTCTACAGAGTCTCAAAGAAGGTACTGCCAGGGTTGAGGAAGAGCTATCTCCAGATGGAGATAAGGTTTCCGTCCCTAGAGACTTCGAAGGTTGTGTTAAATGGGTCAAATCACAAATGTGGCGCCCAGAATACAGACCTATGGTAAAAGTGGAGAGAGTTCCGGAAATCCACACACACCAGTCATAGACTAATATCATTTCTAATATTATTTTCCAAAATATTCAAATCATTATTTGGCTATACAAAATGGCTAATTAAATTGTCCTCTAACCAAAGCATTGCTGTACCTTCTCTTCCCTCTCTTTTTTGCAGTTCCTTATTTTTCATTCTCTCTTCATCTTCATCTACTATGGCCTTACCTGTGAACAGATCACATTCCGAAGAGTTAACCTTTTTACTTTTGGTTATCAACTTGTAACCACCTAGTAATGCTAGGTAAATTGGGATCCCAATGTAACCAGTGATGAAGTTTTTATAGTCGAACTTGTCCCCAAGAAAAACTCCAAAGTTGTTCACTAGCACAATTATAATACAAAATACAATGCAAACATAGGAATACCACGGCTGAAACGGTGCTCTCCAGGGTAAAAAACTGTTTCGATCATAGTTTTGCTTCTTAATTGCTCTCATGAATGAAATATGGGCAACCAGTAAAGATATCCAGACCAGTAGCCCGAACACAGACACCACATTGACGAAATAGTTGAACACGGTTCGGGCAGAAGATGTCAAAGTCATGAAGGCCAAAAGAGAAAATCCACATCCGACGAGAACTCCGTAAATTGGTACACCATGTTTGGTGGTTTGCGCAAAGATCTGGGGAGCCTGTTTCTTTACGGCCAATCCATGTAGTGTTCTCACTGCCACGTAGAAATCTGATGTTGCTGAAGAGACTGCAAATAAAAGGATGCAACCGTTGATCAGATGTGGTAGTCCATTTATTTTTCCAATTTTCATGGCAACGACGAACGGAGACGACGCTGCAGATGTGGTGGATTTGATAGCTTGCTCCATTAAGGGATCGTTATATGCTACACAGCATCCAAGTAAGAATACTGTGAAACAGTAGATCAAAATGATTCTCCAAAACGTCAGTTTGATAGCTTTGGGCAAGGCTCTTCTTGGGTTTTCTGCCTCCACAATTGCGACACAGACGAACTCTATACCGACATAGGAGAAGACAGCATTAACCATGACAGAAAGGAACGATAAGAGCTTACCTTTTGGTCCCAAGATAACAGTTGCCTGATGGTAATCTCTAAAAGCTCCTGGATCGTGCCAATATTGGAACCCTGATGATCGACGGTTGGGGGCTCCTCCTGACATGATCACGATCATAAGAATCCACAAACCTATGATCGTGATTATTTTGACAGATGAAAGTACGCATTCGAAATTTCCAAAATATTTCACGGGCAATAAATTGGCTACCCAAACTACTACCATAAAGACGAATATCCAAACTCCAGAGTTAACTTGATCGGTGCTGATCCAAAACTCCATAACCAGACTGGTTGAGACAATTTGGTTCGGCATAGAGAACAAGTATAGTAGCATATAAGTCCAGCCAGTTGCAAATCCTAGTGCAGGGTGACAATAGCGGTGAGCATAGCCAGCAAAATCACAGGGTATATATGTGGCCATCTCTCCAATTGCAGCGATAACGCCAAAGGCAATCATTCCCACCAGCAAGAAAGATATCAGAACCGAGCCTGGCCCAGCGTCATAAAGTGCTTTTGCCGTTCCCACCATCAAACCCACGCCAATTCCTCCTCCCATCGCAATAATAGAGACATTACGGGAGTTGAGAGCTTTTTTAAGATCGGTACTGGAGTCCAATTCAGGCTTTAGTTCAGACATTCAAGTAGGTATAGGTGGTTAAGAGGACGTAGGGAAGTCAGGGATTAATAAACGATCATGCTATTCATTGTCTGCAGATTACTGAAGGATAATTATAAGTGGTAGAGAGACATCTGCCAGAACTGATAATACAACATTTTGACGTAGTAACATGCAAGATGGTGCGGCGCGTAATTATGACGTGCATCCTTACATCGACTTGAATCTAGTAAACACTGATCTGATAGGAAACTTCAAAGGTGTTTGGAAAAAGTATAATGTCATTGAATGGGATTCAAGAAATCATGAGAATGAGCAAATTTAGAATGAAGGTTTATCACTAGGGTTTGAAATCTGTCAAAATAGCGCAGTATCAAAAGCCGCTTGCAAAGTATTCATGTGCCAAAAGACGTTCGTCGAAGAGCAAAATTAAACTAGAGTGACCAGCCTGCTAACTCTCCTTTATTTGAAGTCCCCTGGTCTAAATTATTCAATAGCTTTTATAATTTTAGTCATAATTTCATGTTAGCACACTATTTCAACGTTCGACATCTAACATCCAGGATCCCGGTAATTCTGCTTCAATGTCCAACAGAACAGAAGGCTTGCCTTATACAACACTAGAGTCTTGGAACCCCACCACTGCATAGTGCATTGACACCTCCAATTGGGACATATTTCCATTACTGTTCAAGCTCGAGTGGTGTCTTTCTAGCGCTCGTTCTAGAACGATTTTCCTGGTACCAAAATCATTTCTTATTCGGGTAACTGCCAGCCCCGGGATTTGAAAACTAACTTTGAACATTATAGTTTTCATACCTTAATTTTCCCTCCAAAGTCAACACCAAAGGGATTTTGACTTTTCTTCTCCTCAGGAAGAATGAAAAAACTACAGTTGATGGGCCTCAAGAAGAAGCTCTCAAAGAAAACCTCAAAAGAACCGTTCGTTTACCCAGAGATACATCTAGTAAGGCTTCCTGATGAGATTCTGACACTTATATTCAAGAACCTAGATAAAAGGACGTTATGCTCTCTCTCTCAGACGAACAAGAGACTCAACTCGGTCAGTCAAAAGGCCCTTTACAGCAATATACGCGTCTCTTCCACTCTAAAATTGTTGCAACTCTGCAGAACCATGGATAGAAACTGTGTTGAACAAAAACCATGGCTGTACAATATCAATTCACTGCAGTTGGATATAGTTATTGAGAACAGTGCAAATGAATTCATTAGTGTCAGCATAGGGAAGCTGGGATACTCATCGGCCATCAAGTCCACAAACTACAAAGATCTATTGAACACTTTCAGCTTATACAAAAATGTCATGATGCATCTGACCTCACTCAACTCGATTTCTCTGAATCAAGTTTCCCCCCGGTTGAATTTTCCCATAGAGTGTTCTCTTTACTACAAAGTTAACGATAAAGCGGACGATTTAGCAGATTACACGTACAACGACCTGAAAAGAGATTCGATCCAGACTGTCAGGTTAGAAAGTCAAGATGGAGTTACCATCCCATTGAGATGCCATCTTTTATGGTCATTCGGCTTAGTTAAAGACCTGACTCTTCGCAACATGATTATTGATGGGGAGTCTCTTGTAGACACGAGGTACTTAGTGGATGTTGCATCTGGAAACTGGGTCATTGATCCCGTTAACCAAATTACCCAGTCTATTACTGATTTTCCAGCCAATACCACAGCATCAAAACACAATAAGAAATACCAGTCTCCAATAGAGAAACTCACCTTGAACGCCACCACGATTTCATCTTCAGCATTGCATTGTCTTCGAAATTATTTCTACAATGTTACAGAGTTATGTCTACTCAACACCAAAAACTTACACGACTTAGCCTCCATCACTTACTTTCCCAACGTAAGAGCATTAACCATAGATTTGGACTCCAAAATCTTTTGGAACTTCTTAAATGATTTCCCAGTTCAGTTCGACTCATTTTTCAGTTTATTATGTTCCTTCCATAAACTCCAAACAATCACATTTGTCAACGTCAAATTCTTCAACCTCTCCTTGATTCCAAGAGAACCCGTCAATGAATTAGATTACAACTCCTATAAGGTTTCTATTTATCGGTTGTTCACGCATTTGGGTCACATTGAAAATGTCAACTTCAACCTAACTACTCCTAAGAGAAACACTGCGAATACCCAATATCCTTTATTCATGAATCGTGACTGGTTGAGTATCTTATGGCCATTTGTTGATACTGGTTGCAAAGTTTCGATCAAATACGAGGGAGGCTCTTATGATTTCAAAGGGTAGCTAAATGTAAAATGTATGTTGAATAATAGAGAAGCAAGTTACCATGGCTACTGTTAGTGGTGAGACTAGAACGAAGACCTTGCTCAAATTTCCTTTATGTTATGTTAGTAATATGACTAATCACTCAAACTCCAAGCTTCAATTCCTGTTGCCTTTGCCTGATTGCCCTAATTTTTTGTTGCCTTAAAATTTTCTTCTGGTCCTTTGATGGGTTAATCAGCCTTGGCTTGGTCTTTCTGTTGGGAATCTTTCTGGGCTTACGCTTGGATTTGGGCTTTGGTTTGGGGTCCAGTTTTTTAACTAAAGAATGGTTAGCATTTGGTTCTTAATTCTTGGTTCCATTTCAAAGTTCGCCTACTAGAGCTTGAAAAAACTTCCACGTCAAGATTTGGAGGTACTTACCATTTTTTGAGCCCTGAGATTTTTCTGGAGCTGACTGTTGTGTATTTGGTCCATTCAAGTTGTGGGTAGCAACAATTTTTCTGTTCTGAAATTTGGTTCCATCCGCTAGAAGAATTTCTTTCTTCACCAAGAAGTCTTCATCACTTAACTTCACAAAAGAGCCCTTCTCACATTTCACTCCTTGCATGATGAAAGCCATTCCAAGACTTTGAGGAACAGCCAGTTTATCGCCCAAGTTCTCATAAGTGCCCTGACATTTCACTGGAGCAACTCTCACATTTTCATTCATCTTGTTTATCCGGAAAGTCGTTGGTACTTTAGCTAACTGGTTCTTGAACGTCTCAAAATCTTTCATTAATTTCACTTTTCCATCTGGTAAATATTCAACCATTCCATAATTATTTGGCTCCTGAGCAAACTCATAAGCAAGTCCCCCATTGAAGACAGCACTCATTTTGGAAGAATAAATGGCCTCCACTTCCTGGAATATTCTTGGGGTCACTTCGTTACATCCATACTCTGAAAACATGATAGGCTTGGCATAGTCCTGATACTGGGCTACCAACTGGTCATAGCCGCTTGTCTGCATGTTTTGCTGACCACACCATTGGTAACTGTTAACTCCGTAGAAATCAACACTGTCCAATTCGGCTGTACTGTTAGAGCACTCTAAGTATTTTGCTAATGGGATTCGAAAAGAGAGGTCATCGGCTGCAGAATATCCCACAGGAATAGGCCTGTCACTATGGTGTGTGATATATGTTTTCAAGTCTCGCACAACTGCCTTCATGTAGTTGGAAGAGTGCGTCGCAGAAACTTTATCGTTGATGACTTCGTTCCCCGCAAAGAAGGCCATAGTGTTGTTATAATGAGAGAACTGTTCTACCACTTTGAAGATATGGTATAGATAATCATGGTTATAAGAGCTCCACGGTTCATATCTATTAATGCTTTGATTCGGCAAAGGTGAATTAACATCCAAGATCAGATAAATCCCAGCAGAAGCCAAAAGTGTCATACACTTGTCGTGATTCAAGTCGGGATTAACAGAATAAACTCTAATGGTATTTATTCCAAGTTCTTGAAACAGAAGAATATCTCTAGCACATTCTTCCACTTCAGATAAGGGATCCTTATCTGCTGTGACTCCTGAGGAACCTCCCGGTTGGTAATCGACTCCCTTGACCATGAAAATTTGACCGGTGACAGAGTCATAAAAGTGCTTTCCCTCAACGGTGATTGGATTGATATAGCCAGAGGCCACATGTAAGAGAACTAAAAGAATCTTTACCAAATATAGCATCTTGTAATAGCTTTAGTAGTTGGTTGTTCTTTGCGGAAAGTCGACTTTGTGTAGCTCTCAGGTTGGACACTGAGAAATCGTACAATAATAGGAGTGCATAAAAACATTGTGCAGCAGAGAAGCTTTAGTGAAAAAAATTAGATTTTTAGGACTCAAGAAGAAAAACAAGCTATAATAGGCTGTTTGATAGAAGTTAGTACCAATAAGTCAGATAGATTGATAAAATGTAAAAAAAAGAATGGACGAGTTGGGAATCGAACCCAAGACCTCTCCCTTGCAAGGGGAGCGCGCTACCAACTACGCCACACGCCCGAGATATATAACCTTACGGGATTGTTATATTTATATTATAAGTTGGGTAGCTTTTAGTATTAAGGCTGGCACTCTTTTTGTCAAGTTTGTTGACATCTTTATTAGGCAGAAAATATTAATAATAGAGGAAAGTCTACACGGAAGTCTTCTTTCCCAGAAGGCATCATATGAATTGCTTCATAAAGAGACAATCCTCTGAAACTGTTTGAACTGAAAAAATACAGAATTTATTTTGCTCTTTAGTTAGAAAACATACAGACTTATCCACTCAGACGCAACAAATTTTCACAATGTGCTATTTGCAAACAGTTACCCTTATGACCCTTTACCAACAACTTGTAACTGCACCCTAAAGCATTCACCAGGAGAAAAGTTTATGTGAACGAAATCATAGACTGTTCTGTCTGGGAAATACTGAGTGCAGATGTTTTGCACTGCAGTGCACTCTTCAAGACACACTAAGAAAACACTTACCCGTATTACTTCATCTAGGGACGTTTTAGCTTCCCTCAAAACGTCACATACGTTTCGAATCGCATGATGAGTCTGGTCCGTAGTGGTTTGAGGAACGCTTCCTTTTCTTCCATTAATGCCAAAGATCCTTCCTGTACAGATAAGGTTTCCCGAAATGAACTTTGGTGTTTGGATAATTTGGAGCTGTGGTCGTGAATAATTTATACCTTTTGGCGTCAAGGGAGTTGAACTTGTCAATTCCAGGGCTTCTAGTGACGGTGCTTCTGTGGGATTCGTGTTCTCATTAGATCTTTCCATGCCTATGATGGAAACGGTGCGAGAACCTGATCCTATACTGTTATCAGAAAGGTCTGCAGAGTGCCTCCTGTAATGACGATCTCTGACATCCTTTCGATTGAATGAGCTGCCACAACCTTCGATAGGACAATGAAACACGTGAGTTTTGAGATGAAACGTCTGCTTATGCCTTTTCAGATGGGAAGCACGGGAGTAGCTTTTGGAACAGTCACCAATATCGCAAACGTAGGGGCAGGCATTGGCTTGTGGGTCTTCCGATGTCGGGACTTCTTCCAAAGTCCTGGAACCAATGTAGTGCTCAGGTACCATGGTGGGGGAGTATAGGAAGAATAGTTGTTGTCATGGGTTGAAGACAAGGACAAGTTGGATAGGAGAGAGGACAATAGAAGGACAACAAGAGTAGATGTCATATGCGACGTGTAGTTTGAAGCCGCACATGGGAGCCGCAACGAATGTTCAGCAAGCCAGTTGAACTCTTGGTAATGAGCAAACTTGTAGGCTAATCGTCGACTCAGAGAGTGTGGTCTCTGTCAACAGCACCACCGAGGAGCACTGAGCAGGAAAAGGAAAGCCAAGCAGAGAGGGCACTGGAGCCTATGGACATTCTTTCAAACCTTCAAGGTCCAGAAGGTTAAACATTTTAGCTAGGATAGCTTTCTCATGAGCGCCGGCCTAGTATACCTAACAGGATCTCACAGTCATACACCATATACCCTTCACATCATCCTGATCAAGAACCGTTATTGTTTCTTGAGGTAGGGATGTAACTTTGCGCGTTATCTTGACAGTCGCTTGGTCGACTTTACGGCAACTCACAGCTCATATGGCTGCCACCACTTTCAGTTTAACCAGTCTATCCGACAAAAATGCCCTTCTAAACCAGTACGTAGGTCAAAAAGTTATCGACTTACCGACTCCTTCGTATGTGGTGGACAGGCTCAAGTTTCAGGAGAATTGTGTCAAAATGCTGCGAAATGCCAAGAATCTCAATGCACCTTTCAGGGCCCATATTAAGACCCATAAAACGTTGGAAGGAACCCGCCTGCAACTGGGAGTGGACAGTGCGCCTGAGTCTAAGACAGACAAAATCGTCATATCCACCCTACCAGAAGGTTGGGGTATCCTACCATTGGTCAAGGAGGGGCTGATTAACGATGTCCATTACAGTCTTCCAGTAGTAAAGTCTCGTTTGGCAGAGCTGGATCTGTACTCTACGAAAGTTCCCCACCTGAGACTGATGGTGGATAGCATTGGTCAGCTGGACATGCTAATTGAATATTCCAAAGTATCCAAACCGTCCAAGAAATGGTCGATCTTCATAAAGATTGATATGGGAACCAAGCGAGCCGGGTTGACCTATGATTCGCAAGATTTGAAACAGCTTTTGGATAAACTGCTGCTAACAGACGCCAAAGATTCTGTCTCTTTGTACGGCTTTTATTGCCATGCAGGCCATTCTTATGGATCTGGCGATAAACTGGAGGCTAAGAGGTTTCTACTAGATGAGGTTGAGAATGCGAACAATGCTGCCAGGATCGCTAGGCAAATTGACGGCAATCTGGAGTTGGTTCTCTCAGTTGGTGCGACTCCAACTGCCCACGCGTCCGCAGAGTGGGAAGCATCCGATTTTGGCGAGTTGGAGGGAGTGTTGGAGCTACATGCCGGAAATTATCCGTGTTGCGACTTACAACAGGTTGCAACTAACTGTGTGACACTAGCTGACGTATCGGCTCACGTTCTGGCTGAGGTGGTCTCGCAATACCCTAACAGGAACAACAAGAATCCTGGAGAACAGCTGATCAATGCTGGGGTGATTGCATTGGCTCGAGAGTTTAGTTCTATTCCAGGCCATGGAAAGATAGTAGAACCCTCTAACTATGGAGAATGGATTGTGGGAAAGCTAAGCCAAGAACACGGCATTTTGTTTCCTATGCAGGAGGATCCCAATTGCGAGTTTATACCTCTAGGTACCAAGATCAAAGTTGCCCCCCAACATAACTGTATAGCTGCTGCCGCGTTCCCGTGGTATTTTGTGACTGAACATGATACCGTGGTTGATATTTGGGTGCCATTCCATGGGTGGTAAACAAAGCTTTGTATTTGCACAACTTAGACTATTTTCAATAAACTTTAGAGATAAAATTCTTCATACTTCTTTGCATAGTACAGAGTAGAAGCGGCTCCTAAAATTGTCAGAACAATTGGAACAGGTTTCTTATATCTTGATACAATTCCACGATTGATTCCGGCAATGAACATCAAAGTGGATGCTCCCAAGGCGGTCTGAACTCCATACTCCATGTTGTTCTTCAACAAATATCCCGCACCGGCGTAGATTGCTGAAAAGGTTACACCGGCAACTAAGGAAGGAAGGGAGCCCTTACGGACACTGAAATGTTAGCAGCTGCCAGCTGATGAGCGCATCAATGCGACTAGTCTATACTTACTATCCCATGACTCCTCCGAATAACGTCAAACCAGAAAGACTAAAGGCAGGATGTTCCATGTTGGTGTTGGTATAGTTAGGGAAGTGGATAACGAGTAAGTAGAGAGTTTTAAAGAGATTACGCGAAAGATCGATTTCAAATGGACGTTAATATTGTAACTATACAGACTAAACAATTATGATCATGAACACGTTTAAGCGGCGTTGGTCTTAGCAGTGATTTCGGCTTGCTTGACCAAAGAGATTGGAGCATCCATGACGTCCAACATCACTTCTATGACACGGATCTTGTCGGGCTTGTTGAAGTCTTTGTCCTCGAACAATTTGGTCATCTCTCCGACGGTAGAAACTCTAGTACTCTCAGAGTTTTTGGCCTTAAAGGTGTCTAGCAGCTTGAGGTGGTCCCATGGTTGAATGTCGTTATAAGAAGCCTTCTCACCGTGAATCAATCTCTCAATGGTGTAACCATCGTTGTTCAGGATGAATAGGTATGGCTTCAAGTTCCAACGAGCCATAGTAGAGATCTCCTGCACAGTCAATTGCAAGGAACCATCACCGACAAACAAGATAACTCTTCTGTTAGGGTCGAGTTCCTCAGTAGCGCACACAGCTCCCAGAGTAGCACCAACAGAGAAACCAATGGAACCCCACAGTACCTGGGAGATACCAGAGACGTGGGTTGGGAATCTAGATTGCACGATACCGAAGGCAGATGTTCCGGTCTCTGTAATAACGACGTCACCAGCTCTGAGGAACTTAGAAACGTTGCTCCACAACCAGTCTTGCGACAGAGCTTCCTTCTCAGATTTGACAATTGCATCGGCAATCTTAGGAGGAACTTGGGCGGCGATGTGCTTGGAGGCCTCACCGACCTTTGGCAGCAACTTTTGCAACAAGGCCTTCATTTGAACGCCTTTGAAGACGGCATTACGGATTTGAGTGTAGTCAGAGTGGAACTCCACAATGTTCTTGGAATGGGAGTAAGAGAAAGATCCGGTGTTAAAGTCAGACAGAAGGGCACCAACGGAGATGACAAGATCAGCCTTCTGAACAAACTGTTGAATATCAGGGTTAGACAAAGAACCCACGTAAGCACCACCGAATTGTGGCTTCTGTTCATCAACACCTCCCTTACCCATTGGGGTGACAAAGACTGGGAAGTTTGTGATGTCAATGAGCTCGTCAACCTCCTTTTGGCAGAAGTGTCTGGATGCACAGGCATCGACCAAAATAATTGGTTCCTTGGCCTTTGAGATCAATTCCAAGATAACTTGCAATGCCTCCTCTTCAGCTTCAGCTGGGTTTGGAACTGGCTTCAGGTCAATTGGGGTGTTCAAACGAGTTCTGTCAACGTTCATTTCAACGAGGTTGGTTGGCAATCCCAGGTAAATAGGACGCTGGTAAATGTAGGCGTCGCGGATGGCCTGGTCTATCATGTTTGCAGCTTCGTTAATGTCAGAGATGAAGCTGGCGGACTTGGAGACGTTCTTGAAGACACGCTTGAAGACACCGAAGTCTCCGTCACCAAGAGTGTGATGCAGCAACAGCTTCTTCTGTTGCGAAGAGATAGCTGGGACACCCACAATATGCAACAGACCGACGTGCTCAGCAAAAGAACCGGCAATACCGTTGACGGCACTAAGCTCACCGACACCGAAGGTGGTGATCAAGGCAGCCATTGACTTGACTCTGGAGTAACCATCAGCAGCGTAAGCGGCGTTCAATTCATTGGCGTTTCCAGCCCATCTCATGCCCTCAACTTCGTAGATGTGATCTAACAAAGCCAAGTTGAAATCTCCCGGAACACCAAAGATAGTCTTGACGTCGATTTGCTTTAGACGTTCAAAGATGTAGGTTCCTAGTGTTATTTCAGCCATTTTTGTGTATTAGCTAATTAATTGACGATTGTTCAATATGAATGATAGATTAGAAGGGTGTTGCTAGATATTTGAGCTTCCTTTTATAGATTTGATGGTTGCGTGCGGCTTTTGTAAGGAGTTGTTCCCATTTCAACATGATATTGATGCGGCTCGACCACAACGGATAGTAGCGGCGCGAAGTAGCTACACAGTAAGTAGGGGCAGAATAGGCCGAAACTAGCGGAGTTTGCACGGAAAAGACGGCAATTCGGAGTGGCCCCTGAGTAGGTGAGATCGCAAGACTACTCAGGTCCCAAAAGTTGCTTCTCAGGACGCTAGGAATCGCCAATAGCAAGGTGAAACTGTGCTTGAGTGATTAATGGCGAACTTAATTGCAAGGTTCTGGGTTGGTCCACGACTTGTGGGACGATATTGACAACCAGAAAAAGTGGACTACAGATGTCCATTCGGAAAAACTTGGATACAGAAATCATAAATATGGCATAAATAACGGATCAAATTGGTGCATATGAGGTAATAGGGTGATCCCTGGTTATCTCTCATTTCTGCTTATTTAGTAACTCTTGCCTCGTTTTGGACACAACTCCCGTTAAGGCCAGTGACCCTGCACCGAAGCCAAACAGAAGATGTAGTGCTTCAGGGATCTTGAGGGAAAATATGTTGACCATATCGAACGAAAGATCGCAGAGTCCCTTAAGGATATCTAGCATGACATAGTATTGCTCGTTCGCCAGAGCTTCTAGTTCCGCATCCATTGTGTCTTGTAGACTGACAGAGTTTGTCAGAGCCATCTTCATCGAAGGAGATGGCGAAGCCATTCTTGATGGATAAGCTTGGATCTTGGGTGAGTAGTTGGAAATGCTTCGCGGAGACGATCTATTCTGTTGGTGTTGGTCTGAAATGTTGCTTAGCAGTGCTTTAGCTCTATACTTAACCTGCTGGTTTATCCTGATATGTTGCTCCTTGCGCTTATTCGCTTGGTACTTGAATATGTTCTTCTTCAAAGTAAGAAGGATGTTGGAAAGCCATGCCAGCCGCTCCTGTCGAGTGGCAATCCCTCGATATGTTGGGTCATCTATCATCTTTAACTTAAAACACAGTAACGACTCATCAAACCAACTGTAGTAAAGTTGGGCCAGTTCAGTAACCGTCTTCTCGTTGAGCCAACTCTTGCGAAAGTAGACAATTCCGTCATCTACTCCTTTCTTCTTGAACACTCGGAAGGTATCATTAACCTTGTAACCCAGATTAACTAATCGAAATGGTGTCTTTCCCGCACGTAACATCTGACGGTACATCGAAAGACCTGAAGATAGACCTGTTGCCTTCTTCTCAAACTGTTTAAGGAACCAATACAACAACAGTTCAGGTCTTCTAAGAAGAGATACCAAGAGCGAAAACCTTCCCCCAGATTTGTTCAAACTTGCATCGGAAACCTCGTAGACTGTGCTCAAAAACGTGGATGAACGCTTGGAATAAATTAGCAGGATTCGCAGTCCATATTGTATTACTTTTCCAAGTCTATCTTTGCCTCCTAGTTGCTCTAATATTGCTGCCAATAGCGAAAATGTCGATACCCTGGGCGATGACATGGATTTAGGCTGTTTATCAGTTACTGTTGCAGAATCACTGAGCACGCCGTTTATGTTTCTTAGTCTGCCACCAGTCATTGGTAGTGGCGAAGGAGAAGTAGGCGGTAGACTGAATGGCTTTAAACTGTTCGTGTTGTTGTTTATATGAGAAAAGTCATTCCCATTTTGGAGATGTTTGGTCATTGCTGGATGCTGCATGTGATCTGGGGATAACAAACTGGGGGCCGTTTGAGTCTTCCAAGCTTGGTTACTTTCTTGTAAATCACCCTCCTTATCTGACGTTGGTGGTGTAATCTCGTCCACTGTGCTGGGTTTTGATATGGAGTCTAGACTGTTGAGCCTTGAGTTTCGTTGTGGAGTCACTAGCCGAGAGGAGTTGATGTGGGAAGCAAAGACACCCAACGCGCCTATATCTTCATTCAACAGAGCCTCTGACGCGTTCAACAGTCGGTCATTACTGTTTGAGTTGTTGTAGGCCATTGCGTACAACGACGAATAGAAATTAGATCGGAAGAGGAATAAATATTGGGAGAAGAAGGTTAATCGGCGTGTTGCGAGTTGGAGTGGAGAAATTGATAGTTTATCATGTGCTCGCGGGTATTTCTTCCAGAAGTAGAGGATGTTGGATGGAGGGTACTACAGTTTAGTTTCCCGGCACTAAGTGAAGACCAATGTAAGCGAAGACCAATGCTGGTTTCCAGATGAGTTCTGGTAGGAAGGTCCAAGCACCCGTACGGTTTGTACGGCTCGGTGGCTCTGCACCGTTTCTACAATGAACGATGCTGCAATTACTCTCTGACCACCGCGTAGATCCAACATCGTGGCCTTTTATCTCCTCCAGACGCTTTGTGGCTGGGCTTAGCACAGCACGGCAGGGCACTCGTTCAGAAATACCGAATACCGTTCAGGAAACCGCTCAACCCGCTATCGGAGCACTAGGCCGACCCTCCTGGGCATGTCAGCAAGGCTGGCCAATACGATCAGAACAGAATCCCAATCCGGTTGGGGCAAGTAAAAATTGTTGCAAATACGCTACAAATCCTATTTACAGGAATCTGAAAAGACCAGAACCCTTCCTAAAAAGTTTTCACCGTCAATGCAGATTTGCAGGCGATAATCTCGTACAATGTCACATGTCAAAAAAAACGCCTTAGATCTCAGATGTCAGCGAGCACACTCCAACTGAGCCAAAACGTTCAGAGGATCAGAACAGCTGTTATCTTCAATGCTGTTCAGTCAATGTAGATAAGATTTGAATGTTGTTCATCATTTCCCGGAGAATGTATAAAGTACCCAGCCCTCCTTTCCCTCTCTCCAACTTCCCTCCAGCCCTAACATGCTATCGCTCCGGCTCGACCCGTGTGGTACCTCTTTGCTTTGCTCCAGAAAATTTCGCGAGTTTTGAAATACATCAAACCATCTCTCCTTTTCCCTCTTCTATTCCAGTTACCACAATTCAGATTCATCATTTCCGTGCTAAATCCCACCTTCAAGTTCCCAATTTGGCAGATGTGCCGCTTAGAAGATTCCTACAGAGAGCTGTCAAACATGTTAGCCCCTCTCGTGGACCTCGCACCGCTGCAGCCTTACTTACACCATTCCGTAAAGCTGTGCTTGCAACTCCGAATGCTTATTGTTTACCTAGCAGTAAGTTTTTTTTTCCTACCCAGAACAACACCCGTTCTCCTGTTTTAGAAAAGAACAAAACATACTAACTTCCCAAGTACGCTATGGCCATCTTGACAATATTCCCCATCTTCATGATGATGGTGGTTGATTTGGGGCTGTACGCAACCAGAGTGCTACATCTCAGAACCGCACGAAAAATGCCGGTGCCCTTCCAGAACAAAAAACCACAAGACGGTCTCGCCGCCCCTACAGACCGTTTGCAACTGCAACACGGGTCTTCATTGACTTCGCTATCGTCATTGCGATCCAGTTCCTCGATAGCGTCCTCATTGAACGTCCCTACGACTGAAAATTTCCCCACCATCCATATCACTGATGTCCAAAGAAGGATACCTCGCAAACTGAACGACTGAAGAAATGATCAATCCCTGCTCGCTCTTTCTCAGCACGTCGAAAAACATACCGGTTACAATGTCCAGGCTGGTGTACTTATCTTTCCGTGCATCTAGATCACAGGAAATGCGTGCCATTAATTAATAACACAACACACACAAGTTTCGATCTGTCTCTGCTGTCCACACCTCTTAGCCGATAGAGAAAAACAGCTAAGGGCTCTAGCATATTTCAGAGACATAAAATTCTACAAAGATTGAAAAAAAGGCACCGCGACACCTTATATAGCTACCACAACGTCGTACACCACTCAACATTTGCGATACACTAGTTGAGTATGGATTTATCTTATATGGGTAGATCTCTTATTTGCTTACTTTTTGCTTTAATTCTAATATTATATACTGTCAATGCACAGAATTCCACTTTTAAGGCGGATAAGCGATCAGACAGTCGCTACTAACAACGTCACACCGCAGTGCAGCAACCCCGTAGAGAGTGCGCCAATGCAAGACCGCCGTCTCAGTCAAGAGACGCTGACAACACTGATAAGCAGTTCGGCTGTTAGAGATGCCCCACAGGCAATTGTTGGTAACGTCTCAGTCATCAATACAGAGGCAATAGTAGGCTCTGATGCTGAGTCGTTGCAAGCGACTTTGACTGAAGAAAATTTTGGTTCATTGTTTGAAGTGCCTGCTAGTTCTTACACTTACATTAGGAAGTTACCCATATTCACCAGCAATTTCTTTGGGAAATCTGTTCACATGTTTTCAAGCAAATCAGATGTGGACCAGTTCAAATCACAGGGAAAAAACGGTCAAGTAACTCCTATTTTGACATTGCATTCTCAAAGAGGGATTCAATCCCTCAAGAAGAACAGCCCTCAGTGCATTCTTTACAGTTACGAAGGAAAGGAAAGAGTGGAGTTTTGCCGCATGTACCACGATGTCTTTAAAAATAATAACCACAAGTACGTCATGGTATTCAGAGATTCACCGACGGTAGTGTTAATCAACTCCAAGTCTGGGCCCTTTACTGATTGTGAGTTCAAGTCCACGAGATTGAGGTTTCTGGGCACTACGGGAAGTTACTCTACTTTTGGATCGAGAGCTGTTACAGCAGTTGCCGTTACAAATGAAGCTATCGAGCTTTTAACTGACGGTTTCTCAACTGACGAGCTGGCTTCCTCCAAGGAATTGAAACCAAAGTTAAACAAAGTTGCAGTGAAAAATATTAAGGAGCTGTCAAAATTTTTTCCCTTTGCAACGTTGCGGTTGGAGCCAAGTTCAGTCATCTCAAAACGAATACAAAAAGTAGGAGAAATTCAGACATTTGATCATGAAAATTTAAGGGTGCCAAGTTCCAATTGTATGGTAATGCTAGCAATACTTTTGGTTCTAAGGGAGCAAGAAGTTATAAAGATACAAAAGAATGATTGAGCGATAAGAGATACATTATAAGAAGAAAAATACACATACTACACACAACATGACTTGACGAGTTCCTTTACTGCGTCATCGTCACCGTTGCGACTACCTGGTAGATGGTAGAAGTTGTGTACGGTGCGTCATCCCAATAGGTAGCTGTCTCATCGTCTTCAGCATAGTAAACATAACAAGTGCCATCGTCTGTGGCTGTGAAATAAGGAGTGCCTTCAGTGGTGCTGCTCGAAGAGTCTTGTTTCGTGGTGGTTGGGACACTTTTAGAAGACGAGCTAGCCTTACTAGAGGACGTTGGGCTTGCCTGACTGGAGGACGTTATCGTCTGGCTAGTCTTAACAGCTATGGAAGAGGTGTCAGGCTTGGAAGTCTGTGCCGTCGACGTTTGAACAGGACTAGTTGATGTCGCTTGAACATTTGCATTGGCAGTTGGAGCCTCGGTAGGCTCCTCCTCATCTAGGGTGACATACACAGTTCTGTCGGGAGCAGTGACAGTTATAGTACTAGTGGAGGTAATACTGGTGGTATAGGTATTTCCATCCACGGTTACTATACTAGTCTTGACGATAACACTGTTTATAGTTTCATCTCTTTTTTTGAAGAAGACAGGGAAACCCTGAACCATTGGAATTGACAGGAGGAGGGTATATTGCAGAAAGGTGGGGAACAACATTGTTTGATAATTTAAATGAAGGAAAATAGTTGGAAACTAAAAGGTTAATGAGTGTATTAAGTTGGTTGAATCAAACGTGAAGGAAAAGAAAGACGATAGTTGGTTCTGCTTATTCAATTGGTAGTAACTTGAAAGTTAGTAGGCTCTAAGGGTATTTGGAAAAATAGTAATGGTTTTAAATGGGAAGGCAATGTCCTGGCTTTATAGGATGGGGAGTAATTAGGTCCCTCATTTCCTGCTTGCTGAGTACTAAACAAGGTTGAAATGGATGGGTTTTGACTCCTAAACTGGCAAAGTCAGTTTCTGTTTAAGGAAGTTACGTTGCAGAAGGCTGGTTTTTTCATCCGTTACTGACAATCTACGTGTGCGGCTCGACACGGAGATTTCAGTTAGCGCCGCATCATTGTACCTTAAATTCCACCAACGACAGTCGTGCACGGAAACGGATGTTTTGCGAGGAAGAACCACAAACGTCTTTTCTGCCCTACCGATCATCACGTGGAGCTCTGGAAACATCCTTACAGTATGAAAATTTTTGGGCCGGGTGACTCCACTTTGCGCGACTGGTTCCAACTCTCACTCACACCTTCGAGGATTTCCAAAAGTTCAACTGCAAAACTTTTAGACACAGATATCTCCAGTCAAAATGGGTATGTATTATACGAATGAACTGGGACTGAAAGGATTGGATACGTGGATAGCCAGGTGATAGATGAATATGGTAATAGTGATTTGCAGTGATTATTATCAAGTTTGTCGATTGCTTTTGGCCATGGGTAAAAAGCTTTTCAAGTGCCGTTAAAACATGTATTGAGAGTTGCAAGTACTAACATGCCATAGTTAACGTTCCTAAGACTAGAAAGACCTTCTGCAAAGGTAAGCAATGCCGTAAGCACACTCAACACAAGGTCACCCAATACAAGGCTGGTGCTGCTTCTCTGTTCGCTCAGGGTAAGAGACGTTATGACCGTAAGCAATCCGGTTACGGTGGTCAAACCAAGCAGATTTTCCACAAGAAAGCTAAGACTACCAAGAAGGTTGTTTTGCGTTTGGAATGTGTTGTCTGTAAGACCAAGGCTCAGTTGGCTTTGAAGAGATGTAAGCACTTCGAGCTAGGTGGTGACAAGAAACAAAAGGGACAAGCTCTGCAATTCTAGATATGATAGTATTTTAATTCACGAGTTAGCAGTCTTTTCAGAACTGATGTAGTTGGAGGGATAGATGTTCGAAGGTCTGGAAGTTCATGATCCTGGGTCGGGAAGCACCGCGTGTTGACCATCGCTTGCGGGTTCTAATTGTCACACTTCACTTAGTTGTAGTCTACCGGAGGCTCTGACGCGTAGTTTGCCTGGCCATGCTAATAAGGCGGTGCCGATCTTTATTAGTAGTGATGACGAGCAGTTCGTGCTTCTAGCTCTCGCCCTCCCAACACCTTATTTTTAACTCCTTTCACCGTGCTCTCGGAATCGCGATTTGTCTAGATCAAGTCAACATCTTGAAACTCTCGTGGTCAACCCTTCCTCCTTGTTCAATACAGCCCTTGCTTCGCAAAAAGCAAGATGTACTCCAATCAGGAAACGGATCAAAACTATGCTTATCAACAGCATCAACAGCATCAGCAGCAGCAGCAACAGCTTCCACAGCAACATAGACTTACAAATCAACAATCTCAGCAAGGGTTGTACGCATCCCAACAACATCAACAACATCAGCAGCAATTCAATAATATTCCTAATATCCCGCCACCTCCAGAGCACTACAACACGTATGGGTCGTCTCCATCGAACAGCCTGTATAGCTCTTCTCCCTTCACGGAGCAACAGAACATGATGAGCTCTTCACAACCACCATCCAGTCCACAGCGCAGTGTTCGCAGCAAGCTCGTTCCTGTGCCGACGGGGAACTCGTTGAAGAATATCTCTAAACAAGGTGGTGGAGTGTTCTCCTTGGCTAACCCAATGTCAAGTAATAGCAATATTAACCAGCAGTCATCTTTCAGAAACAGTCTCGTGGATAATTTGGATAACAATAGACTGTCTACTATCTCTCAAGGACGACCGCAGAACACATCAGATTACGTTTATTTTGAAAGGAGGCCAGACCTTTTATCCAAATCAGCACAAGACCGTGCCGCTGCAATCAAGTTGAAGCTAGAGCATTTCTACAAGATGAGTATTGATCACGCGATTGAGAGGAACCAGAGGAGAGTGGACTTGGAATATCGTCTGTCCAACGAAGAGGGATCAAGTGAACGTAAAAACAGAGAGCTGCATAACTTAGGAAAGAAAGAATCTCAGTTTTTACGGTTGCGTAGAACTAGACTCTCTCTTGACGATTTCATCACGGTCAAAGTTATTGGTAAAGGCGCTTTTGGTGAAGTAAGATTAGTGCAGAAAAAAGATACAGGTACCATATATGCCATGAAGACGATCTTAAAGTCAGAGATGTTTGAAAGAGAACAACTTGCCCATGTCAAAGCTGAAAGAGACGTATTGGCAGTATCTGACTCTCCTTGGGTGGTTTCATTGTATTATTCGTTCCAGGATTCACTGTATCTGTATTTAATCATGGAGTATCTGCCCGGAGGCGATTTAATGTCTCAACTTATCAATTGGCAAATATTTACGGAGGACATTACTCGATTCTACATGGCGGAATGTGTGCTTGCCATCGAAGCCATCCATAAGCTAGGATTCATTCACAGAGACATAAAACCTGACAACATACTGATCGATATTAGAGGACATATCAAATTAGCTGATTTTGGTCTCTCTACAGGATTCCATAAGACGCATGACTCAAAATATTATAAGCAACTATTAGAGAAAGACCCTTTGCCACAACCTCCTGTATCCAACGGAGGGAGGAATTCCATGATGGTAGATGCTATTCATCTTACCATGTCCAAGAGGCAGCAAATGCAGACCTGGAGACGTTCAAGAAGGTTGATGGCTTATTCTACCGTGGGAACTCCCGATTATATTGCCCCAGAGATCTTTATCAATCAAGGTTACGGACAAGAATGCGATTGGTGGTCGCTGGGTGCCATTATGTTTGAGTGTTTGGTTGGATGGCCTCCTTTCTGCTCTGACACACCTCAAGAAACTTACAAAAAGATCCTTCATTGGCAAGAGACTCTTTACTTCCCTGATGACATTCATTTAAGTCCTGAGAGTGTCGACCTTATCAGAAGGTTATTGAGCTCAGCAGACCATCGTCTTGGTAGATATGGAGGAGCTGATGAAATAAAATCCCACCCTTTCTTTAGGGGCGTAAATTGGGACACCATCAGACAAGTTGATGCTCCATTTGTTCCAAAGTTGAAATCGATTACGGATATTCGATACTTCCCCACAGATGATCTGGAGAATGTTCCTGATTCTCCTGCGATGGCTAGCGCTGCCAAGAATAGAGAACGCTTAGCCAAGCAGGGTAAGACTGACGGAAACTCGAAGGAAGACTTGCCATTTATTGGTTACACGTATAGCCGTTTTGATTATTTAACTAGGAAGAATGCTTTGTAGGGTTTTATTTATCAGCAATAGATTTACGATAGTGTAGTTTGATAAAAAAATAATACAAGGTGTGAACTCAATAAGATAAGTAAGATTGAGTTTAAAAAAATGCCTTCAATCAGATTCGAACTGATGATCTCCTCATTACTAGTGAGGTGCCTTACCAACTTGGCCATAAAGGCTATTGTTTAGTTTTCAGCACCAACTCTATACTTACCAGAAAGTCCAAATCTCTGTCAAATTGTATTACGAAATAAACGATATCACTTCATCGTTACCTAATGAATACCTGTATTCAGTGTTGATCAGTTAATTTCTTTAAAGCAGCGGTGAGTCGTTATATAATTGAAGGCACTCGTTGCTTAAGAGATCATTGTAAAATATAAATATAAAAGTTGAGGCGTTGAGTCGGTCACTGTTTGGATGCAAGAGTACACTAATATGCTTTACTCAAATAACATAAAAACTATATATGAACTATCTATAAAACAATTCTACTGTTGCGGCCAACCATCAAGGCTGAGATAGCTGCATCTATCAACCGACCACCAGTCATTTTCTTCCAAGGAACATTTCTAAGCAAGCGTGCTTTGCGTCACTTAATGACATAGGTTTACCGTCTTCTGCCATGTTCAATGCTTTGACTATCAAATGATCTTGATTCTCCATCAGATTGAGCAAAGTAGCCTGCTTTTTGGTCTCAAAATATACAGTTTTCTTCGACTCTTGCTCAGATGAATAAAGCGACGATTCCGAACCTGAATTCATCCGCACAAACTGTAGAGCGTAGCTAATGTGACAATTGAAATAGATATTGTAAAACTACCCGTAGCAAGACCCTGTTTCCCTTGGTAATTCTTCTCAGGTAACAATGATCAATCAGGTACGGAGTGAAAACGTCAAAATTCAAACCAAAATCAAAGTTAATCGCTAACTAATTTTTACCCCCGTAAATGTCTGAACTAACAGAGGCGGAGAAAAGACAACTTTTGAGAGAGAAGAGAAAGGCCAAGTTGAGCCAAGGCGGAGGTCTAGATAGGTTGAAGAAAATAACCGGCGAAAACAACTCAAAGCTGAGTGCTGAGGTTCCCAAGAAAGAGCCAACGACTGACGCAACTTCAAGTGGACTACCCACCCAAAGTTTAGAAACAACCAGCAATGCCTATGATGACCCGGTGAGTGAAATCCCAGACCCATTGAATGGGGGATTTGATGGAAAGGAACCAGATCTGGATCAACTAATAGCCAGTATGTTCAATAAAAGTGCTGGGCATGAGCACTCTAACGACCAAGATGCAGGTGTACCGGATCTTATGAGGAGGTTTTCTACTGTTTTACAAGGAAGCGACTCAGGAATTGGAGGATTGGGTGGAGAAGCCGGGGGAATGAACCCCTTTGATCTTTTGAACTCTCTGGGTGGTTCCAATATTGGGAAAGCTCAAGAGGAGTTCGGATCTACGCCTGAAGAGATTGAGTACAACAGAAAAGCAATATCTTACAAGAAACATCAGACCGACGTCTTGAAAGCAAAAATCTTGCTGGCTAGATTGATCGTAATCTTGTCATTACTATTTGTCTATGGACGTGATTTTTCATTATCTCTATTTACACAGACCTATGCACCAAATGGCTCACCATTTATGAGAATATTCTTGACTATGGAGCTTATATTTCAAACTAGCTTATTTTTCTTCATTTCAAAGAATAAGAACTTCGTGGAAGATTCTCTGTTCTCAAAACTTCTAGCTTTGGGAGGAGGTTTTATTCCAGCAACTTACCGAAACCTATTACAGACTGCATCCAAGTATCAAGTGTTACTTTCCATGTTTCTTTTCGATTTGAGCGTCATCGTGGTGGTATTTGCTATGAGAGCTGCTTTTAATATCTGATAGTGATCCTTTTCAGGATAATTCTTGGAGCTCAAGGTCGTTACCATCCTCTTCCAGAGTGGAATGCTCAGTATTTTTGAATCGGTTCAGTGTCGTCGGGATATTAGACGATTCACTCGTCAAACTAGGAAAATACTTTCTATAATATGTGTAAGCCAACAGGATGCCTATGATTGCCCCAATTATAATGTCAACAAAATGATGTCTGTAATCTTGTGTTCTGGACGATGCAATGTAAACTGCGCCAAGTAAGGGCAGGCCAGATACCCACGATTTCCAGGTATCACTTGCCTCAATCCCTGCACCTAGCTGGCCTGCAAGCCAGAATGCTGTATATGTAAGACCAGCAAACGAAATTGAAGAGTGACCAGACGGAGTGGTCCTGAATCCATCGTACAATGCTGCCCAATCTTCGGTAGTACAAACATCAGATGCCTCGTACCACACGTCGATCATGGCTGTCTCTGCTGGCACACAGCGCTCCAAAAAATCTGGACGACATCTTCCTATCCAACCTTTCAATATTCCAGTGAGGAAGGATGTGGTAAACACAGAACCAGTCAATCCTAGCAGTGAAATAAACGTGGTATCAACAGCATGTTCTCCTAGTGTGGTGATGTAGCCAGCGATACCTATGAACCCGAAGGGAATGCCCATGGCATAAACCCAGCACATCGTGCCTGAAACGCGTTCTACCTCGACGTAAGGGTGTGATATTGTTGGATCATTAATGGTGAACTGTCTTTGGAACGGTCTGGCTCTGTGTATAATAAAGTTTAATATGATTATAATAAGCAGGGTTGTCACGTCACATATGCGCCACCTGGACACAAGATTGCTCCCGTTCCATTTGGCTGACAAGTCCCGTATCCTTTCTATCATTGGGGTTTACTGTTTGTGGATCTGCGGAATCTGCTGTGTAAGATGGATCTGACTGATAGCGAAACAGAAATATAAAATATTTCTCTATCAAATCATTCCTACTTGATTTTCATCCTTCTTGCCCATGTGTGGTATCCTTCTCAGGTACTCAAGGTCAAGTAACCTGGATCAAGATCACGACTACACATTCCAGAGTGCCAAGCAACTCGTCTCAGAAAGAGGTACTGATTACCAAAACCTCATTCAGATAGAGTCCAATGATGGAGTTGCATCGCTATACTCCAGCGTCTTATCAATTAGAAGCCCTTTCACACAGCAGCCACTCAGATCTGGACTATACACCGTTCAGTTCAATGGGGAGCTCTACAACAGCGAAATTATGGACCGAAACGACGGCCACTGGATCCTTGAATTGTTAAATGACTCTCACGACATATTTAGAGTGGTTGGAACTTTGGAAGGAGAGTTTGCATATACAATCCTGGTCCACAAGGAAAATAAAATATATTTTGGTAAAGATCAGCTGGGTAAGAAGTCATTGGCCTATGCTGTGATTGAAGGCACTTTGTACGTGTCTAGCTGCATCCCCGATGCACCAACTAGAACATTATTTCAAGAATGTGAAAACTTGCACATTTACATCTTTGATATGGAAACTTCTGAGGTGACCATCTTGCCGTTTAAAGACAATGAGCTTCTTCCTAATGAATATTTGGTGTCTAATGTCAGAGATGCCGAGGCATATCAGCCTTTGGTTACTCAAATTCTAGAATCATTGACTGGCGCTGTATTTACTAGAACTCACAACATCCACACATTGAATTCAAGTGTTGCCAAGTACGCCGTATTGTTCAGTGGAGGCATTGATTGTTCCCTGTTGGCTGCTATAGCTGCAATAACTTCACCCCCCGGAACAATCATAGATCTATTGAACGTCTCATTTTTCAATCCACGAACCAACACTCTACCGCAAAATACACCAGATAGAAAGCTAGGTATACAAAACTGGAAGCATCTTTGTCGAATGTATCCAGATATCCGATTTCAATTTGTTGAGGTTGACGTCACTTATGAGGAATACATGGAACATAAGGAGAAAGTAAAGCAATTGATCTACCCTAATGATACAGAAATGGATCTTTCTATAGCCATTGCATTTTATTTTGCATCAAGAGGTAAAGGGTTTTCTAAAATCAATGAGACCGAAAGAATACCCTATGAAAGCACCTGTAAAGTTTTGTTAAGTGGCTTGGGTGCTGATGAGCTTTTCGGTGGATATACCAGACATGAACGACTTTTTACTTCTACTAGTAACACTAGAAAGAAACAGGATTTATCCAGCGAACCTGAAGTAGTTGATGATAAGCTGTATGAACTTCTTCAACTAGAACTACAAAAAGATCTATCGAACCTATGGATTCGTAACCTTTCCCGAGACGATAAAGTGATTGCATGCTGGTCAAAGGAAGTACGATATCCCTTTTTGGACACCCAGTTTATCAAGCATGCTACATCTGTCCCATTAAGCCAAAAGTTGCATTATGATCCCCAATCTGGTCAAATTACCAGAAAGTGGATCCTGAGACAGATTGCTGACCAGTTAGAAATGGACTGGGTAAGCAACGAGGCCAAGCGAGCTATCCAATTTGGTGCTAAAAGTGCCAAGATGGAAGCTGGTTCCGGCAAAATGAAAGGAACTGACAAGTTAGCCTAAGTTCCGTATATTATACAATACTTGTATTTATTCATCATCATTAGTTAAATCAATAATAAAAGATTTGCTATTGGGTATTTTTTTTAAGTCTTTGATTTTCTTTTGAACAAGTTGAACAGGTTTAACGATTTTCTTGAAACTCGTTGGCTCCGGTGTAGAATGCTGGGCTTCATTATCGTCCATTAGATCCTCAACTTTTGGAAGACCCTCTTCAGTACTCTCTCCGCCACACCACTTAGAATCTATCATTCTCTTCTCTGCAGCCTCTAGGATCAATTCTCTCATAGGTTTTGCATGCTTACTACCACCCAATCGTTGACCTTTTTGCTTTTCCTTATGAACTAGTTGCCCTTTTGCAGCATTACCAGACAGAACTTCGCTGAAGTTAACGTATCCTGTAGTTTGCAAGGAACCTTTCACCTGAATCTCAAAAAACCTGCTCTTAAGACCCTCAAGGAAGTCATAAAACCTTACATCATGTGCTGAGAACCGGTTATGCGTTAATTCATGAAGCATAGTGCCAATGATCTCCCTTTTGGGAAGAAACATGTTCACGTTGTGACTAGGTCTGAGTCGTACCATGATCTTTGCACCCATATTCACGTTCAAACCCAACAAACATGCGTTCTTAGGAAACATCTCACACAGCAGACCAACAGTGAAGCCATTTTCCTTCATCAAAGGAGATACCACAACGGCCAGTTCGTGTAGCATATCCAGAGCCTCATCTCTCCTAGGCTGTTTCTTCAAAGATGCTATTTTCTTGATGAACTGAGATGGGGACGGCCGGTTTGGCTCATCTTTCTTTGGCTTTTTCTTGGTGAATCGCCCTTTAATAGGCATATATAAACCAAGGATTCAAAGATCGATCTTACAAATCAATAGATATGATGATACCATTACATAAGCAACACCATCACCTCCAACTTAAACAATACACCTCTACACCAAACAACAGCGCTTAAACACCGGGTAACGCCTGTAACGACAATATCGTTCTTTCAAATGGATGGCGTTCCCTTCTCGCAATTTTGCTTTTCTTTAATTCATCATTACCGACTCTCCTTTCTTTTTCTGAACTGACTCAAGGCAAGTAAACTTTGCTAATTAATCATGTCTGATCCAGAATCAACTCCTCAAGTACCCCAAGAAGAAGAAACCATCAAGGAAACTCCTCCCACCGAGGAGGTGGTCTCAAAGCCTGAGGACACCGCATCTGTTACCGCTCCAGAAGAAGCCTCTAACGCTGACGACGACGAGTACGATCCTGAAGGAGGCTTCGAAACTGAATCTAAACCTGCTGAATCTGCATCTGAATCTGTTTCTGCGTCCACCGCACCACCTATCACTACTACTTCTTCTATTCTCCCTACTACTGCAACCCCCTCTTCTACTGGGGAGCCACTCAACTCTGGATATGCCAATACCACTATCTCTGCTCCAGTTGTCCCAGAGGAAGAAGAAGAAGACTCTGATGTTCTAAAGGTAAGGCAATTCAACGAAATCATCTCTTGGTTCATGAACAGTCCGCTAGTAAGTGACCGGAACTTCCAAAATCTGCAACCTGCTGACAAGGAGGCAACCCTTCTTAAGGCCTTCAATGAGTCTAACAATAAATCCTACACTATTAGTATCAACTTCGGCGCTACTACGTCCTTCAATAACCCGCAGTCGAGGACCAATAACGCCGAGTTCCCGCTAATCCCCATCAACGTCTATTGCCAGAGGCCGGATCTTGTTGGTCAGATGTCCTTTGATGAGCTGAGAGACTACTCCCAGTTTGTAGCTCAGGAGTCGACTTTCTTGAAAAGTGGTAAATGGGACAACTTCCCAATCGGTTCTAGATTGTTCATTGGTAACCTCCCCGTCTCCACAGTGAACAAGCAAGACGTCTTCCGTATCTATCACGCTTATGGTAACGTAAAGCAGATCAACATCAAGCAGGGATACGGTTTCGTCCAGTTCGATTCCGCCGAATCTTGTTCGGATGCTATCAAAGGAGAAACAAACGTACCTCTGCATGGAAAGATGTTGCACTTGGAAATCTCAAAGGCCCAGATTCAAAAGGCTCTAGAGCAACAGGGAAGGAAACCTGTAACGGCTCAGGCCAGCTCTAGAAGAAGTAGATCTAGATCGCCTACTGGTTATAGAGACATCTCTCCACCCGTTGACAACAATGTTCCTGAAGTTAAAGTATTCGCAACTTCCGTTTCCAATGCTGCTTTCAACCGTGCCATTATCAAATCATTGCAAAAGCATAGCTTCAACTACGAGCTGGATAATAAATATCCTCATGTCAGCGATGATTTGGTCAATGATGCGGCATACAATGGTACCAGCGGAGTTATTGTTACGAATAATAACAACACTGTAAACTTGAAGGTTTTTCAAAAATCGCCAGATGGTGGAATCAAGTTTGAAGAATATGCACGCATCAATGTCGACGAGGCTGTTAACATTTTGCTCTCTAACCATACTACAAGACCTCCTGCCATGAAAAAGCAAAGAAATGAAGAAAGAGGCAGACGCATGCCTGGATCCGGCTCCTATGGTGGAAACTATGGTAACATGGGAATGAACCAGAATCAAAACCAAAATATGAACCAGAACTCCAATCCTAATCAAATAAACCAAGGTCAAGGTAATATGAGAAGAAACATGTCTGGACAAAATAGATACAGAGAAAGAGAGGAACGATACGGAGGCAACGGGAACAACGGAAACAATCAATGGGGTAACAACAACAGATATCAACAACCGCCCCAACAACAGCAGCAACCCGTTCCACAACAGCAAGGTTGGCAACAGCCCCCTCAGCAACAAGGCTATAACGCTCAACAGCAACAGGCTTTGCAACAGCTCCAGAACTTGGATCCAAGTGCCCTTCAGAATGTTCTATCGTTAGTTCAAGGGATGGGAAGTGGTGGTTCTCCACCAATGCCTCAGCAGGACTACGGAAACAACCATCAGATGCCAGCTCAACAACATCAACAGCGCCAGCAGCATTACGATCCTTATGGCAACAACCGTCAACATACTCCTACCAGTAATGACATAAGTGCTCTTATGGGACAGTATAACCAACCTCAATCCAACTCAGGACCTTTGCCAGGCCACCATCAGCATTCTCAGAACAACCAGAATCCTAACAGTGGCAGTGGTTCAAATGAATCAAGCGGCAACGACCTGTTGTCTACATTGGCAAGACTGCAAAAGAATTTGTAAGGATATGTAAATATATAATTATTTGTCTGTAGAAATTAGACTTCTACTACTTCTATTTGGCTGGCACGAGGTCCAGGGAGTGAGCACTAATCAGGAATTTGAGTGACTTACTTTATTTTGTGGCTTGTTGGCCAACTTTCACAACAATGTGCAGTCTATTGGTCCAATAAATCTATCCACAATGTAGGGACTCTGTATTAACTCAAAATATTCATCCTGAAGTTCCTATCATCGAATTCGTTTTTTCGCTTCCAACCTTTCTTTTTTAAGTATATTTTCCATCTAATGTCTGAATTGGATTCTCCCCCACCCCATAATGTGGCAAAGAAGTCTAAAAAGAGCAAGAAGAAAGGAGCAATGAACCCTGATTTGCTTACGCCCGAGTATATTGCCGAGCAAAGGGCCTTGAAGCTTGAAGAGAAGAACAGGAAAAGAGAACTACTGGCCAAACTTGGCATTGATCCAGTTTCTACGAAGGACGCACATCTAAGGTTTATTAAAAGAGAAATGCTTCAAGTTGCACTACCAAGTGATCAGAGGCTTAATATCAGCATTATGACTTATAACATGTTGGCTCAGGCTTTAATCAGGAGGAAGTTGTTTCCCAATAGTGGAGATGCTCTCAAGTGGGGGAACCGATCTATAGTACTGCTAGAAGAACTAAAGTACTACGATTGTGATATTCTGTGTCTCCAAGAAGTCGATTATATTCAATTTAACTCTTTTTGGAATGGTGAGCTTGGAAAATTGGGCTACGACTCTCAATTCTACAGGGAAGGGACCAAGAATCATGGTGTGGTGATATTTTGGAAGAAGGAATTGTTCAGTTGCATTAAAGTCGCCTATATAAATCATGACCAAGAGGAAACATCCGATATACCACCTAGAACGATTGCTCAGAATGTGGGTGTCATGGTAGCTCTTGAATTTTCAGAAGCAATAAAACAAAAGTTTCCCTCTAGCAACAGGAAGGGAGTACTGATTGGAACAACACATTTGTTTTGGCATCCATTTGGCACCTACGAAAGAACCCGGCAAACGTATTTGATCCTGAAAAAAATGAAACAATTTCATATGGAGCTGACTGGGTTAGAAAAGCAGGATAAAATGAATGACAACTGGTTCACCTTTTTCGCAGGAGATCTTAATTCTCAGCCGTTCGATGCTCCATACCTTTCAATGACATCAAAACCCGTTCACTATTCAGGAAGAGCCAAAACTGTCTTGGAATGCTCTACGTCTTTTCAATATTCTAAAAAGAGAAATGGCGAGTCAACTGAAGACGAAGACGGGGGAAATGTCGAGAAATTTGGCTCCAATCAACCACAAACCCCTGTTCCAGACGAATTCCACCCAACGGAGGAGCAAAAGGAGCTGGTTGAAAAAATGCAGATATTACAGAACTCTTTACCGGTCATTGCGACTTCTTTATATAGTGCTGCATACTCAAAAGTCCACCCAGAAAATGCCGGAAAGGACAATGATAGAAACGAACCATTAATTTCTAATTGGGCTCATGCTTGGCGAGGACTGTTAGATTATATTTTGGTTATTCAAGATTGGGATCTTGGAGATAGAACTACCCCCATAGATAATGTCCAACTATTCCAGCAGACGGGAATAGCTATTAATTCTCTTTTGAGAATGCCTCTTCCTAAAGAATTAGGGGATGAAGGGTTTCCCAAGGCGGGAATGTACGGAAGTGACCACCTTTGTATGGCTGCTAATGTTGGTTTAGCGATGTAAGCTCCATAAAATAGATTTAGCTTTACTCAGTCAGGTCCAGGCAGGCATCGATACATTCTCCAATGTTAGCATTTTTAGCAATGACAATATCCAGTAAAATTTCTTGGTCCATGTCAGGGAACATTTGTTTAAGATTTTCCAAAGTGTTTTCTCTTTCACGGAGTATTTTGGCCTCTTTCTTACTTTCTTCCAGTGATTGCTTCTTGGCAGTCTTTAACTCATCGGCAGAAGAACTAACAGGTGACGACTCACGCGAGGGAGACGAAAAAAGAGTGCTTAAAGATTGTTGTAAAATGCCTGCGGAGTTTTTGAATACCTGAGAAGGAGCAAATTCCTCTCCTTTTCCTGTGCCAGCGATCATCTCAGTCAAGGGTGAAAATAAGCCTTGGTTCTGGGCTTCATTTTGAGCCTTCTTTTCCTCCATGATCTTCTGTTCTCTTTTCCTGTTGATTGATTCTTCTTTTAACTTCAGCTCATTCTCTTTGATCTCAGCATCAAAATCCTCTGTAGAAATCGTCAGCAAAGATTGCTCAATGCTTGTTATGAAGTTAGCTGCTATTTGTAAGGAACTGACGTAATAACTTGATTCCCCAACCAGAAACCTATCATTTCTAAATCTTTCAATAAAAGAAAGGTTACTGATGAGATTTCTAGTTCTGCATTTAAGTATGACAAAAACAAGCAATGGAACAAAAATGTCAGCATTCTCCTCCACTTCGTGGATTTTCTGTTGTTGTCTTATTAATGCAAAGATCACTTTACAACAATTCAGAATGCAAATAATTTTATCTCTTGGGGATTTGTAGTCATTCACTTTGGAAAGCTCGGTTCCTGCAAGTTTAACGAAAGAAGTTTCTGCGTCAATCTTAAGGTGAATATCAAGATGCTTAGGTTGAATCCATCTGTACTTTTTTAAGTTCAAGTAGTACAGTTTGTCCTTGGCTAGATCTTCTTTATGAGAGGGTGATAGTTTTCTTTCATTCATCACAGGGGAAAAGGTTTCATTGTATATTCGACTCATGATGAACTTTTCAAGACCTTCCATAGTATTATTCAGATCCTCATCGGTAGACAGGTTATCAAAGGGTTTACACTCGATAAGCTTTCCAAATATGAACTGTTGAAATTCTTTAACTAGTTTGATCTGTTCATCTACTGACCATGTCCTAGCCTGGAATTGGGTCAAGAACGATTTGATATATTTCAAAACAGGTTCACAATCTTTACTTCGTAATTGTTTCAAGAACCTTTGGAAATCAAATTTTGTTAATGTTTTCTTTGCTGGCGTTCTCTTGATCGGTTTTTTATCATTGTCTTCAGACTGAACTTGAATATTGTCTATCCCTTTGGTGATGTTCTCAACCTCGGACTTATCTGCAGAGGGCGTAACAAGATCCTCTTCTTCCGAAACATCTTCTTTTTTGTTAATAGCATCAAATTGTGGTTCTACTTCAGCAGCAGTACTCGATGAATTAGGTATCGCATCCTTCTTTTGCTCAGTTTGCTCAGGTTCCCTCTTCTTCAAAAGTTCCTCTTTAAAAGGTAACTTCTCATTTTCCAAGACCTCTCCGTCATCCTCTTCGTCGTCATCATCATTGCTTTCATTACTATCATCATCACTGGCAAATAGGTCTTGGTCAGAGACAGTGGTAGCTTCGATACTAGTCCATCGCTTGTTATCTTCCTGAGGTTCGAATTGACCTAGGATATTAATTAGTTGCTTGTGCCCTCTGTCGCATTCGGATTCCGATCTTCTAGGGTCGGCTAACACAGAGTCTTGCTTTGCTGTAGAGACGGAGGCTGTCGCTTTGGCGGACCCTAGCTTATTGAATGACTTGTTGAAGGACATGGACAGCGTGGAGACCTAGGGTAGTCAAAGCGATGAGGTACTCTCGAAATTAGGTTTGTTTTCCGATAACCACATATCGTGTGCCGAACATTTCAACTCCGTTTACAGGTCGAATAATTGAGGCATCTTATGGGGAGCCAGAATAACAGTGAATAGACAAACGGAATTGTCTTGAAAGCGTGTGACGATTTGCTGAGTCAATTGGTAGCAACAAGATCTTAAAGCCGAAGAATGGCTTGATTTGTTTCTTATCAACGGAGACATAGACCATATTACATAAGCAACAGGGAGCCGATTACATAAGATGATGAAAAAAAAAGATTCAGAGGAATATCATTTCTTGCATACTTGCATCATGTCTGATAGTGAAGAGATGAGCGCTCTGGAAATACAGAGGCGGAACTTCGAGGCCCAGTTTGGCTCACTGGAAGATATGGGATTTGTAGATAAGACCAAGGGTCAAAAAAAGTTGCAGAAAAATGACCAGCATACGGATGATGAAGATAATTCTGAATCAGAAAATGAAAGCTCTAACGATAGTGATTCGTCCGATAACGAACAGTTTAAGGGGTTCAGTGGAGAAGAAGACGAAGAGGAGAACGAAACACAGCTACAGAGCGAACCAAAAACAATCAAATTTGCTGAAAACTTTAATGCATACACAGCACCATCAAAGGATGAGCTAAAAATGGCCAGAGCAGGGAAACCCATTTCTCTCAAGGAGCTCCAAAAAAAGCAGCGTTTGGCTATAAAAAATGCGACTGCAAATAATTCCGAAGAGCAGGAACATTTGGTCAATGACTTACAATTGCAAAGACTGTTGGATGAATCCCATCTTTTGGCTGGATCTTCTGAAAGATTCTCCGGTGCCGATTTACTAGATACTATTGACTTTGAAGAGCCAATAGGAAAGGCCAGACTACGTACGTTGAATGCTAGGGTCCGCAAACTGGCTTCAACTAACGGAAAGCATGGAGGACTCCCTGCACGCTTAGAGAAAATGCCGATGAGTATGAGGAAAGGGATGATCAAAAAACAACTTGAAAGGGAGGCAGAATTTGAAAAGGAAGCCAAGGATGCTGGTATTGTTCTTTCGAAGAAGCGAAAGGGTGAATTTAGAAACTTGGCTACCGGCGACCGTGTCACTAGCAAATCTGATAGAATAGGTACAGGTATCAAGAAGGTCACCAAAATGAGAGATAGAGGACTGAAAATCAACTCTGTTGGAAGAAGCACTCGTAATGGATTGGTGATCACACCAAAAGAAATAGCCAAAGTTTCGGGGCCAAGCAAAAAGAGAAAGAAGCATTAGGTATTATACGTGTAAATTAATTAAACAACTTTGATTAGCTGATTCATACTTGACTTTGACTCTGATCCAGTCTCTCTTCTCTTAGTTCCGCAATCTGCTGGACTAAAGTCTCCAGACTACTTCTTTCTGCGATCTTAATGGCGCTGCTGAGAGCTTTATCGTCTCTAAGTTCGTTAGCCAATGCTAGAGCCTTCATGGTGTTTTCTTTGGAACATGCCTCAGCAAGGAGTAGAAGCAACGACTTGTCGTACAACCTTGAATATTCAAATAATCTCAACTCAAAATCTTCAAGCCCCTCTTGATCTTCGTCTGCATTCTGAATGGTGTCATTCAGTAACTCCCCTAAAACTTTAGCTTTCACATAGTTCCCCTCAAAATTAGAAGCTCCTTCCTCCTTCGAATAGGCTTCACTATTGACTGGTAATTCAATATCAATCTCTGTAGGTAAGCGGAGAGGGAAGTCTGGATATGAGTTGGGGTGTATATTACCTGTTCTTTGAATAATGCAATTAAACTTTTCACCCATGAGTCCTAAGGGCCAGCTCTTAATTTTATCACCACTTGAAGCTGCTTTCTTTATTCCAGCTGAAATATCTAACACCGGCACCCAACGCGCTTGGAGAGGATCTCTCCAGCGAGATAAAACCAGCAACATATCGTCGTATCCCACTAGACAGGGATCTCCATCTTCGCTGAAGAATAGTCCCTTAAATACAAAGTCCTTCCTGCCGTCAACATTAACAGGTAGTGCTGCATCTCTTTGGTAGTACTTTCCATCTAGGTCTTGCATACTAAACCTCAAAGAGCTCCCATGCAATGTTGCACTGAAAATGTGGTTTCCATGCGCCATGCAGGCAACCAGTGGTGAAGTCTTTTCTATGGTTTGGGCAACTCCAAAGAGACTGTAAGTTCTTATGTAACCGTAAGAAGTTGCTACGACAACAATGGAATTGCTAACGGAAATGCAAGTGATGTATTCATCTTTCTGGCATGGAACCTCTCTTTCCCAGTTCTGAGAGATATCGGTGTCATGTGGGCGGAACAGGATTCGTCTGGAAGCAGAAGCCTTTGGATTGATAGAGTTCGAACCACTAGTAGCTAAAACAAGAGCATTTTCATTCATGGATGCCAGGTCATACCCATAAACATCTTTAAAGTGATAAGATCGATGTAAGTCCTTATTAAAAAAATCAACGGTTATTGTAAAATTTGATGTTTGTTCCACAGACCAACAGTACCCAAATGAGTTCATGGTCAGGTATCTTTTGTCGTATGACCAAGGAGTAGCTCCTGGAGAGTAAGGTGTAATCTTCCATCTGGTAGACACAATAGTGGGAGATTTTCGTTTCCTGCTAGGTTCGTCAAAAAGTTCATCATCTTCATCAACGAACCCATTCTGAGGTCTTTTATTTGGGTTTGTTTCATTATCTATAATGAAATCATCTAGATCGCCTCCGTTATCTTCAACTTCGGCAGCGTTACCGTTAGCTTCCACGTCAGACACTTCCGCCTCGTCACTAACAAACAACGATTTTGCTGCCTGCTTGACAGAGGTTGAAGCAGTTTGAGGAACAACACCATTAAGTCGCAAAATATGACCATCCAAAGTACCTAGAACAACATCATAACGATCATTAACAGATATCCAGTCAAAATTATAAACTGGTTTGGCGAGGCTGTATGAATGAACTACCGCTTTTTGCCGAACGTCCCAAATTATTAGTTTATCCTCCAAGTCAACCGATGCTAGGTAGTTACCATTGGGCGACCAAGAAAGATCCACCAAAGAAAGACGGTGTTTTCCGGGGAAAACAGACTCCTCTGTGAAGTCGTCATTCCTGGAGAATAAACGGATAACATTGTCGTCACATGGAATGGCAATCACCTCACCATCTGGTCGCCAGCTTGGTTTAGTGGAAACTCTATTGGTATCTTTTGCCTTATTCTTCGCTTTGTCATCCTTGAAGGTAAAGTTATCATCTTCATCCAGCTCGTCAAACTCGTCTTCTAGACTATCTTCAAACTCATCTTGAAACAGTTTCTTCGGTATTTTGCTTTCGATACTGGATACAAATTCTGGGCTCTGGGAACTTAACGAGTAGACTTTGATCGTTCCATTGGACAGAGATACAGCCACCAGATTGGAGACTCGATTATAAGACAATGATGTGATTTCATGGTTCAATGCAATTTTCTTGATGAGTTTTGTCTCTCCTTGAGGGTCCAACAAAATAAGCTCTGAATCGTCACCTCCAACAACAGCTAAATTTCCACCGTTAGTCAAACATGAGTCTCTCAAGGGCAATACAGAGGAGAATAGTACTTCGTTCAAGCTATGATCCAGAAAGGAGTAAAATCCGACTGTTCCCTTCTTGGAAGTGGCTATGATATTGTCTGTGTTGGTACAAGTCGATAATGAAGAAATTCCTTGTAGGATGTCTATGGTTGTAGGTTCATTGTCTTGACGATTGGCATCGAATATCTTCAGGAGACCTTTCTGGCTTGCAACAAGTAAATGTTTGAAGTCGTCTGTGACTTTCACTATAGTCTGGCCTCCACCGGAGAACACCAGTTGGTTGACTGGCTCCAATGACATGGTGTGATGGGTTGACACGTCTGGGACGTGAGATGGCAGGTACGCGTCTGAAAAATAGAGGATGGGGTGGTGTTAGGGTCTAATGAAGAAGAGGCTAGATGATACTGTGTTTATGGGGTCCACAGAGTTCTAGCTTTGGCAGTTCATACTTTGCTTTGATCCAAGGACAATCACCAAAAGGCATATGTCAGACTAGGACGAGCGTTTGCATCTGATGGTACCAGACATAGTTAGTCATTATATATGATTAAGTAATCAGATTGAGATGCTTCTCACTCGAAAATGATTAGCTACTATTGACCAGCGGAGAGTTAACTAACGATCTTATTCCTTCGAATGGCGACCACATCGAGTGTCAACGCTGACTCTCTTCTTGCTGGCGAACAATTTAATGACTACCAAGGGGACGAAGATGAGGATTTGGACTTTCCGTTCAGCCAGCACATGACAAAAGACCTTTTTGATTACCAGGTTGACCAGGTTGAGCAGGAAAATGATGGCAAGTTCGATGCTGACCTGCTGTTATACCAGAACTATAGATTTATGCTGCTAGAGGACTTTCGTAAGGAGCTTGGTGATCTTCTAGATCAGCTAGACGATCAGCTTGTGGATCTCATAAATAGAGATTATCAAGATTTCATCAAATTGGGACAGTCAGTGGGAGGCACAGTGGAAACGATACAAATGGTCAAATTTGACGTAACTTCATACAAAAACAGTCTTGCCAGCAACCAAAAATACATCGACGATGTGATAAATACAGCCAAAACGCTTAAAGCTCAGAAAACTAGTCTGTCCAAACTGAAGTGGAAGGCAGAAGCTTTGATCCTCTTACACACCCAGGTGGACATGTTTGAGAAATACATTGCCAAAGAGATTGATGATGAAAAAGTAACCTTTGAGCAATTTAAAAAACTAACCAGTTTATATCTGTCCATAGTTTCCATATTGGATAGCATATTGGAAGAGCACAAACCAGAAGATGGGACGATTATCATCCTGGAAAAGCTCAAGTCACAGGTTAACTCATCCCGCTACGAATATCAAAGCATCATAAATACGTATATCTCTGGTTTAAAGAAGGAGATAAAGGAAAAGAGTGGCTCTAGATCTGAAGACCCCAAGTTAATATCAGAACTAGAAGAGCAAGTGATGACAGTTCTGACTTTTTATCCATACACTGGGAACAATAAGCTGTTTTCCAAACCAGATGAGTAGTTATAGTCTGTAGTGATGACAATGTAATGTATCATTTGTTATGCTTCCAACCCTCCTACCTTGCAAAAGCTCGCTCGCTCCTTCTAGCGTAAAGACTTTTTTGTCACCCCGGGTAACCTCATCAAGTGCTCACCAAAAAAAAAATCAGAAATAAAAAATTCAATCAGTTCCTACTAACATTACCTCACATCACAATGGCAAAAGACCCATTTTTATCGGATGGTTCCCGCAAGCGTAAAAGAACAAAAAATACATTCGCCTCTAATGTAAACAGAACTTCTAAATCTCAGAACAAAGAGCAAACGGAAAGAGTGGATGAAGATATTACCAGTGAGTCTGAAACTGAAAATCTCAGCTCCGATGGAGAAGACAAAGAGGACCAATCCAGTGAATCAGAAGAAGAAGAATTTGCAGAGTCCGCAGCTGATAAGAGGCGTCGTTTGGCGAAGCAATACCTTGAAAATCTGCAGTCTGAACAACAAAACTATGACTTCGATGCTCAGGATCTGGACGATGATATTTTAGCAAGACGGTTACAGATGGATGTTAATGAGAACAAGGGAACACTCTACAAGTTTATTGCTGACAAGCTACTTGTGAGAGATTGCAAACCAACTATCAGCCGAGTGGGATCTAAAGGCATGACCTGTGTGTCTGTGAGCTACCCGTTCTGTTTTACTACATCAAAAGATATGGAGTTGAGCAAGTGGAAGATTGATGACTTCGACAAGAAACCTCAGAAGGTGAAATACGTAAAGGGTGGATTAAAGTATAGAAATCTGACCAAGGAGCAACACTTGAACGGGCATTGTGGGGAAATCCTGACTTGTTCAGCCAGCTCCAGTGGAAAGTACATAGTCACTGGCGGAAGGGATCAAAGACTAATAGTATGGAGCACTGAGGCATTATCCCCTTTAAAAGTTTGGGAAATTAAGAACAGAAACGGTGTGATACTGAGCACCGTGTTTAGGAAACAGAGTGATCAATTATATGCTGCATGTGGTGACTTGAAAGTAAGAAGTTATGGAGTAGCCCAGATGTCTCAGTTGGAGACATTATACGGTCATCAGGATTTTGTGGTGGATATTTCTGCATTGTCTCAGGAAAGATGTGTTACTGTTGGTGCTAGAGACAGAACTGCTATGTTATGGAAGATCCCTGAAGAGTCTAAGTTGACTTTCAGAGGAGGTGATTCAGAGGAGAAAAGAAACAACTTTGGAAACTTGAATGATTCTCAGCAATCTGATAAATTGAGTTTCTACGCCGAAGGTTCATTGGATTGTATTTCCATGGTTGATGAGTCTCATTTCGTAACTGGATCAGACAACGGTAATGTTTCCTTCTGGGCTATCAACAAAAAGAAGCCGATTTTTGTAATTAGACAAGCGCATGGTCTGGAGCCACAGGTTTCATCAGGTGACGCATCTGGAGAGGTCGATCAGCAATCTGCAGAGGCTCAGATCCCAAAACGAAACCCTTACTGGATAACGGCCATTCATTCATTACCGCTTTCTGATGTGTTTTTCACTGGTTCATGGAACGGAACGATTAGAGTATGGAAGATCAAATCCAGCCTGCGTTCCTTTGAACTTTTGGGAGAGTTGCCCAGCGCCAATGGTGTTGTTACGAAGATAGACAGCTGCGAGTCCAACGGGAAAATTAGATTGTTGGCCACGTTATCCAAAGAGCATAGACTAGGTAGGTGGATTAAAACTAAAGGAAGAAATGCACTGTACAGTGCAGTCTTAGATCTACAAAACCTGAATCCATCAAAATAGCCGATACATGAGACGCAAGTTTACGTTTAAAATTGATATTAATTCAGAAGTAACGGTATAGAATTGAAAAAAAAGACCATTAATAAATATCCTTGTTTCGTAGAAATCAAAACTAAAATCATTACAACAGTGCGACAGCGGCAATAGCAGCCAATCCCAAGGACATTCCGGACATTTGGTAGATGGCAGCGCCATCCGTGGCCGAAGTGGTCGATGTAGCGGCACCACTGTCAGAAGAAGACGAAGAGGATGATATAACGGAGCTTCCTCTGGTGCTGGGGCTGGTAGTACTGTTATGGAAACTTGAGGTGTTGGAGAAGAAGGAAGCAGTCGTTGTAATTGTTCTTCTTGTGGGGACGACAGTCGAGTTGAGATATGGAGAAACCGACACGGTCGATGGAACGATGGTTGAGGTGTTGGAAGCTGCCGTCGTCGTAGAGGAAGAAGTGTTCACAGAAGGAACCACCGTGCTGTTGATGGCAGCTGCGTAGTTGCGGAATATTGTCTGCTGAGCAAGTTCAGCTGCCACGGAAGCAGCAGAAGCCTCTGAAGCCACGGAAGCAGCAGAAACCTCTGAAGCCACGGAAGCAGCAGAAACCTCTGAAGCCACGGAAGCAGCAGAAGCCTCTGAAGTCACGGAAGCAACTGAAGCTTCTGAAGCCACCGATGCCACCGAGGCTTCAGAAGCAACAGAGGCCTCGGAAGCGACGCTGGCGGCGGAAACAGATAACAACGAGGAGCTTTCCTCTGGGGTCAGTTTGGTCTCAGTAATGGTAATAGTGGATTGTAAAGTGGTGGTTGCCTCACCGGAGACTGAAACAGCGATAGCTAAAAGAGACGCAATATTGAGCAAATTCATGATAGCACTTGATTGATTGTTCGTTTGAAAATGAAAGACTAGGGTAGGTATGGAACAAAATAAGTTGTTTACTAAAGAGAAAAGTGTTCAGGGTGGTCAGCAAAAACAAAACAAATGAGTCGAGCACGATCGCTGGTTGCCATGGTTGTCGATGTAAATATTTTCAGTCGCCATCGAAATTTTACCCTCAGCCATGCAGATATTGTCCAATCAAACAATAGGACGTGAGATTCCCCGAAACGCGCTTTATAGCGATCAAAGCCGTGAACTGCATAAAACCACATCGAGAAATGCAAGATTTCTGGTTGATGCCACACAAATTCTATTCACGAGTTCAGTGTCAGATGGTGATCCAAACGGCTTTATCATTTCACTAAGAGCAGTCACTGCGTCACCTGATAGACCCTACAGGGGAGAGAGTGTCACAGGCCAGCCTGTGCTCACCGGATCCCTATATGAATTGAACTTCTTGGATCTCGTTGGCAGGAAAAGTCTTTGGGCAATAAGGACATTTGATGGAGGAGTTTCTCTTTTTGAGCTTCGCTAAAGACTCTTTGCTTATTAAGTGTCTGCAGCCGAGAGCCATCGGTGAGTTCTGAGGCGTCGTTTCTTCTTTGCTGACAGGACAAATAAATATGGAGTGAAATTGCAAGGACTTTGGAAGCTCCACTTCAAATGGAAGTTCATTCTCTGTGGTCCAGTCCAACTTCTCATTCTTCATCTTGGAGATCTTGTTGAACTTGATGAAATTTGGAATCGCAATGTAGCTCGCTTGAATTGTATTGAAGATGGGAGATTCTGAGGAGAGTCCCACAAACGAACAGAAATCTCTTGAGAGTTGCGTGAACAGCTTCTGATAGGGCGAGCTTGTCAAGTCAATGGTATCCAGATATGGATTCTCTGGCTCACTTGGCGTAAATATAGTGGACGACATCAACTTTGATATCATGTCTAAATGTGTGTTCCCAAAGTGAGGAAAATTGAGTTTTGCATATTCGTAGGCAGGATAAGGGGACGAAGGGTTCTTTTTGTAAATATCTATGAACTTTAGTTTGTGCAGATTGAACTGCAAATCCGACCCTATCCTTTGTAGATTGTGTTTGTTAACGTTAGTCCATGCAATTGCTTTCTCCAATTGGTGATTAACGGTTAAATCTTCAGAAATTTCTTCCAACTCATGGAACTTTTCCAGCAGCTGCTCCGGCACTTGAATATTGTCCATCTTTGCGATCGTATTGGCAGCACCAAAGTCTCCAATCCGCAGCAGATGCATTATCAATGCCCGATCGACTAACTGTCTGCATCTTGTATTTTCTAGTGGGATGCGATGTCTGTAAACTTCATTCAAGTCAAAATTGAAAACTTTATCTATACTCTTTTGGTATTTTTTAACGACTGTATTGAGCGATTTTTCATGTTTCAAGGACTGATCGGCCCAATACTTGACTTTGATCTGAACTTCTTGTACTTTGAGGTCCTCTGTATCGTCCTTCAATTGCTCTTGTTTTTCTTTCAGATAATTTAATAGGTCATTACTCTCTTTGACACACTTCTCCAGTGCGTTATTCTTCCCGAGGCGTTCCACCTCTTCTTGGACAACGTTCATTGGTGTTAGTTAGTAATCAGGCAGAGTGACTTCTAAAACGTTAAGTTAGATATCTTCCCCTGTTTCGCGCAATCTTTCTCTTAGCCGTATTGTACCTTAGGTGCTGACCGATAAGTCAGTTTACCCATTGAGCGTGTACCAAGATGGAGTAGTGTGGCAGCTTCAAAAGCCAATAGTTTATTTAGAACGACAACCACTCAACCGTTTATCATGCTCCTTGTTGATGAATGAAGCCTCATCTTGGCCTCTAGTAAACTTGTGCACTACTCAAAAATGGATAAGACAGGCTGATAATCGCTAGCATAGCACTGAACTTGTCCTCAAACCCCCAGGTCATCATGAAAACTCCTCTTATCACTCTTCCCTTGAAAAAGACAAAGGACGACTCAGACTGGAAGGATGCCCTAGAGAATCACATAAAACTGGTTTACGGCCCTAACCACGAGTTTGCCAATGAAATTGACACCTTCTCTGCGATCAGATCTGATATACACAACCTCAAACCAGATACATTAGGACGAGACGTTCTGTACAAGTACTACGGGCAACTAGAACTGCTGGGACTCCGGATTCCAATCAAACATCTCAATGTCTCATTTACATGGTACGATGCCTTCAAAACGTCAAACAAGGTCAAGCAGCACTCAACTGCCTTTGAAAAAGCCTCCGTTCTGTTCAACTTAGCAGCCACGTTTTCGGAGCTTGGAAAATCCACTCTTTCAGAAGACAATTTCAAGGCAAGCTACACGAATTTTCAATATAGTGCTGGTATATTGCAATTCATCGCAGAAAACTTTCTGCATGCTCCATCAGGAGATCTTGACCCTGAAGTTGTGAAAACATTTCAGAAGGTGATGGTAGCCCAAGCGCAAGAAATCTTTCTCCTCAAAATGTTCAATGATGACTCTACCAAAATTAAAAGCTCCTTAGTGGCCAAACTAGCTAAAGCCGCCTCGAATATGTACGAAGCTATTACAGAACCTTTGAAGGGATTTGTTTCCAAAGGTGTACCAATTTCTTTCTCCCAATTAACTGCATACAAGGCTATCTACTACAATGCTCTTGCCCACTATCACAATGCCTTGAATAATAAAGCAACTTCAAAGTATGGAGCTGCCATTGCTGATTTGAAAGAGGCGGAGTCCCATTTGAAGGAATGTGAAAATACTTTCTTACCATCAGATTTTAAACAGATTGGCGATTTCCGCACTGAGCTAGCCGAACTAGTTAAACTCGAACTGCCTTCAATTGAGAAAGATAACGAGTTTGTTTTCAATGATCATGTCCCTTCTACAGCTCCAATCATTAAACCCTTGGAGGGGGCTAAACCAATTTCTTTGGCAGATCAAGATATTTCAGCTACAGTGGGTAGAGATCTTTTTGAGAAGATAGTGCCAATGTCTGTTCACGAACAGAGTTCTTTGTATTCCGAAATGCAGGCTCAACTTTTGAGAGAAGAAGGCTCAAAGGTGGAGTTGTTTGATGAAGAATTGTCTTCACTTATGTCATACTTGAACCTTCCAAAATCTATTACGGAATTGAAAGAGTTGCTAGAAATTCGACCAGATGAAATTCGTCTTGAGTATAGCGACTCTACTCAAGAGTTGGATCCAAGAATCCAGAGTGCTGCCCTAGAGATTCAAGATTCTTCCTATGTCACTGAAGCTCAAGCTATCAAAAGAACAAAAGAGGAGATTATGGATAAGCTCAAGAAGACAGAGGGTTTGCTTTTGAATGAAGAGCGCAACTACAACGAAAATAAACTAAGATATGGCGCCAAGTGGACTCAACAACCATCCACAATGGTGAATGGTTTGTACAAGCAAAATTTGAATAGGACTAAAAAATCACTGGAAGATGCATCCTTATCGGACAAGAAACTTGAATCAATGATTAGCTCTTACCAATACATCCTTAATATTCTTTCAGGTGGCCCACACTCCGCGGAGCTTAGAAGTGCTTTTGACCCTTTGCTACCAAATAATGAGGTCTCGCTTCTAGATATCGATGATCAGTCTTTCAATACAAAATCAAAGATTGGACAGCTGGATTCTAAAGTACAAGAGCTACATAACCTGAAAAAGGAAAGAGGCAATACTTATAATGACCTGAAGGCATCTGTACGAAAGGATGACATCTCCAGCATTATTCTCATCAACAAAGATAATCCAAACATGGAGGAGAATGTGTTTAAGAAAGAACTGCTCAAGTTTCAACCATATAGAAACCGAATCGAAGCAACCGGGGAGCGACAGAATCTTTTGATGCAAGAAATCAAGGTGTTGATGAGTGAAGTTCTGAACGACCCCACTGTCAAGAAAAACAGGGTGTCTAAGCATTATCAGAAGGAAAACCAATCCAAATTGTTGAACAATTACTTGGATGCTTACAAACAGTGGAAAACATATGTTAATGGTTTGAAACAAGCTAACAATTTCTACAAACAGCTCCTAAACCTTGTCAACGAGCAATACAACTCAGTAGTGAACTTTACAAACCAAAGAAGAATGGAATCTAACGCTTTGGGCCAGGACCCTCTGAGTTATGGGTTGGGCAGCCTGAGTTTGGGAGATTTAGCTCAACCTCCACCAACACCGCCAAAGGATAACTATCAAGACCCATACAAAAACCCTTCAGTGTTTGATCCCTTATTATATGCAAGTTTCAGTGACAACAACCAGCCTAGACGGTGAAGTTGGACGTGATCTTTAGACATCCAAGAAGTCTGCTGCCACCAACAATTCCAATGCCATCTCGGTAGGTATATCAAATTCAGGAACGTCGACTTGATCTTTATATTGGAAGTTATAGTGTAGGTATTGAATGATTTTCTCCATGAGTACGCCGTCTATTTCGTGTAGTGTAATTCTATTAGACTCTGCCTCTTGGAAGGAAGTTCCCAGCATGTTACGAAGTGTGCCAGACACCTCGGCGATTTCCTTTGAAATTATGAATTTGAAACCGTCAGAAGAAATAAGCGTGACAAACTCCTCTTTGTCAAAGTCCTCTTCTTGGTCCGACATTAATGACTGGTGAGTAGTGAGTTGTAGAATGGCTGAACATCTAGATGAGCTTGCTAGGAGATTGATATGTTTCGCGAACGCTTGTTTTCGGGTCGGTTTCCATCGAATGTTAAGCTGGATTGAGCCTGAGAACTTGAGTTGTAAACCCCGATCTTAGCTGTTGTGATCACTGTCCCTTATGGATCATAGCATTGCATTAGTAGCTAATGTGGATAACACCCAGCCCTTTTCAGAGCTATTCTTGAGCTGTTCCCCTTGAATATCATACTTTCTCGAATTCCTGCAAGATCGATTCTTCTACTATCTATCTCTTAACTCCGCTCAACATACCGATGAACAACCCGAGTTTAGGGTGGGAAAGACTTGACACAGTCTTTTACAGACTGAGAGAATGCTATTCCCCTCTTCAGTGGGACGTTGAACTGGACGATAAGACTGTAGCGATCTCTAAGTCGGCTGCAGCGATTGCGGTATTCAACAGTCACTCTTCACATACATCCATAGATATATTCTCTGGATCTGGAGTGCTGCTCAATTCCATACCCTGGTTGCTTTCTAATGGAAACATTGTCTCGATGAGCTGGACAGACAGCGAGGAGTTGGTAGTTGTTCTTCAGAACGGTACCATTAGAAAGTTCTTGGACTTGACCAGTGAGTTCGATGAGTTTGGACTTCATCTTCCAGAGGATTCGACAGTGTTAGAGGCCAAGTTTTTCCAAGATGGCATTGTAGTGCTGACGAGTGAGAAGAAGTTCATCTTTTTCAGTTCGTTTAGCCATTTACCCAGACAATTCACACTGAGCGTGGACTCCATAGACTGCTGGAACATAATATACTCAGATCGAGTATTACAGTTATTTGTGTCCTCCAATAAATCGATTCACATAAGCACTTTGACGACAGAGACCTCCGTAAAATTTGGGCAAACGATTACAGGTATCGAGTTCCCTCCCAATGGCTCGTTTGCATCTCTTTTGACTCCGGAAAATCTAATCATAGCAACGTCTGACTTGGAGAACATATTATCAGAGTTTTCCCACAATTTTAAACACATTCGTTCGATGCAATGGTGCAGTAATGATGCAGTGGTTTTAGCCAGCGATGACGAATTGCAGGTTATTGGCCCTGGTGATGATTCCATATCATTCTATTACGAAAGTACACCGATCATAAGGTCGCAAAACGATGGTCTGACCGTCCTTACTCAGTCAAAGCTAGAGTTTCTATCTAGGGTTGCAATATTTACTGAAGAAACGTTTAGAATTGGTTCCACTAAGGCGAGTGCAATCTTGCTGGATTCCATTGACCAATTAGATAGGCATTCCCCAAAAGCTGATGAAAATTTAAGAATTGTGAAACCTAATTTGGTAGAAGCAGTTGACAATTGTATTCGTTCAGCCAGTGAGGAGTTTGATCCGCAATGGCAAAAGAAACTGCTACGTGCTGCCAGTTTTGGGAAGAGTATTTTGGATTTCTACAGTAGTGAAGAGTTCGTAGAAATTTGCAACAACTTGAGAGTTCTTAATGCGGTTCGACAACCAGAGGTGGGGATGTTCATCACATATGCTCAATTATTAGACATTGGATACCAGGGGTTAATCCAATCTTTCATCAGAAGGCGTTTGTTTTTATTGGCGTTCAAGATTTGCAAGTTTCTGTCTCTGTTTCCAGATAACATATACTTTGCTTGGGCCAAACTAAAGATAAAAAATTCTTATAATACAAATGATAAAGAATTGAGCAGCAAGATTCTTGAAAAGCTCGCTGAAGCCAAGAGAGTTTCTTATACCGGGTTAAGTGAGGTAGCTTACAACGAAGGAAGGGTTGAGCTGGCACACTTGTTGCTAGATCATGAGCCTGTTCTTGAAAACCAAGTTCCGCTTTTGTTGCAAATGGGCCAGGACAAGAATGCCTTGCTAAAATCTGAACAGAGTGGTAATGTTGATCTGATCTGCTCGGTTTTGTTACGTCTATATTATAAACTCTCCCTCTCACAGTTTTTCATACTCTTATCAGATTCCACAGATATAAGCATTGGTATCTTCAAGGATACAATTGGAGCCATGAAGCCTGATTTACTTTTGGAGTATTACTACCAAGATGACCAACTGATCCAAATAGCGGAATCCAACTTGTTACAGGCTCCAGTTCATTCTTCGGATGCAGAAACAAAGCGTGATAGATTATTGAAGCTGCTGAAAGCATATGAAGGTAAAAAGTTTTATGAGAATGACGTTCCAATTATAGAATCTCACCTAAAATTACTAAATTATCAGGAAACTTTGAGTAAAAAGTTTGATCATTCTTTTACTTCTCTTTCGAAGATGGAAACGGTGTCTGAATTGGCCAGACTCGATGACGAAAAGCTTACTGAAACGCTAAAGTACTCCTATCAATTTGGAATCAATCCTACACAGCTTTACTACAGTGTCGTAAAGTCACTGGCGAAATCACATCAATGGGATAAACTCTATCAATTTGCAAAATCAAAAAAGTCACCAGTGGGATACGAGCTGTTTTTTAAAGAATGCTATCTTCAGAATGAAAAAAGGCAAGCTGGCCTTTACATTGGAATGTGCAAAGAACTCACCTACAAAGACAGGGCAGATCTCTATTTAAAGATTGGTGAGTACAAACTGGCGGCTGATGAAGCTTCAAAGAAAAAAGATATAGACTTACTTCAGCTGGTAAAGGATACTGCAGGGTCCACTAATGTTGGCATCACTAGATTAATTGAGGATTATGTAACCAGAATAGGTTAGCTACACATCGCTACTAAGGTATCTAAAATTGATTATTGTCCTGCAACATTTTTTCTTCCTTGGTGAATTTCCCATTTGCCAAAGTCCCAGACTCAAGACCCTGTTCACCAGTTAGCGCATCAGGAAGTAGCTCTGGGTCTACAGGGCCCGTGACAGCTAGTTCGTATAATCCTGCGTAAACATCAGTACCTGTGAATTTAATGGTGATTGGATTTTCATTGGAATCGTCCGCAGATTTGAGTGCCAGTTTAACAAACTGCACAGGCGCAATCGATGAATAAGGGTTTAACACGTCTTCTTCAGTCTCCTTGATCGCTCGTGGATCTTCAAAAAGTCGTTTTGACTTGAGTGGCTCTACAGTGCCTCTAAATCGTAGCATTGCAAGCTGTTCTCGTGTGGAACGATTGGAGACGGCATTGGTGTCGATTTTGTTCACTTTAACAATTGGGTGATTCTTTTCCTCTCCCAAAAGGGGCATATCCACATCGCCGTCAGCGTACGGCTGCCAACTTCCTAATGAATTGGAAAATCTACTGTTTCCTTTAAATATATGCAGTGCTTCCAAAGTTTTCACGGGTGGATCATTGGTCGGTACCAGCACAACCTGCCTCGTAGACGAACTAAGGGTCAACTCAACAGACTGTATTATAGTTTTCGTAACCGTGTCTTGAAAAGCGGTATGAATCACAAAAGGAGAGTTTTGAGGGACTGCTAAAAAGAATGGTTTATGAGAAACCAATTCATCTTTAGAAGAAGTTTGTCTTTTCAAAGGATTAAAATCAAACACTTGAATTCTTATCATTGTTAACGGTAGAAGTGGATGCTTGGCGATATAACTGTGGCATAAGTAAACTTTTGACAAATGTGTCATCAATTCATCTAAAAATAACTGTGCTTCGATTGTTATAATCAACTCTTCCCCCGTGAGTGGTACCTTGGCCATAGAGCTCGTCCAACCTGATGTTCCCATGGACGAAGCAGAAGGCTTTTTTATAATTAGCTGTGTATCGATTTGACTTAATTGTAGCAGATTCAAGCCATCTGGCCAGTACTCTACCAAGATCTTGTCTATGAGTTTTTTTTTTGTTATGTTAGATTCCGTGAACAGATCGACTTCAGATCCTATACTCTGTTTTGGCTTCGTGGCAGGCCACCTACTCCATATTTTGACCAGATCCAGAAGGGGTTTTAGAGAAAGCCGATTGAGAAGCCTGGAGTTTTGCTCTGCCAACCTCGGAGGAATGTAGCTGTTCGAAATGACCTGGGAAGCAGCGGTGTCCATCTCAGCTAGAGGAGGTTTGTTTAGCACTTCTGATGGAAGCTCATCGCACCGCGAAAGAAGTAAAGGAAAAAAAAATTTGGGAAGAAAAAATTAATTCAGTTTGTCTACAGAACACAACCACCCCATGAGCGATCCGAATAAAGAAGGAAAGGTGGATAAGAATACCCTCTTTGTGAGAGGAATTCCTACAAATGCTTCCAAAGATCAGCTTTCCGATTTCTTCTCCGAGTTTGCACCTGTCAAGCACGCAATCATTGTCACAGACAAAGCTGAGGATTCCAAAGGGTTTGGATTTGTCTCTTTTACTTCCGAAGATGACGCCGTTTTGGCTCTTGCAGGGGCCAAGGCAAAGAAGTTTAATAAGGTTCTCCTGAAGGTTGATATTGCCAAAAGAAGAGAAAGAAAAGAGAAGAAGGCTAGTGGAGAAATTGCTCGTGAAAAGACCAAGTTCGATAAAGAATCGATTGAGAAAAGAAGACCTCGTCTAATCGTCAGAAATCTACCATGGTCTGTTAGAAGTACAGATGACTTGAAGGAAGTTTTTGAAAAGTTTGGTAATGTTGTGGACGTGATAATTCCTAGAAAAGCCGGGGGTAGAATGAGTGGATTTGCATTTGTTACGATGAGAAAACAATCTGGTGCCGAGGCAGCGGTTGCAGGGTCAAAAGATCTGAAAATTGATGGTAGGGAAGTTAGTGTAGAACTGGCATTAGAGAAAGAAAAGTTTTTGGAGAAGAAAAAGTCTGAAAAGAAGGAGAGTGACGATGAAGAGGAAGAAGATGAAGATGAAGATGATGAAGAATTAGATGAAGAGGAAGACGAAGATGAAGACGACGAGGATGATGAAAACCGTAAACCCCAAAACAGACAAACACCATACTGTATTTTCATCCGTAATCTTCCTTACGACGCCTCGGAGGAAACACTTCAAGAACATTTTGAGAAGTTTGGTCCCATCAAGTATGCTCTACCAGTTGTTGATCATAATACAGGACAAGCTAAAGGTACTGGTTTTGTTGCTTTTAAGGACCCTCAAGATTATGAAGACTGTCTTTTGAATGCTCCTAAACCAACATCCAACTCTGTACTTCTTCCTGATGAAGTTTCTCCTTTATATGTTTACCAAGGAAGAGTGTTGTCTATTGCACCTGCTGTTGATCGAGATAGTGCTGGAAAACTAATGGAGAGAAATGAGAAGAAGCGTAAGGAAGCACTTGGAAAAGGTGAAAAAGACAAGAGAAACATTTACTTGTTGCATGAAGGTAGAATCTCCGAAAACTCTGTCTTGGCTAACTTATTGACCCCTGCAGACCTCAAGGCCAGAGAAGAATCATATAAACTTCGAGTACAGCAGCTGAACAAAAATCCAACATTACATCTATCGTTAACCAGATTAGCAATCAGGAACTTGCCTCGTGCCATGACTGAAAAATCGTTAAAAGCTTTAGGTAGAAAGGCCATCGTCGAATTTGCTACCGAATTGAGACAGGGAAAACGTAATCCATTCAGTAAAGAGGAACTGGTTAGGTCCTCTAAGCATCGATTTGAGATGGAAGGTGGTAACTTCCAAGAATTACTTGATGAAGCCACTACTGGACATGCTTCTGTAACTCTTCAGAAAAAGAATAAGAAGAAGGGTGTCGTTCTACAGTCAAAGATTATCACCGAAGTCAAGGGTACTGGTGAACAAGGTAGGTCTAGAGGTTATGGGTTCTTGGAGTATAGAGATCATAAGCATGCTCTAATGGGGCTAAGATGGCTGAATGCACATTTAGTAACCCCAGAGGAAATTTTTGAAGGTTTGAATGAGGAAGAGAAGAAATCAATCAACATGGAAGGATTTTCCAAGAGAAGACTGATTGTTGAGTTTGCAATTGAAAACGCTCAAGTTGTTAGAAGAAGAAAAGAGAAAGCAATCAATTTCAGAAAGGAATCCTTAAAGAGAAAGGCCGATGAAATGAAAAAGACAGATGAAGAGTTAAAGGCTGAAGCTAAAAAGGCCGAGGAAGATAAGAAGGCCGAAGATGTCAGACAAATCATTGCAGACAAACGAAGGAGAAAGAAGCGTCAAAAGAATTAAAGGTCAGTGTGAAAACTTGTATATTAGATAGGTAGTTTCGTTTCTTGAGATATTAATGCCCTCTTGGACTTCTATTAGATAATGCCATGGTGTTTTCAACCCATCCTTCTGCTCCGCCCTCCATGGCAAGGATATCATATATCGACTTGAAAGGCCCATCGGTCTCGGGGTTCAAACAATCAAAACCGATTAAAGCAGCATTTCTTGTGCTAGGAATTCGAAGCATCTCCTTCTCTACCTTCCATCCAACTTGGGTTGCAAGATCCTCTACGTGGTCAACCAAACCAGCGTATGAAGAAGATGACTGGAAGGAGGTTGGTTGGATTTTGTCAAGGCACTTACCCTTACGAGGAGTGAACCTAGCTTTAGATCCATCCAATGCATGCGAACAACAGGGGATAACCAGAAAGGGGAATCTCAGCAAAGGTATCCAACAAGTAAGTTCATCAGAATGATTACCAATTAAAAATGTGTTTGGGGGAAATTCAACAGTATTCACATGAGGCGACTCCAATAACGCAGCACTGGAGTAGTATGCCATTATTGGTACATTGGAATCAATCAGTGATCTGTTGTTAGTATCGTGAATATGTTTTAATGGCACAGGCACCTGGAAAATGCACCCATTGTCAGTAAGATAGGGGTTCATAGCACTCATTGCTGGATGTGGACGAAGCAACACACTGGGAATGATAACTTGCTCTAGTAGGTTATCTTGAACTGATTCCGGATACGAATCCCACGACTTTCTACGACGTGCGTCAATTCCCATTCCTTGATATCCCTCCATAATGAGAATGTACACCAGCAGACCATTACCACAGCCAAGGTCTCTGAATTGAAAAGACTCTTTCGAAGGATATCTTTGATCCCAGAGTTCAATTAAAAATGCTGCTATGGCCAAGTCTTCAAAGACGTGTTTTCTTGGATCTGTCGATTCTTTCCAGTTGTCCACAAGGTTCTTTGAATATTTTCTCTTCAAAGAAATATATCTGTTTTGGAAATCTTCTTTGGGGACAATCAAGTCATGGTTGACTCGCTTTTCGTAACCAGACATGACTCCTTCAGAGTGTTTTTTACATGTCTTTAATAGACGATAGGCAGTCCTTACCGGTCGGTCTATTGGTTTCCATTTTTGGACTTCATCGATATCAAATGGAAGGTAATGCACAGAGAGAATACCCTTATCAAAGAATAATGCGATGGCTTTGACAGATGGTAAATAGAACGGGATATCGTCTGGGTTATCCAAGTGAGCGACATACACGATAAGAGATTGCGTGACTTTATCATCATCGCCCAACGAGTCCTGTAGTAGCAGGCACGTTTGGTTAATTATGCAATCTTTGAAAGGATTCCTAGGGATTATGCGACGTACAATTTCCAAAGCGGGGGTCAACTTTAGGTCCGAATTAAGTGGTATTGTTCTAATGGAAGTATCATCAATATTCTTGGTCAAGACTGAGTTGTCGTTGTTCTCCATATTCGGTAAATCTATACTACCACTTGACTTGTCCACAAAAGAGTTTTTGATGTAGTCTTTTTCTATCAGAATATCTGCTCGGAGGATGACAGTTGAGTTGATATTTGGTTCCCTGATGAGGTTAAGCATTGCCTTTTTGAAATGTTTAGTGGTGAAACCGACCTTCGTTTCAAATAATCCATGCCATTCTTTTCCCAGGAGGGATTCTCCAGCGGAAATATTAGGTATCTCGTCTGGTTTCAGGTTTTCCATGGTACTGAAATTTTTTTTTTCCCTAGTAAGATCGGAAGGTTTTGATATTCAGCCGCGAGTCTTCGGGAGGAAGTGAGGAGAATTAGTCAACTGTCACAGGGAGTAGGCGAAGAAGGATGTGGAAGCCAAAGCAACGTGGAAGGGAGGTGGAAGTGTAGCAGCAGCCCAAAGATCTTTTCTGTAAGTTACGATAGTGAGCACTCAGAAATGATCACTTGATAGGACGACATTCTCTCGCCCCTTAGGAGCGCTAGGCGCAATGGTGAGTCTCACCCGAGATCTCTGGGGCATTGAGACTCATTTGGGTCGCGATTTACATATTTAGTCCAGTTTTGCAACGACCTATCCAACTCAACAACCACGGCAATGTCATCATCACAGTAAGTTTTCCCGTCACCATCTATGCGCGTGTATCAATTGAATACTAACCCATTAGGTTTCAACAGTAAGTCTTCGTTCTGCCCTATTTTGCCCTTTTAGTACCCCTTTATACCCCGTAGTGATACTAACCCTTGAAGATTGGAGAAACTCGGAGAAGGAACATATGCCACCGTCTACAAAGGTCGCAATAAAACGAATGGAACGCTCGTGGCTTTGAAGGAAATTCGCTTGGATTCTGAGGAGGGTACACCTTCCACAGCGATTAGAGAAATCTCATTGATGAAAGAGCTAAAACATGACAATATTGTTGATCTCTACGACGTTATCCACACAGAAAACAAGTTGACATTGGTTTTTGAATACATGGATCAAGATCTAAAAAAGTATATGGACACTCATGGCGATAGTAGTGGGGCTCTGGAGCCTCAGGTTATCAAGTCTTTTATGTTTCAACTTCTAAAAGGAGTCATGTTTTGTCATGACAATCGCGTGCTTCACAGGGACTTGAAGCCACAGAATCTACTGATTAATTCCAAGGGAGAGTTGAAGTTAGGAGACTTTGGCCTTGGAAGAGCGTTTGGAATCCCAGTGAACACATTTTCTCACGAGGTGGTTACGCTTTGGTACAGAGCACCTGATGTTTTGTTGGGATCCAACAACTACTCTACCGGAATTGACATGTGGTCATGCGGTTGTATCCTAGCTGAAATGGTCACCGGGAAACCTCTGTTCCCAGGAGAGTCCAACGAAAGTCAATTGACCAAGATATTTAGACTTATGGGTACACCCAACGAGCACACTTGGCCAGGAGTTTCCAACTATCCGCACTACAAGGCGGACTTCCCCGTATATGTTCCACAAGATCTAGGAACTATTTTGCCCAAAATAGAACCGTTAGCTTTGAATCTGCTGACCAACCTTCTACAACTTCGACCAGAAGCACGTATCAGTGCTCGCCAGGCCCTACAACATCCCTATTTCAGAGAATACGTTTAAAATGATTGTACCGCTATAGAGTGTGGGGTTCGAAGCCAAGTTTTGTCACATATTCAAGTAACCGTGAATCCTCTTCATCCCTCAGGAAGTGCCAAAGTTGTTCGTTATCCCAGATGCGAAGGTTCCAACCTATGATATTACTGTATGTTTCCAGTTGATTGTGCTCTCTAGCTGCAACTTTCATCTTTTCTGTTCTCAAATAGACCTCATTCAAAAGGTACTCAAAGACTTCGTTTTGGCGATGATCTAGGGCGATTATTAGTGGGGATATGGTGTCCAGCACCATGTATGAATGATTTTCAAATGTCGTCATCTTGCAATGGGGCGATGACTCGATTAGAGTTTTTGCATATTTAGCAAGAGTTACTGCGTTGATTTTAGTTTGTTTGTTGCCGAGCAACGTATTGAGTGCAAATTCCATGTTTCGAACTCCTCCAAATAATCTCATCAATCTGCATAATTTTTCAGATATATTAGCTTCGTAAGACAGTTGGGCCTCCAGGTGGAAAAGCAATGAGTAATCATCAGGATTTTCAATAGAAGAAACGTTGAATTTATCAATGACCTCTAGCAGTAGTGATAGAGTCATGAACTTGTAGTTGCAGACTTTGGCGTCCAGTGTAGACGCTGAGTTCTTGTCAGAATCTGGATCGCATTTCTGGCTTATAAAACTCTTGGATATAACTTCGTAGATCAAAAACGCCTTCTGTTCCTCGGGTACTGAGTTCAAGTTGAGAGTATCGTACAGATGACGATTCAGGGCATATAGTGGGGCTAACTTACTGAAAGAAAACACCTCATAGATCAATTCAGCAGGAAGGTCTTCGAAAACAAGCTTTCTCCTCTTCTGCTTGGGTGCTTCAGCAGCATATTTCTTGACCCGTTTATGAGCTCTTCCAGGGATCAGGAACCCCATCAGGGCAGTTATTTAAGCTTTAATGTTTTTATTTTTCTGCTCTGGTTTTTTTTTTCCTCGGAGTAAATAGCGAGCAAGTTTCATCTCGTTATTTCCTACACGTTCGTCTTTGCAACTGAAGTAATGGTTCATAGAGGGTTCAAAGGCTTGAGAGCGGTGTCAATTTTGGCTGTTGCCTCTTTGGTTATGTATGGAATTGTCACAATGTTAGATGGAAGCGGTGCAAGAAGTTACCAACCACCTTATGTCAACCACTTCCAAGACCCACTGTATCATTCTGGGAATAACTACAACAGAGAAAATGCCACCTTTGTCACGCTTTGCAGAAACTCGGATCTCTACTCCATCATTCAATCGATAAAGAAAGTGGAGGACAGATTCAACAGTAAGTTTGCGTATGATTGGGTTTTCCTGAACGAAGAGCCATTCACAGAAGAGTTCAAAGAGAGAACAAGCGTGTTAATCAGCGGTGAAGCGAAGTACGGATTGATCCCTAAGGAGCACTGGTCTTATCCGGATTACATTGACTTGGAGAGAGCTGCAGAGTCAAGAAGGCAGCTTGAATCCGAGGGAGTCGTATACGGCGGTCTGGAAAGTTACAGACACATGTGCCGATTCAATTCAGGCTTCTTTTATAAACACCCGTTGATGCTGGACTATCGATACTATTGGAGAGTGGAGCCTGATATCGAGATCTTGTGTGATGTTGAAACCGACCTGTTTAGATACATGCGAGAGAATAACAAGACGTATGGGTTCACCATTTCGATTCATGAGTTTGAAAAGACCATACCGACACTATGGGAGACAACCAAGGAGTTCATGAAGAAAAATCCCGACGTTGTGGCTGAAAATAACCTGTTGAGATTTGTTTCCAATGATCATGGTGAAACCTACAATCTGTGCCATTTCTGGTCCAACTTTGAGGTAGCAGACATGGATTTTTGGAGATCTGACGTTTACGAGAGGTATTTCAAGTACCTCGATGAAACGGGCAAATTTTTCTATGAACGGTGGGGAGATGCCCCTGTTCATTCCCTTGCCGTCTCGTTATTTTTACCGAAAGAAGAAATTCACTTTTTCAATGAAGTCGGTTACAAGCACAGTGTGTACTCGATGTGTCCGATTGATAAAGAGATATGGAAGAACCGTAAATGCTACTGTGATCCTGAATCAGACTTTACTTTCAGGGGATACTCATGTGGAAAACAGTACTACAAAGCTGCAGGCTTGCAAAGACCTTCCAACTGGAGAAGCTACACCTAGAATGTACGAAGAAACTGACAGCACATGATTAAGAGACCATTTACCGTTTTCTTCGGGTTTGTGGATGCAAACTCTACGGATATGATATTTGTATAGGACACCTACCAGTAAGTCCTGCTTAAAACTCCACGATTGGAATTCTACGCTGGAATAATGTATGAGAAGACAATAGAATCTGCACCTCGCAACGTCAAAACAATAGCGTCTGGTGTTTGGAACCCAATTGGTTGACTGAGTCCACCTCCGCACACAGCAATTTTCTTTCGAGCAGGAGGACTATATTTCTACCCGCGTTCGACATTTTCTTTCCTTCTCAATAATCAAACAACAGGATAGACCAACCAGTATAATGGCAGGTGCAACTAGGATCAATCCAAGAGTAGTGCGATTTGCTATTTTTGCATCCATCCTGGTATTGTTAGGATTTATTCTATCAAAGGGATCTTCGACCTCTTACTCTCTTCCTTCGGGATTTACCACTGACACGTCACAGCCAGGATCAGCTGGCTCAACTCCTCACCAGGCGAACTCGAAACCTGCCTCCAGCTACAACGCAGTTACTGAGTTGAAGAAGACCTACGATACTGGTAACAATGAAAAGGCCACTTTCATCTCTCTTGCCAGAAATAGTGACTTGTACAGCTTGGCTGGTTCTATTAGACATATTGAAGATCGATTCAACCACAAGTTCCACTATGATTGGGTCTTCTTGAACGATGAAGAGTTCAGCGAGGAATTCAAGCGCGTCGCATCTTCTCTGGTTTCCGGAAATGCCAAGTTTGGTTTGATTCCAAAGGAACATTGGTCTTTCCCAGAGTGGATCGACAAGGAGCGTGCTGCCAAGACCAGAAAGGATATGGCCGCTAAGAAGGTCATTTACGGTGACTCTATTTCCTACAGACACATGTGTCGTTTCGAATCGGGTTTCTTCTTCAGACACGAATTGTTGCAAGATTATGATTGGTACTGGCGTGTGGAGCCTGATATCAAGATTTTCTGTGATATCGACTACGACGTTTTCAAGTTCATGAAGGATAACAATAAGATGTACGGTTTTACTATCTCTTTGCCTGAATACCAGGCCACTATTGAGACTCTATGGGAGACCACGCGTCAATTCATGAAGGAGAACCCTCAATATATGCCTGAGGACAACATGTTGGACTTTATTTCTGATGACGATGGGTTATCTTATAATGGATGTCATTTCTGGTCCAATTTTGAGGTGGGTTCTCTTAATTTCTGGCGTTCCGAGGCCTATATGAAGTATTTCGAACACTTGGATAAGGCTGGTGGATTCTTCTACGAGCGTTGGGGAGATGCTCCTGTGCACTCAATTGCCGCTTCTCTGTTTTTGCATCGTGATCAAATTCACTTCTTCGATGATGTCGGATATTTCCACAATCCATTCAACAACTGTCCTGTTGACCGCGATGTCAGACTTGGTAAGAAATGTATGTGTAACCCCAAGGATGACTTTACATGGAAAGGATACTCTTGTGTACCAGAGTTCTTCACTGTGAACAATATGAAAAGACCCAACGGTTGGGAAGCTTTTGCTGACTAGATTCAGTCTTACCTGTGATCTTTATATAAGGTGCGCGATAGTGCTATCTAGAAAAATGTATAGTTTGAACCAACTTGAACTCGACTTCACTTTTGCACGTAACTTGGATTGAAAAACTCTTCGGAGCTTCTATTTTCTACTGTTTCTTTGAATTGCCTTGCTTATGCAGATAATCAAGCTTCCGTGGCTGTGCCACCAAGAAGAGCAGAGGAAGTTTGAGGTTTACACTGTCTCTGTCTCTGCTGATGGAAAAAGACTAGCCTCTGGGGGGTTGGATGGTAAGATCAAAATTTGGTCCATGGAATCTATTTACCAGTATAAAAGGAAGGACAAGGAGAATGATCTCCGGTACTTGAAAGGTCCAATTGAATCAGATGGGTCCCAAAAGCCGTCAGAAATTAACGAAAATATCTGTCGTCCCTTATGTTCCATGTCGAGGCACACAGGGGCCGTCACTTGTCTTCGCTTTTCTCCAAACAACAGGTTCCTGGCTTCAGGCTCAGATGACAAAATAGTGTTGATTTGGGAAAAAGATGAAGAGTATGAGTACGATCCTTCCGTGATGGAGGGCATAAACCCTTTGTTTTCGAATGGATCATCTACCGATCAAATGGATATGGAGCGCTGGACTGCTCGTAAAAGGTTAGTGGCCCACGACAATGACATCCAGGACATGGCCTGGGCCCCTGACGGCAGCATCTTTGTCACCGTGGGTTTGGATAGGTCGATCATTATATGGAATGGACAAACATTTGAAAAGATGAAAAGATATGACATTCACAATTCCCATGTTAAAGGTATTGTTTTCGACCCAGCAAACAAATATTTCATTACATCGTCTGATGACAGAACGTGTCGTGTATTCAGATATCACAAAACTTCACCCACTGAGATGATATTCAGTGTGGAACATATAATTACGGAACCGTTCACAAAGTCTCCCATGACCACTTACTTTCGAAGATTATCCTGGTCCCCTGATGGCTTGAATATCGCTATTCCCAATGCAACGAATGGCCCTGTTTCGTCCGTGGCAATTGTAAATAGAGGGACTTGGGAATCTGACATTAGTTTAATAGGCCACGATTCTCCTTGTGAAGTTGTATCATTTTGTCCCCGACTATTCGAAGTGGCTACGTCCAAAAAAGAGAAGCAATTATGCTCTGTTTTAGCAACAGGTGGCCAAGACAAAACACTTGCAATTTGGAACACCGCTCGTGCGAAGCCACTAGTTGTCATCCACGATATTGTTTATAAGGCAATCACGGATCTATGTTGGACACCAGACGGTGATGTTTTGACAATCAGTTCCCTAGATGGTACAATAACAGTTGTAATATTTGAAACTAATGATCTGGGAACTAAAACTCCATTAGAACGGAACCAAGAGCAGCTTGAGATTTATGGAGGAGAAAGAGAAGGCATGGTATACCCTGAAAGCGTAGAGCAATTGAAACTTGAAGAAAAAAGCCATAATGCCCAGCTGCTATTGAAAAACCCTCATCTTGACCAAATGATGGAGACCAGAATACCCGAGACTGCAGTTAGAACGACCCTACAGCATAAAGTCGTCAAGTCGAAAAAGGTTAATAATATAAACGTTTTAAAGACCCAGAAAGTTACCATGAAGAATGGTAAGAAAAGAGTCTCACCATTGCTATTGACTTCAAGTTCGTCCACCAGTAATAGGTTCATACCTATACCCAGCAAAGAACGAGAAAACCTGTCCAGCAACCTACTATCAAAAAACACTTATAAATATCCCAAAAATGGTCTGCCGTCGTTGACAACATCTTTAAGACCAAATGTTGAGTTTCAGACACAGAAAGAGGGCTCAATTTCTCAAGAAGAGGACATCAATATTGACCAAATTGAACATCATCAAAATGAGATGAACTCAGCCCCTAAAGCCTCTAGCTCTTCTGTTTCACTGAAAAAGAAAAGAGAGCTGGCTTTCCCAGAGTTTATGCGTCCTGCTATACGATCGATTGTAACCGTTTTCCCCGACATAAAGTTTCAACCCAAGGTCTTTGTTGCCCTGGGGGCGCCCAGCTATGAAACTGATATCGAAACGGATGAAAAAACGGAAGTATCAACGTCTATAGAAATTCGCAGCGAAGTGGAGCCCAAAGATTTGGGTCTATCTAAAGTCTTCTCCAATGACACCAATGGCAATAGAAGATTTGAGCTGATATTTCAGAAAAACCTCAATAATGCCATACCCACATCAGATAAGCAGTGGGTTTTGTCTAGTGACACAGGATCAATAATTATAGTCTCCTCAGCAGGAAGAATAATATCGCCAATTCTAGAAGTTGGAGCATCCGTTTGTGTTTTACGATCTTACAAAGATTATCTATTGGCCATAACCTGTGAAGGAACATGTTTCTCGTGGAATCTAAATAAGCAGGAATGTGTTCTGAACAGTGTATCTTTAGCACCCATAGTCAACTCACAGATGCTAGTTAAGAAAGTGGGAGACGCAAGAAGTTACTCTGTTGTATCTGCCGGAGGCGACAAAAACCCATTACCCCAGATTCTAGACTGCGAGCTAACCCAAAATGGACATCCAGTTGTGGCTCTTAGCACGAAAGAAATCTACTCTTACTCAACGAAAATGAGATGCTGGATTCAACTGGTTGAGCCCAAATATCTTGAACTACTGGGTGCTGACAATGAGCTCTTCGAATGTGTGGAGTCACTTGAAGGTCCAATTGGAATGCTATTATATAGATTGGTGGATGAGTTTTATCATGACAACCAGGCAAGGGAGAACCTTAAGCTGTACAATAGACGAGTGCTGGAGGATTTAGCAAACGCGCTGGAGCAATTAGGCGAAGATGCTTCCCCATTGATAGAGAAATTGAATGAACCACCAAAGTGATGAGCTTCTACTGGTCCCTTTTTTTCGTTTTCAGCGTTTCTTTTTTTTTTTTTTGTTTTTTCAGTTGAGCCAGACCGCGCTAAAGAATGCCAATTACCAAATCGGGCAACTGTGAGACAGTGGTAAAAAATTTATGCCTGCAAAATTAGATGTACCGATTACGTGAAACTCGTCTTGTAGTGACCTTATAGAACCAGCTACCTTGGTAGCTCTACGTATGAATAGCCACGTCCTTTTTCCACTGCTCTTTTTTCCCGTAGGTTAATCTGTTTGGCTTCAAGTTCCAGACGTTTCCCTTGAGAAGCTCCCTTATTTTGAGTCATGAGCCGCACAGATTATCGTCCAAAATTGACAAAATCTTCTGGCAAAAAAAGTATAAAAGGAGAAAGAGGCTCACCATTTTTCCAAGCAGAAAGTATATCTTTTTAATTGAAGACTTTTTTATAACTACGCAATGTCTAAAGGAAAAGTTTGTTTGGCTTACTCCGGTGGTTTAGATACCTCCATTATCCTGGCTTGGTTGCTGGAACAGGGCTATGAAGTCGTTGCCTTCTTGGCCAACATTGGTCAGGAGGAAGACTTTGAGGCCGCTAGAGAGAAGGCCCTGAAGATCGGTGCTACGAAGTTCATTGTTAGTGACGTCAGAAAGGAGTTCGTCGAGGAAGTGCTGTTCCCAGCCGTTCAAGTTAACGCTATCTACGAGAACGTCTACTTGTTGGGTACCTCTTTGGCCAGACCTGTCATTGCTAAGGCTCAAATAGAAGTCGCTGAGCAAGAGGGTTGTTTTGCCGTTGCCCACGGTTGTACCGGTAAGGGTAACGACCAAGTCAGATTCGAGCTTTCTTTCTACGCTTTGAAGCCAGATGTTGTCTGTATTGCTCCATGGAGAGACCCAGCATTCTTTGAAAGATTTGCTGGAAGAAATGACTTGCTGAACTACGCCGCTGAGAAGGGTATCCCAGTTGCTCAGACTAAGGCCAAGCCATGGTCGACTGATGAGAACATGGCTCATATCTCTTTCGAGGCCGGTATTTTGGAAGACCCAAACACTACTCCTCCAAAGGACATGTGGAAGCTTACTGTTGACCCAGAAGACGCTCCAGACAAGCCTGAGTTCTTTGACGTTCACTTTGAGAAGGGTAAGCCTGTCAAATTGGTTTTGGAAGACAAAACTGAGGTCACTGACCCAGTTGAGATCTTCTTGACTGCTAATGCCATTGCCAGAAGAAACGGTGTTGGTAGAATTGACATTGTTGAGAACAGATTCATTGGAATCAAGTCCAGAGGTTGTTACGAGACTCCAGGTTTGACCTTGTTGAGAACTACTCACATTGATTTGGAAGGTTTGACCGTTGACCGTGAAGTCAGATCTATTAGAGACACATTCGTTACCCCAACCTACTCTAAATTGTTATACAACGGTTTGTATTTCACTCCAGAGTGTGAGTACGTCAGATCTATGATCCAGCCTTCCCAAAACACTGTTAACGGTGTTGTCAGAGCAAAGGCTTACAAGGGTTGTGTGTACAACTTAGGAAGATACTCCGAGACTGAGAAGCTATATGACGCTACCGAATCTTCTATGGATGAGCTGACCGGATTCCACCCTCAAGAAGCTGGAGGATTCATCACCACACAGGCCATCAGAATCAAGAAGTATGGAGAAAGTGTTAGAGAGAAGGGAAACTTTTTGGAACTTTAGATAGAGTAAAAGGATAGTTGTACAATTATATATACGAGTAAAAATCATTATAAGAAGTATTCGTTTCGTTGATTCTTAACTGGATTCATTTTCTGGGTGTCATCAGGGACAGCGCTGAATATCTTGAAGTTTACGTCGAGTTCGTCATCGACATTCATCACACTGGCCACGTTTCCGCATCTGTAACAGTAATTAGGGGCCGACCACACAGTGACGACATCTTTTTCTTTGAAATGGTACCTGAATCCCTCCATGACCAATTGATGAGCTCTAGCAATGAGTTGCAAGTTATTAATGTGGTTAAACTCACGTGCTACTCGAGCACCAAATAACCAACCAGCTCCACGAGGAGAAACAGCCCAACTGTCGACCTCATCTGGGTCAGACCATACCAAGTCACAAAAGCCTCCCTCATGAGGGACCTCTTGCGCTCGGCTGAGGACTCTAATTTGATCTAGCATGCGGATATCGGGTGAAAGACCACCATGTATACACAGAATTTTACCGTCGATGATGGCACTCAGAGTCAGAAAGTCAAACACCTGACAACAATACTTCCAGACCGTGGTGGAACCATATTTATTGAGACATTCCTCGTAAAACCCATAAACCTGCGTAATCTGTCTAGATTCGTGGTTTCCTCGCACCAACGTGATGTGTTGTGGGAACTTGATCTTCAAAATCATTAGTAATGTAAAAGTCTCCAAGGAGAAGTAACCTCTATCAACGTAGTCACCAAGAAAGATGTAGTTCTGTTTGATTCCGTTGGAGGAGGATCCTGGGAAGCCGCCACTGATTTTGAAGAGTTCCAGCAGATCGTGAAACTGGCCGTGGATATCTCCACACACCGTCACAGGACTCTGAACTGGCTGTATATTGGATTCTTCCATCAGCAAATCCTTCACTCGTTCGCAAAGATGCTTCATGTCGTTCTCACTCAAAGCCTTGCAGCTCTTGACTTCTTCGAACCATTGATCTGGTCCTCTTTCTGGCATAATTGGAGTCTATGATATTTCTGTAGTAGTTTGAGCTGTAATAAAAATATAATAATGGAGAGTAAAAAAGTGAGTAGCTTTTAGGAGTTTGGGATTGATACCCCAGGGTGGTTCTTATGAGTATGAAAAGGTAGATACGCTTTTAATGAAAACACCAATCTATAGTACTTTGTGGTCTCTGAGTAACTGGGATGTCTAACTTTTGAGAGGTTTGCCGTTAATTTGGGATAGTAGTGCGCGACCAAACAACGGCCAGTCAGAAGTGCTCGAAGAAGACTTGCTAGTGAGCCCTGAAGTTCGTTACACTTTTACTTTGCGGACAGCCGTTGGCCCGCTAATAAAGTTTCTCTCTGGATCCAGTCACAGTGCGATATTGTAGTGGATGCGGACAATGCAAGGGTTTACTCTCTTTGTATGCTTCGCTTCTCCCAGAAGCGAAATGGTCTGACCTACGCGAGAGGTACAGCGGGTGAACGACCGGGATTACTTGCTACTATGTTACTCTCCCGGACGCCAACAACCCTGGAGATAAACTTACTTCCTCCCGAGCCCTATATATTTGCATCTTGATGTGCGATTGTTTTATCTTCGGAAATAGTATTCTGCGAAAACTGCACCCCTAGTTCCTGTTCGCACCATACACTTCCTAATCTTCCTTGCTCGTACTTGGTGCATCTGCATCCTGTCAAAATGAAAACACATTCTTCTTCCCAAAAATTGTCGACGAAGATGCCAGGAACGAAGAACGGCGATTCCAATGACGGGGCCCTCAGCTTTCTTGCTAAGAGAACCAAAGAGCACCCAATGCATCTGTCGAGTGAGGAGACTGCGATCCTTGACACCGCATTTCCTAAGGAAGATGACAACGATGACAACCTGTTCGCCCACAATTACGACGACTCGCAGGACGGCATCACAAGGTACAAACAATTGCAGAGAGGGCAGAGTTGGCCAAATAACAAAACGAAAAAGAAAAGGAGATTTGCTCCGCTGCACATCCCCCTCCACAGGAGATTAGAAACTCTAGTTATGCTGTGGCATACAGTTACAATTCCAGTCTTGACATCACTGTTTTTCGTTTTGTGCACAATTCCCATGTTGTGGCCTTTTATAATTGTTTACCTGGTGTTCTTTTACATCGACGACAATTCTCCAAGTAATGGGAAATCTGCGGATCGGAGAGTCGAATGGTTCCGGAATTCGGTTATCTGGAAGCATTTTGTCAATTATTCGCCTATCTCTGTGTATAAAACTGTGGATTTGAAACCGACCTTCACCAAGAAGGAGATCGAAGTTACTTTACCAAGGTATCACCAGATAACCACCCATTTCCCAAATTTTATTCAGAAATACATACCAAAACACAAAGTTACCATAGAGAAGGAAGTCAAAACGGGGCCACGATACATATTTGGATACCACCCTCATGGTGTCTTCTCTCTAGGTATCACGGGAGGATTTGCTACCAATGGTTGCAATATCAACGAGTTGTTGCCAGGAATTAGAATATTTCTGCTGACACTCGTGACCCAATTCAAGCTTCCTCTAATGAGAGACTACTTAATGATGTTAGGAATCTCTTCCGTCTCCAAGCGTAATGTGATTGCATTGATAAAGAAGAACCAATCGGTTTGTATTGTCATCGGAGGAGCTTCCGAATCTCTATTGTCTAAACCACATACGAATGACATTGTTTTGAAAAAAAGAAAGGGATTTGTGAAGGTCGCACTAGAGCTGGGTGACATTCAATTAGTCCCTGTCTTTGGTTTTGGCGAAACCAACGTCTTCAATGTGTTTGATCCAAGGGTTTCTGGAAAATCCTACGCAGAACTGAACTACGTACAGAGAAAGATGTGTGGCTTCCAGCTATGGTTGAAGCAAAACTTTGGCTTTACCATTCCATTTTTTCACGCTAGAGGTGTTTTTAATTATGACTTTGGTCTCTTGCCGTACCGGAGACCTATCGATTTGGTAATCGGTAGACCCATCGAGATTCCTTACATCAAGTCACCGACCCAGGAGCAAATTGACCACTACCATTCTTTATATGTTGAAGAATTGAAACGAGTATTTGAGCAAAACAAGGAGAGATTCAATGCTGGGTCTATGGAGCTGCGAATCGTTGAGTGAAGCTACTCATCAGTGGTAAGTGTTATGTAAGATTTGACGAGTATGTATGCATGTACTTGTAATTATTTAAAATATCGCGTCAAGTACCATTTACCATAAAATTACATAGTGGTGTTTGCCGACCATCTTGAGAAAGGATGTTCAGATCGCTGAACCCCCGGCAGTATGAGGCAGTCACCGCAGATATTCATCAACCCCTGCAGATAATTGCTGGTCCTGGTACAGGTAAGACCAAGGTATTGACTTCTAGAGTGGCCCATCTTCTAATCGACCAGAAGATTCCTCCTTCGAATATAATCGTCACGACATTCACAAAGAAGGCAGCCAATGAGATGGTGGATCGCCTGCAGAGTATATTTCTCAAGGAGAGTCTTGATCCCGGCAAATATCTAAAGGGCCTTTTAATAGGCACATTCCACTCAATCTGTGTCAAATTGCTAAGAAGATACGGGTCTCTAATTGGATTGAGCGCCAAGTTCAAGGTTGCAGACGAGCGGGACTCTAATACCGTCTTGAGCAAGGTGTTGTTCACATTGTCAGCTGATGTCACTAGACTCAAGTCTCACTCTTCCTCTGTTTCAATAGACATCTACCAAACTAACCCCAAAGAGACCGATAAATTGAATGGATACGATCTGAAAAAGGTGAAATCTCAAATCTCCAGATTGAAGTCTTTGAGTACCACCCCGCAAAATTACAGCTCAACTTCTGCAAGATCGTATGACTTGGCCGTGATTTACTCTCTATACCAGGAAAACCTGCGAAGGCACAATCTAGTGGACTTTGATGACTGTCTTTTGTACGCATTTTTACTTCTCTCAAAGACGAAACAAGAGGGAATGGGTTTACTAAAAGACCTAAAGCATGTTCTGATAGATGAGTTTCAAGATACGAACAAAATTCAAATGGAACTGCTATACCTTCTGGGCCAGTGTCCCGAGAACCAGATTTTTAAGGATAATGTTACAGTTGTGGGTGACGCTGACCAAAGTATCTACATGTTTCGGAATGCAGTAGCTTCTAATTTTGAGGCAATGGCCTCTCACTACCCAAATTGTCAGCAGGTGACTCTGGCTGAAAATTATAGATCTACCTCCAATATCCTCAACTTTTCTGAACATATCATGTCCCAACAGAAGCACAGGAAACAGAAGCAATTAAAGTCTCAAATGTCACACTTGAACGTTCCAATCGTCTACGTCAGGACTCAGAACACGTTTAAGGAAGCCGACCATATAGCTTCCGAAATAGCTAAGCTTGGTTCAATGCGCAGTCTGTTGAACAGTAACAACGATATTGCAATTCTTTTGCGGTCATCCTTCCAGTCTCGTGTTATTGAGCAGAGTTTGGTTACTAATGGCATACCCTATGAAGTTGTGCATGGAAGAGCTTTTTGGGAACTAAAGGAGATCAACGTAGCAATAGATTACTTGAGGGCAGTTGCCAACGATTCAGATAAGTTGGCCATTCTTCGGACATTGAACTGTCCTCCACGAGGAATAGGAAATAAAACTTTGCAGAAACTAGAAGAATTGATCGATAGCTCCAACTCTTCAATTATTGAAACTCTTGAATCTGCGATCAGCGATAATAGAAGTGGTCTTTTGAACGTTAAATCTAGAGCTGGCGTAAAGGAGTATGTTGAAATTATCCGAGAAAGCAATCAAATGCTTGATGTTGCACCATCAGACTGTGAAGCGATTCTGGAAGCCTGTTTTGATCAAATTGTTCGACTAACGAATTTGAAAGAAATCAAAAAAACTTCGGAAAGTTCGAAAGGATATCATGACTCAGAAAGTGCTTCAAAGGCTGTAGAAGAGAACTTGAATGAGTTCAAGCGACAATTGATTGAGTATAAGCCAATTCTTGACCAAATTATCATTAACGAAAATGATGATCAGCCACTTACTCCTAGAGAAGTCCTTTCCAATTTTTTGGATTCAATCGATTTGTATGAGACATCGAACCTTGAGAACAAAAAAGATTCAAAGAGGGGTAGAGTGACAATTTCTACAATTCATGGTGCCAAGGGATTGGAATGGCCTGTGGTGTTTATTCCAGGTTGTACCGATGGTGTGATCCCCTCCAAATGGACTCTTGAAGATGATGGCCCTGATGCGTCAACCAACATGGACGAAGATAGAAGATGTTTTTATGTTGCGTTAACACGAGCGAAGTCATTACTATATTTATCATCCTACAAAGAGAGGTTAACCCCATGGGGTGGAGAGGAATCCAATCAAGTTTCATGCTTCCTCAAACCTAGCCTTAAAGTATTTCACGATGAGCTGGTGACCTCAGTCAGCAAAATGTCTAACCAGTCTTGGAGGCATCTGTATGAGGCAATGGGAAAAGAATACAAACCATCTTCAAATATATTAACGGAATCAAATGAGCTAAGAAATCACGTTGTCTCCACAAAGGATTTCCTCAAACACAAGCAATTCGAATCACCTTTGTTAACTAAGAGTAACACCGCACCAACGTATATTCCTGATAGGTCAAACAATAAAAAGAGGAAACTAGGCGTCAGAAGACGTATTTGAAACCTCCACCTATTCAAACACAACTTTAGTCTGCTTGTCGTTGACTTTGACCAACTTTGCTAATTCTGTTGACTCAAACTTAAAATCGGGACTTGTTTCACAGAATGGATGACAGAGTAGCGATTGGGCAGTTGGCCTTTCATCAGGATCCACAGTGAAACATTTGTTGATAAAATCAATACCGTCTGGTGAAATATAGGCCTTCACTTCATCAGAAATTGGAGGTGCAGATTTTGATCTTCCTAGATTGTACATTGCGCTTATGACTTCAAAGTTGGACCAAGGACGTTTACCAGCAAACATCTCAAGTACAACACACCCTAACGACCAGACGTCAACTTTGGCACTATAACCCTGTTTTTTATCATTGACAACATTATCAATCACTTCAGGAGCCATCCAAAATATAGAACCTTGCATTGACATTTCAGCATCATTAGAGTAAATATTACGACTTCTTTTTGATATTCCAAAATCTGTTATTTTGCAAGTACCGTCTGTCTCAAGCAACAGGTTATCACCTTTCAAATCTCTATGCAAGATCCCTCGACTGTGGATATAAGCAAGTCCTTCTAATACCTGCTTAGTTAAGAACCTGATTAATTCCTCAGGGAACTTGCCAAACACTCTAAGGCACCAACCAACTGACCCACCTGCAACGTATTCTAAGAATAGCGTGTAAGTCTGTGCTCGCTGCTCAAATCCTAAATATTGAACAATGTTGTCATGGTCTAATTCACTCAGAGTATCGACTTCAGAAAGAATGGCGTCAACAACTTCCTTGAACACCGAATTGTTCTGTCCGTTTGATGGCAGATCCACTTGTTTTACAGCCATCATTTCACCAGTGGTCACATTAAGAGCCAAGAATACTTTTCCATATGTTCCTTTACCAAGCATTTCACCTCTTACCCAAGCAAACTGTTTATAGTCCCCATTGCCATCCTTCAATTTAGATAGGTGTCTTGCCTCTCCAGGCTTCATTTCGACAACTTTCCTACCCCAAAACTTAGTACTTCTCCGCCTCAGAAGACCTTCAGCCTGCTTGTTACTCACTACATTTTCTGCCAGTCTAGCTCTTGCCTTTTTAGCTTCTTGAGCAACAATTCTGATTGTCTTCACTCTGCCTCTTCCTAGCTCATTCGGACGTGCAAGATGATCTCTCGCACTTCGAACGCTGGATATTTTTCTGTGTATTTGAGGCCTTGTATTGTTAACTGGAGAGACTTCTGGAATTGGTGAATTTGGCGAAGGAGGAGGGGAAACATCATCCAAAGGTTTATCCAAATCTGTGTTCGGAAAAAAAAGTTCCAGGTTATCGTAAACAACTTCTGCAGGGGGTCTAACGGCCATACTTGGCATCCTTGCAATCTTGTCTCCCTGATCTCCTTTAGAGTCATTGGAAGCAGTTGCATTAATCGTATTTGTGTTCGAACTAGGGGGTTTTGCCCAGAAATCATCATCTTCATCTTCAGAGCATGATTCGATTGGATTACTGATATCAAAGGTTGGTAATTCTTCAAATGTGTTGCTTTCTTCTTTGAACGTATCTTGTAAATCACCCGATGAAGGATCATGAAGTGAATCAGCTTTCGCATTGAAATTTTGGTAACTGTTTCCACTCACTATACTTGAAGTGGTCAACAAGCTAGATGACCGCCTCCGAGATCCTCTTCTCTCATTTGGTAATACGGGTCTACGTTCGTGAGGGGAAGCGCCCTTGTAAGGCTTGGGAATCAGGGTATTCGAAGAACCTGGTGTAAAAGGTGATATTCGGGTTGGTTCCTCGTTTATTTTACCAACCGAATCAAGACTACGATTTGAACCAAAGCTCCAGCTTGTAGTTGATGACGGACTTCTTGGGTTTAAGACCGGCAGGTCCCTTTTTTCCTTACTTTGCAGCGGGTTTTTAGGGGGTGAATTTGGAGAGGGAGGTGGAGGTGGGTTTCGTTTTGCAACCAGTTGCCTAGTTCTTTCGTAAGGAGACTTTCGCTTCTTATCAAAGTCGACCTCCCAGTTTTTGTTTCTTATAACTCTGAATGAGTTGTTTAAATGCTCATCCTTAGCAGACTTGAATGAGAAAGATCTTTCTTTATTTGCTGGCCCCGCAGAAGTGGAGGTGGAAAGTGGAATACTTTCATTTCTCATCTCTTGACTCTCTTTAACTTTATCTTTTATGTTCAAATAATCCACAGAGTTATCCTTCGAATAAGCATGAATTGTATCAAGCAAGTATTGAGGAGTACTGGGATATCTAGAGCCTTTCTCCAATGTTCCCTCCTCAATACTCTTGAATGAGAGTGTCATCGAGGAAGCGGTGCTGGATGATACTAATTCTACTTTATCACATTTAACATAAAACTTCAAAGGTCCATTTTGAAACTTTTCAGTACGGACTTTTTCCAAGCTTTCGTCGTCTAATGCTACACCATGAACGTGGCCAAACTCTGTAAGGTGGAACGAGCTGTTCACTGCTTTGGTTAAATTCAAAGCTTTAAGTACCGCATCCTTAAACTGTTTCAGATCTTTGACCTCAGTTACGTCAACGGGTACAAAAGTAGTATCATTAAGGGTGACCAGCACGTAGTTGAAAGGATGTTTACTGTTGGTGTCATTTAGAGGCGCTGGTTTAAACTTCTCGTAGAGCTCTAAAATATCATGTTCACTCTTGGAAACCTTAAACCTCTCTTTGGAAGTTTCAATATGGTTTTTGGTTTTTTCTAAAGATTTCCTGGGTGCTTGTTTCCAGTCTTTATTCAGCAGATCAATGCTCATGGACTTTTGATGCTTTTTCCACCTGTCTTTCGTTCCTATTGGGGAAGTCGTTGATGCAGGGCTGATTGGTGATTCAGGAAGTCTGTCTCTGCTCTTATTACTTTTGGAGATTTCCTCTCCTATCTTTTTAAATTTTGTCAATAAACCTTTCTTGGATTTTACGCTGCTTTTCCTTTCAAGCTCCAGGTCATTACTAGATGCATTTGAATAAATTTTGGAGAAAAAGTTGGACTCCGAAGAGTTGCTCTTCTGATGCTTCCGAAACACATTGTAAGAAAAAGTAGATGTTGGAGAATCCGATCTAGAAGAGGAATACTCAATCGTAGAAACCGGTCTCACGGTGTTTTTAACAGACTGGCGAGTATTTGCAGTTCTTTGCGAAACGCTATGCTTGAGAGTAGAGGAAGATGATGAGGACGTGCTTAAAGGAGAAGATTTGGGTATATTTGCTGCAGACTTTGCTGGGGCAGCAGGTTGTTTAATAGAACTTTTCGAAGATTCTGGAGAGCTCTTTGTCTCAAAATTTGTTTCCTTGGACTCTTCCACTGGTGACTGAACAATTGAGTCAAATGATTCGGCAGACACGTTGCTGGCGTGAAGTTCATTAAAGTTTGTAGATGCAAGGGACAGTGTTTCACTTGTTTTTCTACCCATAGTCTTTCTCAAAAGATGAATGAATCTTGAGGGTGTCGAGTCGTTGATCGTATCCACCTCATGCGTATAAGTTTTCAGCACAGGGTAGTTTGCTAAACTAAGAAAAGATTCACCAGTCAGGTTGTGCGCTTTGATCATTGAGAGCCAGGACTCGTTGAAATTGTACAGGTTCAACCAAAATGTAATATTATTCAAGGTCCATTCTTCTGGAACATCTATGTTCCACGAGATGGACGACTGACGGGAATGAGTGGCAGTCTTCCTTATGCGACTGAGCTTCTTCGACAAATCACTATCGGTGTTTGAAGGAGAAGCACTGTTGGACAATGACTCTACGACGTGGTTGCCTGGTGAATTGTTGAAATGAGCTATGGAAGGTTGTTCTGTGAAGAAACTAAACGATTCACTGGGCTTGGGTGACTCCAAAAACCCATTCCAAGCTGTTTTTTGAGGGGTTGAAGAGTTCTGCCCATTCAATTCAAAAGAGAATCTTGATTCATCTCTAGAGTCGTCCTCTGACATGAATGACGGTGGTAAGGGTATCCTGGATGGAGTGGCAGACAAGTCCGGATTGGTTATAACATCCCCCGTTGAGCCCTTTGTAGATTGCAAATACGACACTGATGTTGTGTCGTAAGCATGATCTTGTGGATCCAAGTAGCTGTCTCTATGGGTATCCATGCTAGATCATGATAGGAAGAGGAGATTCCTCCTAGCTTTTGCTGGGGAGAAATCGAGAATTGGAAAGTGTGGATGCCAGAAGGGCCTTCCTACTGAAAAACGGTGTGACAGTTGTGATCGTTGGATTTATTATACTATTTACACATTTTTGACTCAAAAAAGTACTTTGCTGTTACATACAAGAGATTCTTCTGTTTCTCCTTCCTTCTAGTTCAACTTTAACTCGGAGATTCGAAGTATAGTAAGGTCATGCTTGACGTTGACATGACGCACATGACGTTGTCTTCTTTTCGTGATCTCTTTGGTGTACATTGGTTTCTTGGTCTTTTCAATCACCGTGGCTTTAATAGAGTATAATGAGGAATCTATAGGTGTGTCGGAATAGGTGAAGTTTCTGGAACCAATCGTAGTGACGTCGTCAAACTTTAAGACGTCGCCAACTTCGGCATTCTTCAAGCGAAAAGGCAAGATTACTTTGTCACCTTCCGTGATGAGGTAAGGTCTGTTGTGGATTCTAATTGTGGCATACAAGTCTTTTTCGAACTTCAAAGGTTGTAAGTTGGGTAGCTTGGAATTAGCTACTTGGTTTTGCTGGTTCTGCAGCAAAGAAAACTGTGTGGTAAAAGCACGGGTAGGCACTCGCTGGAAGTAGGTCTTGGTTGAGTTGAGAGCTCTTGGAAGGAGATTCATGGGGGGTAGATGGTTAAAGATTACTGAGTGGAAGGAGAAAAAAAAAAGAAAATGTTGATGCTGAAAAATGCGAGAAATACCCTAACATCAAAAACCCTCGCACTACTAAATATTTCAGTTATCAAGTGAGTGTTAAATAGAACCTATGAACCTAGTTTTTCTTTTTTGAACTCATGCTCTTCATGGTCTTGCTTCTTTGTCTCAACATGTAAGAGAAAAGCATGTAGAACCCGGGGATATAAGTAGCCAAAATAGCAATGAACAGATATTTATACCAAGCCCCAACCACAGCTTCTGCTTCATTCAGCGATTTGAAAAGCATAGTTACTTCACTTCCTACTCCGGTGGGATACAAGACGAGGAATGTATTGTAACGCAACCAGGTCAAGAACTTTGGGGGCTTGCCCTGACTGACAATGTTGAGCGCATAGTAGGCATATCTGATGATCTCGGTAATGGACCATGAGAGGCAAAGTGTGATGTAAGCCCAATGGGTGTTAGCAGGAGAATTGGGCAGAACATAGAAGACACCCCAAACAACTAGTAGTCTGGATGCAACCTGGACTGCTGTGGTGAACACTGGGGAACGAACGTTTCCTACAAGTGAATTGTAGACTTCGACTACTGCGAAAGTTTGGACCCAACGCACATAAGCTTGGGTGTCTTGGAAAAACTGGGGTTGAGCTTCAGGGTACAAGGTTGCTAGCACGAGTACGGAGAACCATGCTATGGAAGACAATGCGTTGTAGTAAACCAACCAGCTGGGAGCAGTCATAATATAGTGGGTGTGACAGAATAGATGTTGCGGGAGACAATCTTCTCGCGGATATCCAAGAAGGCCTATGAATTATTAATTATATTATTATGACTTAAACTCGTCTTCAACTGACCTAGGAGGATATAGATGAGATGTATGGAGTCATTGATTGTCATCAATTGAACAGTGTTCTTCAGTGCTTTTCAGATTTTCTTTGAAACATTTTATTGATGGAGTTCAACAGACAGGCAGCAGACGGCAACCGCATTCATTCTCTTGCCGATTTCCATCCCGCCTTTAGTCTATTTTAACTTGACAGCGTCGTTTTAATCGGAATCACCACCCGTCAAGGCTTTAATCACCCATCAGCATCAACCATTATATATTATAATTAGATACTAATTGTAATATCTCTTTCACCGTTTTCGAGGCCATCCATCTTTTACTCCTCCACATAACAAATGAAGAGGCCTCTAACGTTTTGTCTGCTTCTGGTTTATGTGGCAGCGTACAATGAGATGGAACCCTTATTGGATCCACACGCTCCTAGTACGTGCCATAACATTAATCAAATCCCTCCCGAGCAACAATGTTCGTTTGTCAGGGAAAACTGTCAAGATCTCCAAGTTGGAACCCTTAACTATTTTGAACTCTACTATTGCAAAATCGAATCTCCCACCGCCAGGCCGTTACTTGTGATCCCGCTCACTTTGGGACTAATGAGCATTCTGTTTGTAAGTCTGGGACTCACATCTTCAGAATTTTTATGTCCAAATCTTTCCACAATCAGTCACTTTTTTGATATCCCCGATAACCTTTCGGGGTTAACACTTCTGGCTTTCGGTAACGGAAGTCCCGACATTATGGGCACCTATGCTTCATTTATGTCTGGTGATGGATCGCTAGCCATCGGTGAGCTTATTGGAAGCGCCTATCTGATCACCTCGTTCATCGTAGGAGCCATGGTCATAGTGAAACCCTTCAGGTTGTTCAAAGATGGAAGTTCGGACTTTACGATACGGAACGAAAAACTCGTTTTTGTCAGAGACCTTTTGTTTTTTGCCCTTGCGGTTGTGCTAGTCATTGTGTTTTTGTCAGATCGTGAATTATCCTTAGTGGAATGCCTAGTTATGGTGTCACTTTATGCGCTCTACGTTGCCGTTATTGTTTCATGGAATTGGATTGTCAAGTTTAACGAAGAATTGATACAGAGAGATAAAACAGTGCGAAGTCTGTACGATGAAGATGAGGTGGGCGGAGAGCCTAACCTTTTTGATCAGTTAAACGATATCGAGATTGAGAACAACGATAACAGCTATGCGTTAAACGAGTTTATGAACCCAGCTGGAACAAAAAACAGCACAACGAGAATAAGATCCTCGGTTCTAGGCGCTTTGGAGTTCAAGGACGTGCTCGAGAACTTGTCCAAAGCGCAGTCGTTTCCGATCGACAGACATGCTTTGATACCCATACGCCCTGAATCAGAGCCGACATACTTTGATGATCCTACGGATTTAGAAAATAGACCAGTTACAGAGCCTATACTGGCCTACAGAGATGATGATTATGAAGCTCGTACTCATGACATCAACCTTGATGTTGATGACTCAGACAACTTAAAAACGTTAATGTCTGCATTTTACAAAAGGAGGCAATCAAGTCCTAAGAGGCGATTTCAAAGACTAATAATGCTCCTCATTCCAACATTTGCCAACTTCAAAGATTCATCATGGACCAACAAGTTATTTATTCTCTCTTCAGCACCTATCGTGCTACTGTTAACTCTGACGATTCCGGTCAGATTGATATTAGACTTTCAAGAAATGTCTGAATCTGGGGTTATCGAAGGGCCTGATGTCACAACTAGAACAATAAGTCATCGGGCTCGAGTTTCACTACTAATAGTGCAAGCATTCTTTTCATTTTTACTGCTTACATTTGCTACGGTTGGAACCTCGGACAATCTTGTAATCTATGCTGGATTTTCATTGATTGCTTCTTCAATTGTTGCGGTGATTATCTATTCCGTTCTAGCTTCACCACTATCGAATTCTCCAAACAAAACGGCAAATTTAATCAATATTTCATTATCATTTATAGGGTTTGCCTCCTCCATTGCATGGATCTCCATTTTTGCTGAAGAATTGATCAACATTTTCAAGTTTTACTCTGTATTTTTCAAGATTTCTGAGGCAATCTTGGGTCTGACCATATTTGCCATAGGCAACTCCATTGGAGATTTCATTTCCAATCTGACTATTGCGAAAATGGGCATGCCATTGATGGCCTTGGCAGCCTGTTTTGGGGGTCCGTTACTGAATTTATTGATGGGAATTGGAGTCAACGGACTAATAGTGCTACTAACCAACAGTGAAACATCGTTTCACATCGAAATCTCCACAACACTGTTTTCCTCGTCATTATTTCTTCTACTCAGTTTAGTTTTCATACTAGTTGCGGTGCCTCTCAATGGTTGGTTCTTTGAGAGATGGATAGGTATGGCCATAGTGTCATTTTGGTGCGTGGGCACCACTATAAACGTGCTGATCGAGTTACTCGGCTACTAGACCAGCTTACTGTGAGTTCATTCCGTTGAGATCTCAGTTCATATAATAGATATGCATATGCTTTATAATGCTTACATAATAATACTTACATTTAATGTGTGCCAACCACGTATAACTTGACACCCCTACACCAACCAGCTTTCTAGACTCCATATTGCCACCGATTGTTGGTCGTTTACCCAAGACAACTCTAATAATCATGTCTTCAACGACGGAAGAGACCATTCCTGTTAACGAGGATATTGAGCTTCGGTTTCAATTAATCCAGAAGTCAGTTTCGCACTTTGATCCCCGTTTCACCTTGAAAGTTTTCAGAGAATTGGGTCCATTGAGAAGAAGACTAGATATCAACTCACTGTTACAAGTTGTAGAGAAGAACTACCCACAAGATGAAAACAGACAGTATCTGAAGGATGTTCTGGTGAAATTGGGCGCAACTTTGCCTGGAGAAGTTGATCATATGGAAGTTGACTCTGTGCCTTCTCACGCAGTTCTACCTGAAATTGATTTATTTCTTCATGTATTGGTTTTGATCTATTTACATGACTACAAAGAAATCAAGCTTGCTAACAAGTTTGTTCCATTTGTAATTACCGCGTTAAAATCGTATAATCGTCGAACATTAGACTATATTTCATCCAGGGCATGGTTCTACATTGCTAGAATAAAAGAGTTAGCTGGAGAGCTGACATCAATTCGTCCAGATCTCTTGCTAGCACTGCGAACATCAACTTTGCGTCACGATATAGAGACAAGGGCCTCCACAATCACCTTGCTTTTGAGAAATTACATTCTATCCAACGATATCAACCAAGCTTCAAACCTGGTGGAGAAGACAGAGTTCCCTGAAGATGCCTCTAATGCGTTAGTGGCTCGTTATTATTACTACCTGGCAAGGATCCATGCAGTTCAACTCGCTTATTCGACAGCTCACAACTATGCTGTTACCTCGATTAGAAAGGCTCCCCAGTCTGAGCTTGCCACCGGATTTTTGCAAACTGCCACGAAGTTGAACATTTTGGTAGAATTGCTGATGGGAGAAATTCCATCCTTGGAAACTTTCAGAGACCCAAAACTAGAGAAATCATTGTTGCCATATTTGGCCGTCACTCGAGCCGTGAGATTGGGTGACTTGAATCTGTTTAATAAAGCATTAGCTGAACACGGAGATACATTTAAAGACGAAAAAAACTACAATTTGGTGTTGAAATTACGTCAAAACGTCATCAAGACGGGCATAAGAATCATCTCATTGGCTTACACTAGAATCTCCTTGAAGGATATCTGTATCAAGTTGCATTTGGATAGTGAACTAAGTGCCGAGTACATTGTAGCCAAATCTATTAGAGATGGCGTCATAGATGCCACCATTGACCACGAAAAAGGCTACATGCAGAGTAATGAGGTGTTGGATGTATACTCTACCAGAGAGCCTCAGGCTGTGTTTGATGAACGAATCAAGTTCTGTATGCAACTTCACAACGAGAGTGTCAAAGCCATGCGTTATCCATTGAGTGCTAACAGAATTGACAACAAAAATACACCTGACAACAAAGATTCCGAAGAGGAGCTACTAGCTTACTCATTGAGTGTCTTTGAGGATGAACTGTAGGGTCGAAAGTAGAAGAAGGTAGATAAACTCCTAATAAACTATCTCCGGTAAGAATCTCGCGAAGCCTGATTATGATTTTGTAGTCCCTAAATATATACTGTAAGCTATCCAACATTCCGTCACAATGAAACGCCTGGGGCTTTCTGCTTTGGACAATGTCAAGAATCACAACCAGAGATACCAGGAAGTCGGAAAAAAGCTTCTGGAAGACCAAACCCACCAATTACAAACTCAACTGACTGCGTTTCAGAACGGACTGATCAGTTTTATCAAAGAGCATAAACAGGATATTGAAGACGACCCCAAGTTCCGGACAGAATTCAGTCAGATTTGTCTCAATTTTGGAGTGGATCCGCTTGTAGCGTTCAGCATAGCTTACAACGGTGAAGGGAAACAAGTTACAGGAAAATCGAAACAAAAAGCAGCGAGGATTGATTCAACTGCCAATCAAAGTGAGCAGGATTTCTACAATGATTTAGGCATTAAAATTATGGAAATTTGTCAAGACACTGCTGACATTAACGGAGGTGTCATATCAATCAAGGAAATTTTGCAAATTTTTTCTAATAAGCCTCTCACTAAACTGTTTGGAATTCAATTGACACAGGATGATATAGTCAAAAGCATAAATGCGCTCACAGAAGCCCTAGGAACAGAATTGCAGATAATCACCATAGGTGACAAGCTCTACTGTAAATCCGTTCCTCAAGAGTTGAACAAAGATAATTCTACAGTGCTGGAAACTTGTGGTAATATCGGCTTTGTCACAGTCTCTCTGCTAATCGCCAACTTTGGTTGGAAAAAGGCAAGAGCCACCACAGTATTGGAAGATATGGTCGCCAATGGGTTACTGTGGATAGACGAGCAAGCTGATGAAATACAGTTTTGGGAACTGTCTTGGATGATGCAAAGAGATTATGCATTGTAAGCAGATAGACTAGTGTGATATATATTGGAAACAATAACTGACGTCATTGAACTGAGATTCGTTGGCAATCAATGTATCCTCGTTGTTAGTCAAGTTCTCTGGATGTATATGATTCCAGGTAGTTGGATCTCCGTACAACATGGCCTTGGATTTGATGAATTGCTTTCCATCAGCATGACACCGTTTACAGTTATAAGTGCTGTGGGTCTCTGAAATTGTATCCTCTTTAAATTGAAATAACTGCTTTAAATTATCTGCAGAGAATAATCTCTCCACATCTTCATTTGAGTCAACGACACAGGAACTCAACTGCAGTTTAGCTGATTGTCGCTGAAAAATCTTCTCTTCTATACTACCAGTGGCAATGAATCTGTAGATGAAACAGTTCTTCGTCTGTCCATCTCTCCATACACGTGCTAGTGCTTGTTGATCAGATGCTGGGTTCCAATCAGGATCTACAAGTATCAGCCTGTTAGCTCCGATCAAGTTGATACCACATCCACCGGCCTTGGAACTTAGTAGGAAAACAAATTCCTTCCCTTCTGGGTTGTTGAATCTGTCAACCAGTTTTTGTCTCTTATTAATGTTCATAGTACCATCCAATCTTAGTGATCCGTACCTTGAGCTAATACAAAGCTTTTCAATCAGATCTAGTGTCTGAGTATAATTGGAAATGATCACTATCTTGTCATTGGTTTCCTTGTTTATTTTGTGCAGAAATCTTTGAAGAATCAGGAACTTGCTACTATGCCATACCTGTACTTCCCGATTCCTCCTATTCCCGTGTCCATAATCATAATCATCTGGGAGCAAGTCTTCGCACCCTTCTATGTCTTCAGGTAAATTCAAAAGATTAGGATGAGTACAAAGCTTTTTCAATAGCCCGATGGACTGTAGAGATTGAGCCCCTCCACCAACTTCTTTGACTAGTTTTGATATGGACTTTGATGCTGTGAATCGTTGATAAAGACTCTTTTGAGTGTCAGAAAGGTTGCAGAAGATGACGTATTCGTACTTGACAGGTAAGTATTTCGACAAAATGTCGTTAGTTCTTCTAATAATGAATCTAGCAACAATTTCTGTCAGCTCTTTTAGTTTCTGATCGCCCTTTTCACGTTCCTTATCATCAGCTAAAGAATCTCTTCCTCTCAAGATCGGATTTTCGTAGTTTTTTCTAAACTCGTTTCTTGTTCCTAAAAGTCCAGGATTGGCAAAGGTCAAAAGGGAAAAGTACTCCGATAGATCATTTTGAATTGGAGTTCCTGACAAAATAACTCTACGTTCACAATCAAGAGAGTTTAATGAGGTGAAGGTCAAAGAATCTCCGTTTTTCAACCTATGCCCCTCATCAGCAAGCATAAGTCCTACTTTCGTACCTTTCAAACTTTCCACGTTTCTTCTCAGAGTCTCATAACTAACGATGAGTACAGGTCGTACAATATTTCTTCCCGTTGCCATTGCCCACTGTGATAATTGGGTGGAAATAGTGGAACCTTTAGCTGACTTTCCATCAATTGCAAGAGGAGTCAGTGTTCCCTTTCCTAGCCATTTGTCAAATTCATTCGCCCAATTCTTAACTAGAGATGACGGGCAAACTACAATAGCTTTTTCTATTGTCTTTGTACCTCGGGGACTTTGTCTCAAAAGAGTCCATAGCAGTGCAATACATTGTAATGTTTTTCCCAATCCCATTTCATCAGCCATAATACAACCCTTAGCACTAGCATCTACCAAACCTGAAGTACAGCGAAATAGAAATTTTACACCTGAGATCTGATGGGGTCTTAAAATCTTGGCAAGTTTTGGATCAATTACAACTGGAACATTGGGATACTGTTTAAGTGACGATCCATCCTTTGAAATACCTAGTATTTCCGCAAGAGATTTTCCGGGTTTGATTCGTTTATTTTTGTTAGCAAGCTGTTCGGCTTTTTTCCGCTCAATTTCCAGCTCTTCTTGTTCTTTGCGCAACCTATCGTCTTCTGCTTTGATCTCAGGAATGACGTCGACAGTGGGATCGTACAAGACAATGGCGTATTCACTCATGGGATCATGAAGAGGCCTAGGAGGCAGTATTGGCTTCCTTTTCGTTCCTAACGGCGGTGGGGGTTGGGAATTTTGTCTTTCAAATGCATTTTCTTTATCAATTTTGATTGGAACTGTAAACTTTTTGTTCAGGATTGGACTTGATCTACCTTCACTATCCAGCATTCGTCTAGAAGTTAAGGCACCTTTCCTTCCACGAACAATCACCTCACCGTCCGCACCGACTGACAAATCACTCTCAGCAACTATGTTGGTATCAATTTCCATCAGAGCATATGAGGAAGGCCCTTTGAGACGGGCTTTTCTGACTTGCCTCCCGTTTAAGGTAGAGTGATTGCGCGAGACATCTCTTGCCACTGGGATCTTGAAAGGCCTGGAAATGATAGCTAGGGGGTTGGAAACCAACCTAGGACGCTTCTCAAGAGGCAGCCCAGCACCGGTACCTAACTCATTGGTTGGTTTGTGAAGTTTCTTTGCCATATCAAGAGGGCAGACAAGCGTAGGGTAAATAAACAATCGCGTCTCTCTTACTTCATTTAGGTCGCGTTTTTCTGGAAAATATTGGGGTTGGATGAGTATGGGATGGAACAGGCCGACCAGTAGCAAGGGCACTCAGGAAGGGCTTGAACTTATTTAGCCGGTTCAAAAAACCCTGCAGAGTTGGGCTTGCCAACGTAGATAGTTGTCAATCACCTTTTATCCGTTTTGTTTTGTTACCTTGTGCGTCCAACTAGCCGGTTAGATATGCTGACGTAATATTCACTTCTGATACGGAGAAATCACCCTATTATCTAATCTGGGCATTGTAGACTACAAAAGAACAGGGAGAACAGTGATTCTTTTTTGCTCAAAAATCTTTCAAGGTAATGTCCGTCATACCACTGTTTCCAAATCTACCTCCAAATCCAATAATTGTTGTGGGCGGCGGTTTAGCCGGTGTCACTGCTGCAATTCAATCAGTAAGTGCTGGGGCAAATATCGTACTAGTGGAAAAAGAGACAAAACTGGGCGGAAACTCCATGAAAGCCAGCAGTGGGATCAACGGAGCTCTGACGTCTCAGCAAATCAATTTGAACATCAACGATACGGTCGAGTCCTTTTTGGAGAATTCCATTGTCTCTGCTAGATCGGGAAAGGACCATGCTAAAGGTCTTCTGGAGATCTTGACAGAGGAGAGTGCAGATGCCATTAAATGGCTGACTAAATTCTGCCAGATAGACTTGTCTGAAGTGAGTCTTCTAGGGGGTCATTCTCATCCAAGAACTCACCGAGGATTGACTAAACCACCAGGGTTTGCTATCACCTCCAAAGTTATCTCTATTCTGTCAGATATGGCTGAGCAATACCCTCAAAATGTTCAAATAATCAATCAGACCAAGCTGACCGATATCATACTGAATGATCACAATGTCGATGGAGTGGTCGTAGAATCTCAAGGCTCAAACTTCAGGATTCTAGGACCCGTAATTCTTGCTTCAGGTGGGTATTCTGCAAGCAAGGAGCTGATTTCCAAGTATAGACCAGAATTAAGCTCGTTACCAACTACGAACGGCCCATACGCCTCTGGAGATGCTCTGAATCTGGCTCTAGAGAAAGGAATAGCGGGCATTGACCTAGACAAAATTCAAGTTCACCCCACTGCATTGGTGCCCTTCGACAGCAAGGTGGTCAAAGATGATCAGTTTTTAATTTTAGGGGCCGAAATGTTGAGGGGTGCAGGAGGTCTTTTGATAAACGGAAAAGGTGAGAGGTTTTGCAACGAGCTAGGAACCAGGGACTATGTCAGTGCAGCCATAGAAGACACGATCAAAGAAACTGGTGATGATAGAATTCTTTTAGTTCTGAACGAAAAAGCTGCCAAGGAAGTGCATCTGAATGTCCAATTTTACACAGCAAAGGGGCTAATGAAGAAACTCACTGCTGAAGAGTTAATAGAAGAAATTGGATGCGACCAGCAAGAACTTCATCAAACGTTCTCAAACTACAATTTGTTCGTTGACCTGCAGAGGGACGAATTCGGGAAAGTTCATTTCCCCAACATCCCATTCAACCTGCTGAACGATGAGTCCGCCCAGGAATCCTTCTACGTATCCTACGTTTCAAGAGCAGTTCATTTCACGATGGGAGGACTTAAATTCAATGGCGACGCCCAAATAGAACATCAAGATGGAAAAGTAATATCCGGATTATTCGGTGCAGGAGAGGTGACAGGCGGGCTGCATGGTGACAACCGTCTCGGTGGTAACTCCCTACTGGAGTGCGTCGTATTTGGTAAGAAGGCGGCATTGACAGCCTCCAGCCATCTCTTAAAGACCCTAAGCAAAGAACACAAACTGTGACGTTAGAAGTAATACAGAGTAGCTTTGATTTATGCTTTTCTTCCGTAGCCGTTGTCCCCGCTCCGAGTTGTCGCTAGTGCCAAAATGCCATCTTATCGCACCTAGTTTTTTTTTTTCTCTCTTCGCACGAACTATTTGGCAATGGACCTCAACAGAACGACGTCAGATGGGCTTCATTCTGTAATGTCAGAGGGTCAGAGCCGAAGAAGCAGCCGGAGGAGCAGCATTTTGGAATTGGTAGCCTCTCCTACTATTAATGAATACACATCCGCTTGGAAACGGTCTCAAAGTTTTGGGCAATTGGATGTGTCAGACTTAAGAGAAACCCTGTCAGTTATCTCACACAGAAACAGCAACAGAACAGATGTATCCAACGACGAAGAAACTTCGTTGATTACCGGAAGACACTCCTTCTATAAGTACACTTACCCGGAAAGTACAATTGAAGAGGAGGATGAGGAAATCCTTCTATCATTGGAGTTGAACAAATCTAATAACCACCAGACTATTTTAAATTCTGTTAATGTCCTAATTGGAGTAGGGTTATTGTCCTTGCCCTTGGGACTTTACTTGTCGGGCTGGATTTTGGGTATCTTCTTTCTCTCCGGTGCTGCTTTCCTTACCCAATACACAGCAATCTTACTAGGGCGATGCACCGGGAGAGACCCGACCTTGCGGACATATAACGATATCGGGAAGAAAGTGCTGGGTAAAAAGATGAACTGCGTCATACTGTTAATATTTGTGATGGATTTACTAGGCGCTTCAGCTTCTTTGGCCATTCTGTTTGCAGATTCCTTATCTTCATTTTTCCCTCAGATATCGGCAACGATATTTAGAATTGTATTCGGGGCTGTAGTGACAGTTTTCAACTTTTTGCCGCTGAGTGGGTTGTCTTTCCTCAGCTTTATTGGTATTTTGAGCACGTCAGGTGTCGTGTTGTTTGTGATAATCAGTGGACTATTGAAAAGTGAAGCACCAGGGTCCATTTTCCAGCCCGAGGTGACAAATTTTTGGCCTGTTTCATTTATCAACATTTTCATTGCTTATGGAATATTCTTGTGTCCTTTTGGAGGTCATCCAGTGCTGGTAGAACTTTACAGAGATATGCGTCATCCACAGGATTACTCAAGTTGCATGTACAAATCCTTCAACTTCACATTGTTGGTTGATTTACTAATAGGAATCTTTGGATTCCTGATGTTTGGTATGAAGGCAGACTCGGAAATTACCAGGAACATCATGCTGACTGAAGGTTACCCCTCATGGATTCCCAAACTGTTCTGTGTCTTCATGACATTGCTGCCTTTATCCAAGACGCCTTTAGTGTTAAGGCCAGTTATCACAGCTATAGACGATCTGACTTTCACCGAGATTGAATTGCTCCATGCGTCTCGTGGAATCTTATCGGTCTCTTCGCAGCTGAAAAGGACGTTTTCCAGAATAATAGCAGTGGTGGTTGCGATAGTTCTTTCAGTGACGTTTAAAAGTTTCTCCCAAGTGTTGTCGATCCTTGGAAGTCTCATTTGCACCACAATTTGTATCATTCTACCAATGACTTTTTACATCCTGCTTTTCGGAGATGAACTGTCAAAATTACAGAAGATCACTTTCAAAGTGGTCATCGTTGTCTTCATAATATTAGCAATTCTGGGCACCATCACAGCAGCATTGTATGGCTGAAGTAAGCTTATGTAACATCATATATACCAAGTCGCGTCTTGCGCTTGGAGGACAATCTACTATCATGACATTAACTTTCCTTGTATTTCCTTAAATGTTTCCAGATCTTCTTGTCGAAGAGCACAGTGTTGCTACACTTTGGTATATTTACCGATGAATCCTCCCAATTGGACTCTGCTAACATCTTTAGGCTCCTAGCCACTCTGGGCTCAAGCTCCGTGGTGTCAAGGAAAGATATCCTCAAAGTGTCAATTGACGATATGTGCAAGTTTATCAATAACAACAGATACATATCACTACGTTTTACCTCAAACCTCCTTTTTGGTGTGGCTGTTTGCTATAAAAAGAAAATTGAGTACTTTTACAGTGAGTTCTACCAGAAGTTACTTCTCGTTTACCGCACAATTTTATGTAGATACTAATGACGTGTCAGACGATAGTCTAATTGCCAAAACAAAGCTCTCTAAAAACTTGTTCAGCTCGAGTGTAAGTTTCAACAAGTATGTTGCTCCCAAACGGAAAAGAAACATTCTTAGTGACGATCCTTCTTTCAACATTGAGGTCGATATTTTGCAAAAAGTTTCGTCTCTGCTAGACATAGATGATTCCAATTCCATCAATGATTACGATAACGAGAACGTGTATTTAAACTCTTTCTTTGAGGAAAATGCTGAAAGCCAGCACTCCTTTAAGAACAATGATGATAGGTATATGACCAACGATCTAGACGATGTCATCCCTGATGTTGATTTTCTATTCGATGACCAAGGATTTGCTTCTACCCACGGGGATGACCAGGATAATGAAATTTCATTTGTTGCTTCCGAGAATGTTGACCTAGGCTTGGAATTTGATGCTCAAGAACAGCCAGTAAGTGCCAACGCGTTGGATACTGTGGTCAAAGGGCATCAGAAAGATGCTGTGGGAAAGAAGCTCTCCAAACGGAAGCTGATCTTTGATGAAAAGATTACCGTACCTGTTGCTGAGTTTAATACTTGGACGAACGACTACTTGCAACGTATGATTCCAGAGAATACTATAAGAAATGTCAAACTTCCCGAGGAAAAATATCCAATTACCAGTCTCCTAAGTCAAATATCTTATCCTGGAAAGGAAACGCCAGATGAATCATTAGACGCTTATGTCCGAAATGCGGCATCAAGAAGGGAATCCACCACTTCCAATGAGTTGGAATACGCTAGGAATTTATCACATTCTAGACACAGCTCCAGAACAAGCTTGGCATCTCTTGACCTAAATGAAAACATTCTGGATGATATGAATCTGATTGAGTATTATGACCAGCCTCTGAATAATGATCCCTATTTTGAAGAGAGCAATTCTTTGTATGGGATTCCAGATTTTAGATCAAGAATAGGCCATTCATCTTCGTCTTCTTCAACAATATCTCGCAGAAGACCCACTTCCACTTTAGACGACTACAATCGACATAATATTGTTGATGAAGCTCTATACGAGCAAAGTTTTGATGCTGAATTTACCACTCATGACTCTCTGCCCAATTTCTTGAAGGAAAAAGCTCCTTATAATCCTAAAGATGAAAGGTTCTATCACTTTCTGCGCAACAAGTCTTCAATTGTGGGCCAACGAAAAGTTAGTCCTATCACCAACAAGGTATTTTCCAGAGTTACGTTTCAGGATCTCGTGTCTAGTAACGTCATCGAAACTCCTTGCAATAAAAGCATTGCAGCCGGTATGTTCTATGGGATACTCACACTTGCTACTAATAACCTAGTCACCATAGATGAGAACCCTCTACAAGACTATGGAATTCTCGCACCTAATGATTTTACAATAACATTAATTGTTGGCTAGAATCAAATTATTACAGGAATCGTAATGATTCCCCGATAGCTATTACGTATTAACCGTATACATCATACAACATTAACATATTTCGAAGTGTTAACATCCATTGAGTTATTTTAAGCTTGAGTCTCGTCACCCTCTTCCTTTTCAACCCACTCTTCATTGGGCTCCTCATCGTACTCACTATTTCTGATGGAAAGGGATGGTCTCACAGCAGCGTTGTCCTGAGTCCAAGAGGAAAGAGCGTTCTCAGCATCGATGATGATCTGCTTGGAAGCCTCGTAACCATCGTAAGCAGGTCTGGTTTCACCTGGAGTGACTGGAGAGTCGTCTAACAACTCCAACAGAGCCTTACCGTAACCAGCAATCAATGCCAGCTTCTCAGAGAGCTCAGCAAGAGCATCGAATTGGTAGTTGAAAGCAGCCTTAAGTTTTTCTCTGGTGATGTTGGACAATTGGGCCTCAGCGACCAAAGATTCGGCCTCAGCACGGACAAGCTCCTGCTCCAAAACTGGAATCTTTGGAGATTGAGGATCCTTGTACTTGAGGTGAGCAATCTCATCTGTGATTTTTTGCTTTCTGTCTCTGGATGGCTGAACCGAAGATTCTATGTTACGGATGGACTTGAGGGTGATTCTGTATTGATCGTACTTGTCAACGAACTGGTCTTCCAATTCACCAATCTCGTAGATAAGAACACCCAGTTTGTCGGTAACATCAGACACGTCATCGTCGTTCTCTTCACCCCACAGGGACAACTGCTTAGCAACAGTTCTTCTCTCTCTGGCGACAAGCTCGATGGATCTTTCCAAGTTCTTCTCAATCTTGATCAATTGAGCCAACTTTTTAGACAATTCAGGTCCGAAGGCGCCGGCGGCGTTCTTTCGGAGGGAGGAAGCAATGGAAGTTTTACCGAAGAACTTGCTCTTGGTGGTGGACGTTGGTGGTGGAGGGTTGTTGACATCAGCGGCGGTAGGGGCACGGCCTGAACGTAAGGAATAAGTTCTATGCATTGTTCCGATGAGTTATGTTTTCAATTGGTTAATGTAAACGCAAAATGGGGGAGAGATTGTTTGATTTTTATACCAGCCCGCAGAGAGATGGAAGCAATTCAAAACGAAAGAACATGACTGAAGCCGTCACCCTCGGTACGCCTTGCATCACCCCAATTCCGGGCTGGAATATTGCTGCATCAAAATTGATACCGAGGAGTATACGACCGTCATGTCGAACTGAACGAGATTTTTAATTTCCTAATCAGGCAATCAAAATAAACTAATGTAGTAAGTATGGCTGGTCCGCAATTGTTCTTTTTTCCCTTTGTTTGCTCGATTATAACTTATTAATTACAGTGAAGAGGGAGTTATGTAGAGTTGGGATTATATATTAAATGTCCTGGTGAGACCTCTTTTTGACAAATCTGACTTTTTCCAGTATTCTTTGATAGTCTTCTTCAAGGCGCTCGTAAGCGACCTGTAATTTGTCCTTTCGAGTGGCTTCATCAAGATCCAAGAGTGCATCTCTGTTTTTGATGAACAGTCTTTTCTTAATTTGAAGACGGGTGTTCTTCTTTGATTTGAGTGCATGTAACAATAGCATTTCAACACACCTTTGGAACTGTCTTTTCTCTATCTTTTCTTTTCCTTGTTGCAATTTGAACCACTCGGTAGAAATTACTGGTTCTGGTAACGACTCCAGGAGTCCTCTCTGGTAAAGTCTTTCCAGATCGCACCTGTCTCTTAAATCGTCAAATGCTTCACTAGGATCTTCCACGGTAATCTCAGTCACTTGTTCGTCTTTAAACCATTGTTCAAATATCGTTTTGTAGAGTTGGCTTCCGTGAGATTGTCCTTGATATGGAGGTAGGATGACAAATTGAGAGATCTTTTTCCTCCAAAGATATTTGGCGTCGGAATCAAAGATTTCATGACCAGGATACTTCCAGTACGAATATCCGGTGGCAAATCCAATGAACGTCTTGTCTTCTTTGTAGATAGTGTAAATCTCCCACATGTCATCTTTTGCATCGATATAAGAGCCAGCTTCGATGAAAAACAGAACAAATATCTGCATTCGACGATGCAATTCAAGGCTCTTGGCACATTGATTGATCGACAGTTTGTAAACATGGTAGTTTTCATCCTTGTAAATGTAGGATGACAGTAATTCACCAGGAATTTCAAAATCTTCAGCATCAATTCTGTCCTGCCACAACGCTTCATCTTTTACCACTGTTTCCTTCGGCAGCAGCTCTAGCAGTTTGGACTCCACCTCGTCAGCATCATCTCTCTTCTCACTGTACCTGACGTTCAAGAAGGGATACAATGACTTGCTATCAAACACCAAATGTATCACCAAGTCTTTGTACCCGAAGATCTGTTCAGCGTCGCCAAATATTGGATAGGTAAACTCTGGATGGAAAGACACAGCTTTCCCGTTGCCAGCCAATGAAATTGACAGCGCTTCATTGGATGAGGAAGTATAGATGTTAGGATCCAATGACGAGAGATCGGTCATCTCTTGATTGAAAGAATTGGGTAGATCAGACAGTAAGAGAAGTATAAAGTATCGCGTTAACATCGCTGGCTCCTTTGGGATCGCCAGGCCAAAGGTGGAGCTAAGCCGCCCTTCGCGAATTGCAGATCCCATTATAGCTCCGCTCCTGCTGCAAGATATTCAGAGTTCCCAGGGATTGTATCTGAATAATCTGACAAATATTTGAACATTCAGTCTACCCATTAACACTTCATCTATTACAAACAAGCATAGGATAGCATGCCGCCTTCTCCATCCAAAAGACAAGGCCTGTCACAGTTAGTGAAATCTGCCCAGTTGTACTGGTTTCTGGGTCATGCGTTTGCTATTTTATTCACTATCTTGACGTTTGCCACATCTTTCTTTCGATCTCCATTATCAGAGACACCACTGAATTTTTACAAGAATGCGCTGAACGCAATTATCATCACATATGTCATCGTGCTTCGCCAAGTGCACAGAGGGAAGCCAGTCACGATGATTATATCGCAGTTGAGGTCGTTGCTTAGAGAGAGTAATGTGCAGTATTTGTTACTGGCGCTCGTTTTCAGGCTGACAGCCACTGATCCAGGCCCCGTCTCCGGTGGGTTGTATCCGTTCACAATATACTCTGTGTTCCATTTTCTGAACTATCTGGACACCACGCTGCTGGCGATGTTGCCCCTATCAAACGCTGATCAGCTTCGGAGTCTGATTAGGATGTTTGTGAGCACGTACAATGAAAAATCCATGTACATTGCAGCCAGCTGTGAGTTATTTTTGGTCCCTTCCCTGATTTTGTCAGCTCTCAAGTCGATCATAATGCTGGACTGGTATAGAGCTCCGTTTTCGTTTATCAGACAACTGATTGTCGTATTTTCAGTCGTTACGTTCCTACGATTAAGATACCAACAGAACGTCTACATGAAGCAATTGGTCGACAGTTATGATCTGAAGATCAGCCAACTTTTGTATCAACCTCCAGTCCCCCAAGGGTTCAGATCGGGATACCTACGGTTCAAGAGTCTGTTGACTAGTACACTGGGCTACTTAGAGTTGGACAAAAAGACAAGATAAGAGACCAGAAAACAGAAACCACCCATCTAACAGCATTTAAAGGTGTACCCATTATGCGACCAGCCGGGGCCAACTACGCATTTCCCAAAGCAGTTTACCCCCTTGTACACAAGATATCGTCCCCTACATCATCACGCGGATCGCCTTTTTACTTTGGGCTCAGCTCATCACTTGTTTGTTAAGGTTTCCGTTTCGCGAACGCATTTCACCCCACACTTTTCTAGAAGGTTCTAGCAATCTCGATAAACACCGCAAGGAGAGCCGCATGAGCTATTGTGGTACCACAGTTTTGCTAAGAGTCTCTAGAATTCGATGGAAGCCGATCGAATCCGATCGAATTGAAGCAATTCGTATATATAAGGACAACCCAGTACCCCCTTACTTGTTCCTCAGTTCACAAGACTAAATTCACAGAAGCATAGAAACTAAACAATATTAAACATTATGGGTAAATCAATCGGAATTGATTTGGGTACTACGTACTCATGTGTCGCACACTTTGCGAATGATCGAGTTGAGATTATAGCTAACGACCAAGGTAACAGAACGACCCCATCGTTCGTTGCCTTCACTGATACCGAAAGACTGATTGGTGACGCAGCAAAGAACCAAGCTGCCATGAACCCAGCTAACACTGTGTTTGACGCCAAGCGTTTGATCGGTAGAAAGTTTGACGATTCTGAGACTCAGGCTGATATTAAGCACTTCCCTTTCAAAGTCATTAACAAGGGTGGAAAGCCAAACATCCAGGTCGAGTTTAAGGGTGAAACCAAGGTTTTCAGTCCAGAAGAGATTTCTTCCATGGTTTTGACAAAGATGAAGGATACTGCTGAGCAGTACCTAGGTGAAAAGATCAACGATGCCGTTGTCACTGTTCCCGCTTACTTTAATGATTCTCAAAGACAAGCCACTAAGGATGCTGGTTTGATTGCTGGTTTGAACGTTCAGAGAATCATCAATGAGCCAACTGCTGCCGCCATTGCCTACGGATTGGATAAGAAAGATTCAGGCCAGGGTGAGCACAACATTCTTATCTTCGACTTGGGTGGAGGAACTTTCGATGTTTCTCTGCTTTCCATCGATGAGGGTATTTTCGAAGTCAAGGCCACCGCAGGTGATACCCACTTGGGAGGTGAGGATTTCGATAACAGATTGGTCAACCACTTTATCGCTGAATTCAAGAGAAAGACCAAGAAAGATCTATCTGCAAACCAGAGATCTTTGAGAAGACTGAGAACCGCTTGTGAGCGTGCAAAGAGAACTTTGTCTTCTTCTGCTCAAACTTCTATTGAGATTGATTCTTTGTTCGAAGGTATCGACTTCTACACTTCAATCACTAGAGCTAGATTCGAGGAGCTTTGTGCTGATTTGTTCAGATCCACTATCGAGCCAGTCGAGAGAGTCCTGAAGGACTCCAAGCTGGACAAATCTCAAGTTCATGAGATTGTCTTGGTTGGTGGTTCCACAAGAATTCCAAAGGTTCAGAAGTTAGTTTCCGATTTCTTCAATGGTAAGGAACCAAACAAGTCTATCAACCCAGATGAAGCCGTTGCTTACGGTGCTGCTGTGCAGGCAGCTATTTTGTCGGGAGACACTTCTTCCAAAACTCAAGACTTGCTGTTGCTGGATGTTGCCCCTCTATCTTTGGGTATTGAGACTGCTGGTGGTATCATGACTAAGTTGATACCAAGAAACTCCACAATTCCTGCAAAGAAGTCAGAAATCTTCTCCACATATGCAGACAACCAGCCAGGTGTCCTGATTCAAGTCTTTGAAGGTGAAAGAACCAGAACTAAGGATAACAACTTGTTGGGTAAATTCGAACTTTCTGGTATTCCACCAGCTCCAAGAGGTGTTCCTCAAATTGAGGTTACCTTCGATATGGATGCTAACGGTATTCTGAATGTTTCCGCCGTTGAGAAGGGTACTGGTAAGACTCAAAAGATTACCATCACCAACGACAAGGGTAGATTGTCCAAGGAAGACATTGAAAGAATGGTTTCGGAAGCCGAGAAGTTCAAAGATGAAGACGAAAAGGAAGCCGAGAGAGTTGCAGCTAAGAACGGTTTGGAGTCTTACGCTTATTCGTTGAAGAACTCTGCAGCCGAATCTGGATTCAAGGACAAGGTTGGAGAGGAAGACGTTGGTAAGCTGAACGCCAAGGTCGAGGAAACCATCTCCTGGTTGGACGAGTCACAATCAGCTTCCACTGACGAGTATAAGGATAGACAAAAGGAATTGGAGGAAGTTGCTAATCCAATAATGAGCAAGTTCTACGGAGCTGCTGGTGGAGCTCCAGGCGGTGCTCCAGGTGGCTTCCCTGGTGCTGGTGCTGCCCCAGGTGGTGCCGCTCCAGGCGGAGACAGCGGGCCAACCGTGGAGGAAGTCGATTAAAGAATTCAACAAGCAACACACACATTGGTAATATGTAACGTCAATAGGAAATTAAGGAAATTTTGGATATAAAATATTTTGTACCGACCTCGGACATCGTAGCATTACTTTGACCATAAGTAGATACCCCCAGATTTTGGCCGCGCTCGGGCTCGCTGGACATAGTGCGCCACTCAATATTGCCTCTAGGGTAATTTTATAAGGCAGATTCACAAGAAACGTCTTGTTGACCAATACACACACACACAGAGATAACAGTCGTCATGAACAGCGAGTACGACTACTTATTCAAGCTGTTGCTTATTGGAGACTCTGGAGTAGGAAAGTCATGTCTCTTGCTGAGGTTTGCAGAGGATACTTACACCCAGGACTACATCTCGACAATCGGAGTCGATTTCAAGATTAGAACCATAGAGCTGGACGGTAAGACAATCAAGTTGCAAATCTGGGACACGGCTGGTCAGGAAAGATTCCGTACTATTACATCATCCTATTACAGAGGAGCCCATGGTATCATCATTGTGTACGATGTTACCGATCAAGAGTCATTTAATAATGTCAATCAGTGGTTGCAAGAGATTGACCGATACGCCACTGGTGGGGTGATGAAGCTACTGGTTGGAAACAAGTCAGATCTCAAAGATAAGAAGGTTGTGGATTACACTGTTGCCAAGGAGTTTGCGGATGCCTTGGAGATTCCATTAATAGAGACATCAGCCTTGGACTCTACAAACGTTGAGCAGGCGTTCTTCAACATGGCTCGTCAAATCAAATCTCAGATGGTGAACAACCAGGCTGGTAGTGGCACTGAGAAGGCTTCGATCAACCTGAGGGGTCAATCTGTTGGAGGCAGCCAAAACTCTAGTTGCTGTTAGTTAGTTTAAGATAATTGTTAATTTGTAAATTGCTCCGTAAGTCTGCGACCACGTCTCTGAGCATCTGCTGGTATTGTAGTTGGTAGATGTTGTAAAGGTGGCAGCTTTTTGTAAACCTGCTCCCTTCAAGTTTCTTGAACCTGTCTCCCACGAAAAAATACATCTCCACCCGCAACTCATCACCTATAAATGGCTGGCAACGCAGAGAAGAAACAGGCCGCACAGAACACCAAGATTCTTAAGGAGATTCATCTCATATCTCTTGGTGTGAATGTCATAACGGCACTGATCATTTTCTCGTTCAACAGGCCGTCGAATAAGAAACCGTTTATCTTTCTCAATGTTCCTTTGGTAATCTGTGAACTGGTAGTTGAAAGGATAGGAAGGCCTCGTTACACACTGGAAAAAGTCAGTGGAGGGCGAACTGTGCCGAAATTGGTGTCATCGGGCGAAGATCTCAGTCAATCGGGACTTACAGAGTATCTCTTTGACGTTATTTATTTCACTTTGCTCCAGAACATTGCGCTTGCTGTCCTGGGATCCAATAAAGTGTGGTATCTATCGCTGTTGATTCCTGCCTTTGCTGCTTACAAGCTCTATGGGCTGTTCTTAGGAGGAAAACAATTGCTAGGTAGTGGTAGTAAATCTAAGGAGGACGATCCAACGTCCGGATCTACAGAGAGGGGCAAGAGCAAGAGACAACAGAAACTAGAAAAGAGAGGCCAAAAGGTGAGATACAGATAGGGTTGGACTGACGGAGTGGACAGTGTTGGTATAGACAGAAGATGTCGGACACACTTGGAGTATAAATGGATTGCTATAACTGTGCCATGCTCACCTGGAGAAACTCATCCGATGAAGCTAGCATTACGTGGTCGTGCTTCCTATTCATACGATTACTTGCTTCATGTTTTGGCTCACTTCCCTGTGGTGGTAACTGCAGGCCATTGTAAGCCCTAGAAAGAAGAAGGCTGTGTTGATTTCTAAGCCCTCCAAACTCTTCTTACCGAAGTCATCCACCGATAACTACGCACACGCGAAATCTGCTCCATTTTTATAGTGATGAATAGTTGTTCCAAGTAGTCGATCAAAACAGAGACCCCTACTATAAACTCTTCAACGAAAAGCTGGCAACGTAGATCTTGCTGGAGTCGACATCACATCACCCACCACTCCAATTCGCCTAGAAGATACTCACCATTGCATTGACTCCACGTCCTCTAAGCAACTGAATAAAGAACAGGTCGTGTACCCACCAATGGTTGTGAGCGTGTGCGTGAATCCTTGGATGCTACTGAAACCAATCAATGAAACTTGGCAAGTTTCCTCGCTTCCTTTTACACAACGGATCTTTTTTAACTTAGAAACAGTTTATTAAAAGAAATTCATCAATACAATGGACGGAGGTAAGTCAGCTCTTCTGAGCAAAGGAAACGGGATCAAATTGATACTACCTTTTGCCACTCTTCCGATTGATTCAACAGTGAGTTTGCGAGTGCTAAACCTAACAGAGTGTCAACAAGATCTAATTTTTTGATCTGTATCAACGCCCAGGCATGGCTCATTGCTTGGACGGCTGGTTCAGGTTGATTGACCAGATACATGGCTTTGAGAATATCTATGCGTTACACTAGTGTTGGCTATCATCGGTCGACTTTGGCATCTGCATGTACAGTTCGATTGTGTTGTTCCCTTTGGTCAATTTCAGTTCATATCATGGTACTAACACCCATTATAGAAGACGTTGCAGCAGTAAGTAATCATTCCAGGTAATCCTTGAAACAAATGTGGCGCAGTCAATCTAAGTCACAGGTCTGGCTACGTTGTTCACCCAGTGGCGGTTACGATTTTTCAAATGGCAGCGCGCCCATTTTCCTACCGTTGGGAAGGAAAATGGATGTGATTCCGTAGCAGATTTGTGTTGACTGTGCAACCTTCGCGCTTGTTTTTCCCATATTTCATTTCCTAATGAGGCAATATTATTCAATGGTGAAGAATACTAACACCAGCTTCTAGTTAGTTATCGACAATGGTTCCGGTATGTGTAAGGCCGGTTACGCCGGAGACGACGCACCACACACAGTGTTTCCATCGGTCGTAGGTAGACCAAGACACCAAGGTGTCATGGTCGGTATGGGTCAAAAGGACTCCTTCGTCGGTGACGAGGCTCAATCCAAGAGAGGTATCTTGACTTTGAGATACCCAATTGAGCACGGTATTGTCACCAACTGGGACGATATGGAAAAGATTTGGCACCACACCTTCTACAACGAGTTGCGTCTGGCCCCAGAAGAGCACCCAGTTCTTTTGACTGAGGCTCCCATGAACCCAAAGTCCAACAGAGAGAAGATGACCCAAATCATGTTCGAGACCTTCAACGTTCCAGCCTTCTACGTTTCTATTCAGGCTGTTCTGTCTCTGTACGCTTCTGGTAGAACTACTGGTATCGTGCTGGACTCTGGTGACGGTGTCACTCACGTTGTCCCAATTTACGCTGGTTTCTCCTTGCCTCATGCTATTTTGCGTATCGACTTGGCCGGTAGAGATTTGACTGACTACTTGATGAAGATCTTGTCTGAGCGTGGTTACACTTTCTCTACCTCCGCTGAGAGAGAAATCGTCCGTGACATCAAGGAGAAGCTCTGTTACGTCGCTCTTGATTTCGACCAAGAGTTGCAAACTTCTTCCCAATCCTCATCCATTGAGAAGTCTTACGAGTTGCCAGATGGACAAGTTATCACTATTGGTAACGAGAGATTCAGAGCTCCTGAGGCTCTGTTCCACCCATCTGTATTGGGTCTTGAGGCTTCTGGTATTGACCAAACTACTTACAACTCCATTATGAAGTGTGATGTTGATGTTCGTAAGGAACTGTACAGTAACATCGTTATGTCCGGTGGTACTACTATGTTCCCAGGTATTGCTGAACGTATGCAAAAGGAGCTGACTGCCTTGGCTCCATCTTCGATGAAGGTCAAGATTTCTGCTCCACCAGAAAGAAAGTACTCCGTCTGGATCGGTGGTTCTATCCTCGCCTCTTTGGGTACTTTCCAACAAATGTGGATCTCAAAGCAAGAGTACGACGAGTCTGGACCATCCATTGTGCACCTCAAGTGTTTCTAAGTTTATATATCTCATTGATTTTTGGTTATGTAATGTTTTAAGACTGATTGGTGGTGTCTACCTGTCGTTCAGCTTCTAGACGCTGTTCATTAATTTTCCACCAGTGGACGAATGTACCCGTATCATCCTTGAAATTCTCGTCGTCTATAGTGACATTCCAAGGCTTTGGAGTGATGATGTAATGAATATTCTTTACCTCCTCTGGTTTCCATAAATCTGAATGAAACGTAGCGAGAGTTTTGAGGGCATTATATTTGTAAGACAGCGGGAGCCAATTGCCACGGAAAACATCACTGAGCAGTGATTGGTCTGCAAATTCATAATTAGAGGTCTTCTCTGGAGCAGAGAGGGCATCGATAATTTGATTGTAACGTTTTGTTGAAGGATTGACAACTTGGAGGCCACCGTTGCAGGTTCCCAAACTCATCGTAGCAGAAGGTCCTACTAGGTCGTATTTCTCAGCAAATTCGGCTAGATGGGGGGAAACTTCAGCTTTGACTTGATGGTTTCCATCAGAGTATGCGCAGTTGGAGGCTATCCAATCTGAAGGATAATGAGGTTTATTGTAAGGATTACAAACACAAGCGTGCGTGGCAGCAAAGTCATAAGTTCCAAGATCCAACTCCATTAGCTCGTCCATGTTTTGTAGCACCACCATATCGGAGTCGATTTGGACAACCCTTTCAAACTGTACCAAACTGAACGGCTGCAATTTGGTCCAGCAGTCATAAAATCTCGTATCATTGCTGTAATCCTTCGACTCCACAGGTAGCAGGTACTCAATCCTCAATTTCAAGATATTTCTTGCATCCAGCTCGGCGTGGCCATCAGGGCCAAAAGTATCGGTATATAGCGCCACTAATGGGTATTTAGACCCTACTTTCTTTAGTGAGTAGTCCAAAGTCAGCAGCCCCGGAAGGTAAGCCGTATTTGTGATCAATGTTGTCCACACCTTGGGGTAATCACTAAAGTTGGAATCTTTCTTGATAGTCATTGGAGAGGGACTATGGCCTTATAGGTGAAAAATGGCAGAAATAACGTTGTCCGTTTGTGATATGAAGACTTAATTAAAGCCCAGATGTCTCTTGCCTGTTCCTAAATTACGCCGCAACATCCCAACACCTCACAGTTTAGGGTAATCTGCGGGGCAGGGAAAGGATTTCCGCGAAGGATAGAACGGCCGCGACCGTCTATACATAGCTTGCGGCTCATAAGCGGAAGAAAGTAACTCTTAAACTCAGGAGACTGGCAGTATATTATGCATGCGTGCGTCACTATGGGTTCGTCTCCGACCACTTTGAAACGATCTTCCGTGGTCGTGTTCTGCACAATTAGGCAATAATTTCTATGTGATGTGCACCTGAGAAGCTGTTCCCGGTGACTTGGATACTAATCGACAGCTATCGCAGTCTAAGACCGTTAAAAAGCCTCTGGTTAGCAGTTTATAGCCAGTGGAACCAAGATGGTGCTTGTAAACGGCGTCAAGTACGCCTGCGAAAGATGTATTCGTGGACATAGAGTGTCTGCCTGTACTCACACTGACCAACCATTAGTGATGATAAAGCCAAAGGGCAGACCGCCCAGCCAGTGTGCACATTGCCGTGAACAAAGAAAGGTTCGCAACTACCACATCAAGTGCACCTGCGGCAAGAAGACAAACTCAAAGATGAAGCACCACGAGAGTGGATGTGCCTGTCGTACTATTATAACTGACTGCCAATGTACCTGTCAGCTGAAGAAGAAAAAGTCGCCAGTAGAAAAGGATAAGCATGAAGAAAAAGAAAAACCACAAGACTCCAGTGACAAGCTGAAAGGCGGAATAAAAGATGGGGACGACCTGTTCCTTGAACAACAACCTATCAACCCTGAGTTGGTCTCTTGGGATATGGGACTTTCGCCGTCCATTTCAACATCTATAATGGAATATCCGTCATCAACTAACTTATTAGCACAGGTCGAGAAAAGTATGAGCTCTGGGTCTGCAATATCTGGGCCTCGTCAGGTTGGAATGGAGCAGCTGGATAACTTCCATCCCAGGGTTGGCGAAGATGCAAAACATGCTGGTGAGATATCTGTTCCTCTGACGGAGTATACTCGACCACTACTTTCCATGGATAACAACCTTAATAATCTACTGAGGGAGAGGAAGCTGGATGATACAATACCGTCCGCTTCTCGTAATCCTTCTAGAAGTGCTTCAAGAGCATCTAGGAGGGCGGGCGACACCGAAGACTCAACCTACCAAAACATTCCTTACCCTTTTTCCTCAGGCGGGCTGTTGGAGATGCTTAATGAAGAATCGTACAAGTCGGACACACAATCGTCCCGGACTGCAAGTAGACAACAACAACCTCTCCAACCACAATCTACATGGAATAGCGGAGGTAATACGAGTACCAAAACGAATGGAGCACCTTCTTTTGGACCCGAAGACGTTTTTCCTCTATACCCATTAATTGGTCCTGCTGGGACCCCGGATTTTGAAGCTTACACATCTCCTCCTTCCAAGTTACTGGCTAACCTAACGGGCTCGAGCCACATGAGCTCCAAATCTGGGACATACTCTAGCCATGCTCCACATCATCATGGACATCATCCTCACCACCACTTGATGCATCATTTCACACCGTACACCGCTCCCAAACCAGCTAATAGTGTGCATTCCAGCACCAGTTCCGTCAGTGTTAATGGCCACGTTCCAGGGTCTGTCTCACCAAGTCTTTCATCCCAGCGCTCGTACCGCAGCATGGACAGCACGGATTCTTTGGTAGGATTTCAGCTTAATAATACTAAAACAAATGCTACTTTGACAAGGCTGGACGAGGAATTTGGTGACATGCCGATGGTGAAACCGGTAGCTACAGTTGTCATGGATGAGCTCCATGTTGCTTCGTCTAGCATGGGCGAAAATGGAAATATACCATATAACACTGAGACCAGAACTTTGCCAGAGGAACTACCAGATGACTTTTTCTTTGGTTTAGATACAGGGGTTCCGTTGAATCGTTAATAGTGTGGGTTTAATTTATTTCTCTATAGTTGGTGGTTAACATGAAGCTGATAATTTACTAGACGGTGTGGATGCTGGATGGCAGTTGTGTTTGCCCAAGTAGTTTCGCGGCGAGCCTTGCACGACGAGCGACGCGTTCGTATATTGCCTGACACGCATTCAACTTTTCCTCCTTTTCTCTACACTGAACTCTGAGACCCTTGTTGCCAGTTACTAATACCCAAAATGCTAGAAGGAAAGTTTGAAGAAGCTTCTCTGCTGAAGAAAATTGTCGAAGCCATGAAAGACTGTGTCAGTAGTTGTAATTTTAACTGTACTGAGAACGGTATCTCTGTCCAAGCGGTGGACAACTCTCGTGTGCTTTTAATTTCCTTGTTGATTGAAAAAGACACGTTTGAAGAATACAGATGTGATCGCAACATCACCTTAGGTATTGGCCTAAGCAGTTTCAGTAAGATCATTGGAAACGGTGCCAACAGTGACTACCTGACTATTCTGGCCGATGACAACGCAGACTCCTTGGGCATTATTTTTGAGGATAAAGTGAAAGATAAAATCAGTGAGTACAGCTTGAAACTATTAGATATTGATGCAGATCTGCTAGAGGTGGATGCCATGGATACTGATGCTACCATTACACTCCCTTCAGCAGACTTTGCCAAGATTTGCAAAGACATGAAGACGTTGAGTGAGTCTCTACAAATCACCGTGACCAAAGACGCTGCTAAGTTCCAGAGTGCTGGAGAAATTGGATCAGGAAGCGTTGTAATTAAACCAAAAACTGACATTGACCATCCTGAGGAGTCTGTTACTATTAGCTTGGACAAACCCATCGACTTGAGTTTTGGCTCCAAATATCTAAGTGATATCATAAAGGCCACATCGTTATCGCAGAAGGTGACCATCAAACTAACCGAGGAGTCGCCTGGTGTGTTCGAGTACAAGCTTCCAAGTGGATATCTGAGATTCTACCTAGCTCCTAAGTTCGACGAAGGTCAATAAGTAAATGTTCATTAATATACACACATAAATTCCTATTTAATTGTCATGTCGGTCATAAGAAATAGGTTCTAATGGTTGATTTTTCAGTCAATGGTAAAACCAGCCTATAAGCATCATTCTTGTTGAGGTAGTACCTGAAGAGTCGTCTGGTTCTTATGAAACCAAACGACTCATACAAGTTCAGAGCTTGAGGGTTATCTATTTCCGTCTCAAGTACAATCTCGTCACACTGGTACGAAGAAATCATTACGTCAATGGATTTGTCAATAAGGGTCTTTGCTATACCCTTGCCACGATAAGCCGGATCAACAGCTATCATCCCGAGGTAGCCACGAACTCTTACACCTTGGTGTGTCTCAGCTTTGGAAATGGAGACTCCGATAATGTTCTGCCCCTTCGGCTTCTCGTCGTCATACGCTATGTAACAAAGCTGGGGACATTGGTTGATGAAATACCGGTATGTGTAAATGCAATATGGTTCGGATAAATTAACCTTGACCAGTTCTATTATCTGGTTAATCTCGTCATTGTCTGTGGGGCTCTCCGGGTGGAACTCAAGGTGTTTGTAGGAGATCATTTAGCATTCATGCACCGGGTAAACTGCGGAGCCTTGATGAATGGATATTTTAGTAGTCGAGTGATATGTTGACTGTAATGAGGTAGTGCGCGTGCATCATTTTGGAGAGTCCCGGAATTCGGAGTTACCCGGATGTGGCAGAAACCAGCCAGTATCGGCACGCGACGGTCCAGGAATGCCGATTAACTTGAAAAAAAGCTGAATCCCGTTCGATAATCGGGGGTTGATTGCGCCATTCCTACTTATGTAGGTTCTCCAAATGCATCTTGGGGCATTGTCCCTGCTCAATGTGGTTGGTCAACCATTCATCGAGGGTATTAAACCGTTGGTAGCAACTTTTGCAGCGACCGGCTACGAGGTTCCGATCCTTTTTTTTCGTCCCAGTTGGGTATTCGAAATGGAGGGCCTTGAGATGGTTTTTGTAGGTGTCACAGCGGGAAAAGACGCCCTTTGAATGACATTTCTGGACAGTAGACTTTTCTGAATCTTTCTCCTTGTCATCATCAAATGAATAGAATGGGCATTTGTAGCCATTCTCGCCCAGATCTTGTAGATGGCGTTTTTGATGACGAATCAAATCGTTGGGCCTGGCAAACCCTCTCTGGCAAGTCGGACACAGGTGTGGTCTGGCCATCACCGATAAATGAGTAGACTTGTGTGTTGCCAAGTTGGAAAAGAACAGGTGGCATTCCGGACATTGGCGCTTCTTCCTAGGAGCCTTCACCTTCTTGACTCTCAGATTATGAACTTCCACGGGGAACAGTTCCGACGAAGAAGGTGGAGCGACGGGCACGGTAATTGGCGGAAGGACGTGCTTGAGATGGGGTAGGTATTCTAAGTTCGCCGATGCACTTCTGAGGCGGATGGTGTTGTTAGTTGGGGGCATAACCATCGTTGCTGTGGGTGTCTGTTGACCTGATGGTGCTGAAGCTATCGGGTAGGGCATCATATGTCTCGGATAATTAGGTGCCGACGCGTACCCGACTGGCAGAGGAGGAGGCAATAGTGGTGGCAGTTGGTACGAATTGTTAGGTGGCTGGCTCATAAACATGGTGGAGTTAGGGAAACTCATAGCATGCCAGATAGACTTTTGGCCAAGTTATATATCTGACAGGGATCCTGTGACCACGGCGAAAAAGAAAAAAATAAACAGTGGAGGTACATGCTACCGCGGCTGACGATACTATTATCTCCTAGTAAGCATTACATAAATGTGCCTCTCGGGATTATGAAGGTGAGCGGCTGTGCTGGTCGTCCGAACCCGTGCAAACCAGTATCAGGACAGTGGGGAATGTGCAGACAGCAGGAAAAGGGGGAACGTCATTGGATGGAGTACAGGGACTGGGTGACCTCCAGCACAATTTCCCGTCTGACAGGGCCTCCGCTCGGCGCCAACGCTGGAGAGGAAATCACATTTACATAGTGGAATGTTTGCGAACATGTTCCGGAATGTCAGCTCTCGCGGCGCATGGCACATATTTAACAACGCATTTCGCACCCTAGATCCGCGAAATCTGTGCAAGTGCTGCGAGTCTTTCTCGGCAAATTTAGATTCCTTGGACCGAGGTCTGAAAACTCCTCAACGGATTACAAATCCAAAAAAAAAAAAAAAAATATATCATACATGATGATTCTTTTTACTCTATAATATACTTAGGCACGACGGACACTGGTACTTTTGCCGGAGGGGGAGGTGGCCTCATTTTGAACGATAGCGGCGAGCTTTGCCTTTCCCTTCTTAGTTTTGGGCCCGCTCTTGTAGACGCGAATGTAGAAGAGAATGAATAGCACCAGGTAGGATGTGAGGATCAAGTAGCCGAAGGCGGCAGCCTCCTCCGTTCCGTAACACGTTCCCATGTTAGGTAGCAAATCGGGGAGGTACTTGTCGGCGTAGAATGTGTAGGTAGCAAAGTAGACGAAACCCAGGTCGATCAAGAACTGAATGATTTGGAATCGGGTCACCCATTGTTTCCACCACACACGAATTCCACGTGCAGAGAGGAAGTAGTACCAGTACAACACGACGTGAACGGCGAGGTTGAGGGCGATTGGAACCCATTCAACGGCGGTGTGTCCAAGCAGCTGGGTGTAACACAATAACGCGGTGGCACCGTGATGGTAGGTGTGCAGGAAAAGCAACTTCTTGCGTTTCAAGACCAAAAACACGGTGTCGATTAGCTCCACGTACTTAATCAAATAGTTCAGGTAGTACAATGTGACAAGCTCATTGGTGAAGGAGTCCTTGTGGCAAATGGCCCAGAATACCCCATTACGGTAGATGCCAGGGATGAGCTGCTCCACGATCAACAACAACAAAGTGAACGATGCTCCGGTCAAAAGAAGATTATGTAGCTGGAACAAGTAGTTCAGTTTAAAAGGGCGAGCGTTCAGGGTCCTCATCAGCCATTGTCCACCAAAAATGACAACGTAATACAGTGCAATAACGCTGAGCCCGTCCTTTAAGTTCGCCATGGTAGTCGTCCCATGGATGAATCGGAAGTCTTCAGCCGGATATCCAGCAACAGCTTCGAAGAAATGACTAAAAATTGGCCACAGGCGGATGCCAAAAGGATGGTCAATACTGGGTATGTCGTATTGAACGTATGACGGGAGCTTCTGCAACAACGTAGTAGCGTCACTCATTACTTAGATTATGATGGGGTCCACCGGAAACAAATGTCAACGCAAGGAAAAAAGAAAAAGAAGATTCTGCTCCGGACAGATCGAGGTAGTTGGACCAGCAACAGAACGAACACGAAGAAAAAAAAAATTTCATTCTCGCTCTCGCAGCTCGCAGACTGGGGAACACCTTATACGGTATACGAGGAGATAGTAAAATATTAGTTATAAATATATAGTTTTTTAGTCATTATTCCTACTCGTTGACGTTCTTCAGCTTCTTGCCCTTGTTGTGTCTCTTGAGCCAGAAATCGAGAGATGTTACCACATCGTATCCGTTTTCGTCTTCATACACAAACAGGATTTCCTGTGTGGAAGAATGCAAGAATCTTATGTTGTCTGCGATGATCGTACGCAATAAATCTCCCGTCTCCACGTTGCGGATCTCAATAAATCCAGGGTCAAACGCAACCAGATACGGGTACCAAATAGCAAACTGCTGAGGCACTCCTTCCCAGTAGATCATCCATCTGGGTCGGCTCTTCCAACCGCTGGTGTTGATGAAAAACGAGAAATCTGAGTACGACAGTAAAAAGTCGTAGTTGATGCGGTCAATCTTCAAGGGCTTGAGCCCATCTTTACCAATGACAAAATCTAGGGAGGTGTCTGCTGGGTCCAGCAGGAACTCGGTCACTCTGTTCTCAACATCCACGATCTCAAATCCTTTAGTGCATCCCACACACAGCTTATTTTTCAAAAAAGAAATACTGACGGGCTCACTACTGAACTGGAAATCTCTGGTCTCATTCTTGAACTTCTTCTTGTTGACCTTCTTCTGCTCTATAGGGTTGAGAGGCTCAAATACCTTGATTAGATGCGAAGAACCCTGCTTTGCAGCACACACTAGCGTGGTACCAGAACATATGCCCACTCTGAAAAACGAGACATGTGACATCAACTCCTTACCGGACTTGGCATTCTTCACCGGATCACATCCCTGAACATTCTGTAAAATATCCAGGGGCCAAACAAGTAATTTCTTGTCACTCAAAATCAGCACAGTTTGATAGTTATCTAAAACTGAAATCTGCATAACATTCACTTTCTTGATGATGTTTACTGGCTTGGTCACGACTCTATTTCTTCCATCCTGTTTGTTGATGATGTCCGAACAATAAACTCCCGAATCAGTTCCATATAACAAGCGTGTTCCACCTTCACATGGAACAACACAATTGATTCGATTACTAAAATCAAAGAATCGCTCTTTCAATGGAGTCAATGTAAAAATATCATTATCCTGGATCAACGTGCGATATTGGTTATCAATCTTCTCTACGAGTTCCTTTTGTGCCTGTTTTGAAGGAGCATATAAGGTCAATTCATATCCCTTCCTTCCAAAATACGTGAATGTGATCGGGAACTTTCCATTGTTGTTGTTGATAGAACCATAATTATTAAAATGATCGTCGTTTGCTATTTCCAGCATGCTCGTGGTACTTGTGTTTGCGCTAGCCACAGGTGATCCATTTGTAACAAATAAGTTTCCTGTCTGCGTCACATTAACTGCGCTACCTTGAACATTGGAACCACCAGACTCTTCGATGGTACTTCCAACACTAATTGCTGTACTGCTTGTGGTACTCCTCGATAACCCTTGACTAGGGACAACTTTTTCACTTCCCAACAAAGATGAACTACTTACAGGAAGTGGGGCATTAATATTATCTACTAGAGCTGTACCTCTGGCAGCAGCTTTTCGAATTTGTTTGACTGTGGGTGCGTTCTCCGACATGGAGATGTACAATAACGGAATTGGTATTGGTCTTTGATGTGCTTTATACTGTTCTTTTTTGTTTGTCATCTTTTTTCTTGCAAATAACAAAGCATGATCAAACAAATGAACATCCACAATACCTTGATTCTCCTTATCTTGATAGTTACGTTTCTTTAATTCACACTTGTGCAAGTATTTTCTATTCTCATTCTCCAGCTTCAAATCCACGTACTCACCAGCCCTGAAAACTAGACTTGCCTTCAATAAAAGCATCTCGAATCTACTCACTGCATGTCCATATTCTTGGTTGTAGCGGACAACCAGTTTTTGTAGCATATCCTGGGCCTTCAGTAAATCTTCCATATCTTTGCTGTCCTTCTTTGTATGCTTAATAATGTTTTTTAATAGCAGCTGGTAACGAGGTAAACGTTGCAAAGGTTTAGCTGCAAATCCATCATATTCCAGCCGTCTACTTTCCTTCAGTGATTCAGTTTCCCGAATAAACCTAGCAAACAGAGGATTGATCTCCCGTTGTCTCTTGAATTCATACTTGGCAATGTTATAGCCAGTACTGTACTCAATAAAGGACTCAAATGATGGGATATACTCTACAAGAATATCACCAATTCGCTCAACAATTTCTTGCTCCTTCTGTCTTTTTGTCAGCGCATCTGCAAATCGGAGATTGGCTTGATAGACGGCGTTAACCCCATGAAAAATTGTCCGGAGAAAATGGTCCCTTTCTTTATCTCTAATAATAGAAGATTCAGTAAGAGGACGAATCCAAAACTTTTTAATGTAGTCCAAATCCTTAACGAAGTCTCTTTGGTTCATAATTGTTTCAAACACAATTTCTTGTTTCTTCAACTCTTCCTTATCAACAGCATCTAACGCGGCTTGACTAACAGTCTTCGACCATAAAAATGATTTACTCTCTTCACCAGTCATGGAAATCTTAGAGTCCGCTCTGACAAGGTCGCCATTGATCTTCATATTATTGCGGGCTTGCTGTTCCAATCTTCTAGGGCATGCTATACTGTAACATAGCTTGTCACGAGTACAAGTTGGTGAGTAACATTCGGTAAGGAGAGTAAATACTCCGTTGATCTTGGTCTGCTCAGTTTCCTTATAGTTAGTTACGGAGAGGCTAAAAGAATTTGTTGTGTCAATGTTAGCCTTATTCTGCGCTGCCAGCTGATAGAAATCAGTGTCGTTTGTGGAAATGAAAATGTAAACCTCGTTCTTTGAATCTCTTAACCTATGCTCATAAGTTACATCTCTAAACAGCTTCTGTGCATCCAAGGCACGGCCCAATAACAAAGCTAAATTTCTATCTGTAGTTCTGATTAGCCTGCAAATGACATCAACTGCTTCAACTCCAGTAAAAGAATCTTTATACTCCAATCCGTCCTTCACTTTAATTCCAAGTGTTACTGTCTCTTGGAATTTGCGTGCCACACGGGAAAGCATTGCAGGGTAAACCGAGGCTTTCTTGCTACTGGTAACAATTGTCTTTGAGTTCAGACTGGTAGAGCTTACAGTTCTTGTAGTTTGTTTCAGTACTGGAGACGTGGAATTATGATTGTTTCTGGTAAGCTTGGTGAGGGAGGAAAAACTTCTTGATTTTGATCCTAGTAGAGAATTTCTGCTTTTGGCCTTGGTTAATGATGTTGATGACTTGGAGCTGGGAGACCTCTGATTTGGAGGAGGAATACTTTGATGATGATCGGTCTGTATCGGTTGATGATATTGATATTGTTGCTGGTTTTGATGAGCATGCTGGTGGTTTTGAGAGTTCTGTTGGCCAGTGTATATTTCGAGTTTTTGTGGAATAACCCTGCCATTCACAGCATGACTCTTATTACCCTGATGATATTTATCATACGCTGGATTACGAACTGACGAGTTGAGAGACATGGATCTGTTATTTTGAGCATATGCATTGGAGAACTTTGCATACAGATCAGATTGAGAGATGGATGCTCCAGCACTTACAGCACGCTGCTGTGTTCGACTGTGATCGTAATGCTGGTCATATTGCTGGTTTTGTTGCTGCTGCTGGTGAGTATAATGAAATTGTTGTTGTTGTTGTTGTTGCTGGTTCTGTGAAGCGGGTGAGAGGGAGGACTGACCCCGTAACACTGCAAGCGATTGCCCCAAAACAGGAAGTTTTGACTTGTAATGATGGGTCGGTGGTTGTGATGGTCCATTTGGAGGTAACTTCACAGGAATATCTGATGAATGTTCCGAATGATCATAAGAAGGCTGAGAATGCTGCTGAGCCTGATCCCTTGGAATGGCAGGAGGAATGCGAGGCGGGAGCTTCTTCCGGGGCTTCGAATCAGGAGCCTGGTGCTGTTGGAGCTCGGGGCCAGTAGAATGATGGCTGATGCCATCATACAAGGACCTTGGTTCAGTAGAGATCGGCTCATCCTGTCGATATACATCGAAGGATGATGCATTGTAACTCTCTTGACGCTTGACGGGCTCACGAGATGTGCCAAATATGTCATTATAGACAGCATCTCTCTGTGGAGCATTCTGGACTGGAGTCATTATCGGAAGCTTAACAAATGCCGATTCCAAAGATCCCGTAATCGAAATGCTCAACAGTTATGGAAGGGAAAATTTGTATCTCTTGCTTGCCACCGAAAGTAGATTGGTCTGCTGCTTTAAATGAAAATGCAAGTTATGTCAGTGCAAGCTGCTTTAGATGTGAAATTAGGAGCGGTGAACCAATCAGAAAACTCTCGTCTAAAGCTCCTTGTCGTAGCGTTCGGTTCTTCTGGTAGTAGCTTACTAGAACTGTGTATGTCCCATCTATCTGAGGATTTTGGTGAGTTCTGAGAACCGACCTGGTCATGTGACCAAATAAAGGCTACATGAGGGGCTCGGAAGCAATGAAACAAAACTGTAGGGTTTGGCGTTAGTAAGAAAGGAGGTAAAGGGGTCAGGAGTTATGCAGATGAAAAGGTCAGATGCTGGGAGGCCAAGGGTCATTGGTGAAGAAACTACAGTAAAGGTTGGTTGTGAATCAGGTCGGTTTCATGTACGGACTCCCATTGATTATATAAGCATCTATTTTGAACCTCCCTCGATCAACCATGGAGGTTTCCTCACTCCGATATATACTTGGATAGCCACATTGTCTTCACATCAAGCACACCTAGGAGCTTTAGAACGAGGTGTCACGGTCAATTAACAATGCCAGTAAGTGTTGCGTCTCCGTTATTTGTGGGAAAGGAAGTATTTCGTGCTAACATTTCAAGGCTTATCATTCCACGTTTCTGAACGAAAGCAGCGACTTTAGAGTCGTTGGTAACACAAGCATCCTACCTATCAAGACGAAGTTCAGAGGCCCAGCTTACCCTTCTAACTCTGATTATGACATCATTGACGAATGTTTGGATTTGTTTAGAGCCAACTCGTTTTTCAAAAACTTTGAAATCAAAGGGCCCGCAGACCGGTTACTGATTTATGGGATCTTGTTCATCTCCAGCAGCTTACAACAACTGAAATCAAATACACCAAAGAATGAAGCTGTGAGAGTTTTGAGCAACCTGTCACTGGATGATTTCTCAATACCAGGAGATGTTGGATTTCCGTTGAATTCTCTTTACCAACCACCAAGAGACAAAGCTGAAGGTGACCTGCTGCGGGGCTACATTCAACAGTTTAGACAAGAATTGGCAACCCGCTTGATAGAGAGATTGTACAGCGAGAACGATTCCAAGCCATCCAAGTATTGGCTTGCTTTCACCAGAAGGAGATTTATGAACAAGAGTTTGTAGGAACCGAGCGGTGAGTAGTTGAAAGTCTCCAGGCAAGAGAGAGAACTCAAAGGTGGAGTCATCACTGCTGCTACTCTCAAAATATATAATGTAAACTTTAACTTTTTAGCATCTTCTCTTTCCCTTTTCCCTAAAGGTTAGCTCCACTGCCAAGCCGCGCAAACATCGAAGGGCATCCCTACTCCAGTTTTCTTGCCTGACATTAAGCCCATACATCGTAGATGTCCACTCCGATTACACCTCCACATCCCAATGCCAATTCGGAGGTTGATCTCACCAATATAAGAGAGATTCCCCGAGAATTGGAGAATGAGCTTCAGTTGAACCCTGATCTTTCGGATGACGACGATGAGCCCATCAAGGTTGAGCTAGGAGACATCAAAATTGAGCCAGAGGAAACCATTAAGCAGGAAGACGAGACTGATACATTCAAGCAAGACTTGACGGAAGAACTGATTTTGGATTTCAGACTCCCCTCTGGTTTGGGTCCAGCTTTGTCTCTCACCCAGCAGAGCAGATTTATCAGCTTCGTAGACGACAGATTGCTCCAAATTCAAAGAAGCTTCATTAAATATCTCTCGGAAGAGGATTCCACATACACATTGAGCCAGCTGATTAGACAGATAGAGGAGACCATATCCGTGCTATGGTACTCGATTTTTAGAGTGGAGCAAATTCCAGTAGTTTATCATTCGTCTATTCTAGGACAAAACTCAACGAGTCTGGATCACGCCTCATCTGTGGACATATTTGGACAACCTCATTATTTTATCCGAATCATAGGTGATTTGGTTGATTACTTGGAAAAGTTCCCCTTGAAAACTGTAGATGAGCTAAGGGAACTGTTGGTCCTAGTTTCCAGACTAGATAATGTGATAGTTGTACTAGTTGACCAAGACACAGTTTCCCAATCTCCAACCAAGAAAGGTTTTGTTGACAAGACGGAAAAGGTAAGACTGCTATCACTAGCAACTCGGTTCAAGTTGTTGCTGCTGTCGAAGTATGAAGAGTTAAAGACCGCTCCTCATCCCATCACTATCGGGCTCAATATCTGGCCCGAATACGATCAATTGGTCGGCCAAGTCTACGAAGGAATAATAGACCGTACTTCTATATAATTTATTTGACATTTCATGCCCTTTTCGGTGCTTTAGCTCATCAAGCTACTGCACTTCCCCACAAACTCACCAATTCTCGCAGTAAATATCAAATATTTTAAATCGCTAACATGAATTTTATTCTCCCACGCTGCCTTACTCAAAGATGGTATGGCCTTTTTCGTCCAAAACAACGCCGAAAAAAGATGAGTTCAGCATACCTAAAGACCTGGATGAATTGCTGAAGCAAGAAGAGCCCACTTTGAGTGAACGCGAGTTCAAATCAAACTTGAAGCAGCTTAGTAAGTTAACTAGCCATAGACCATCACTGCCGACCCAAGTTCCACTTAAGGATGATTCACAAGGGAAAAACCAATCAGAATTGCAATCCTCAGAATCAACCGACAAAATAGTCACGGCTAAACAATCTTTGTTTGAGGATAGTCCTTTCTTTCAAGACTCCAGACAAGATCCCAGACCGTTGACCCAAGAACAACTGAAAACGGCTAGAGAACTAAATGACTACAAGAGAAAGAATCCGCTTCATGCCTCGGTACTGACTAACTGTGCTGATCTTCAGCTGGCATTTCTGAACTGTTTAACAGACGGCGAATTCTCTGAAAGGGTGAGAGGCTGCAATGTGAGGAACAATTTCTACCAGAGTTGCTTGAACAAACAGTCTATGATTTTCAAGTTTTTTGATTACAATCAAATGGAGCATATCAAAGAGTTTGAGGAGATCAAATACATTGCTGATTCTCTGTTCACCAAGTATTATCAGTGTTATGATGATCTATTTGTAGAAGAGAAGAATGAGAAGTTTGCTAAAGAACTGCGAGCAAAGAGAGAGGACTTTCACACTAGATTTGGGAAATAATTGTAAATAGTAATATATTGTAATTAATCAATGAATACCCGTCCATCTTTGCCTACCGCTTTACTTTTCCTTAAACCAGATTTATAGTCATAGATCTGTTCGCACTAAAATGACTTCAAAGAAACATAATTATAAATATACTATAATTGAGTATTAATTACTATTCAAGACAACTAACAAGATTAACAAGCTAAGCCCAATTAAATCTGTTTTAAATTCTATAGAATCTAGTCTTTAGCTGTCTGAATGGACTGAAAACTTTCTAATTCATCATCCAGCATCGCCTTTTTATTCGACATCCGACATCCATTGAGAATATCAAAAAAAAAAAAATTCCTGCCAGTTCTCTGTATCCCACAATGAAGGTCAAGACAATAAGTAGGTCATCAGACGCCTATGTTCCTGTGAGGAACACTGAAGAGTCAGCCATTCCAAGGAACTTGAATCCTGCTCTTCATCCGTTTGAAAGAGCAAGAGAATATACCAAAGCGCTGACTGCTACTAAGTTAGAGAGAATGTTTGCCCAACCTTTCATCGGACAGCTTGGTAAATCCCATAGAGATGGTGTTTACACCCTTGCAAAGAACTTTAAAATCGTCAACAGAGTTGCTTCTGGAAGTGGTGATGGTGTAATCAAGTACTGGGATTTGACCGGTAGAGATGAACTGGTCAGTTTCAAGGCTCATTATGGTATGGTATCGGGATTGTGTGTTACCCCTTCGCAGAAGTTGCTGAGTTGCGGTGATGACAAGACAATCAAGTTGTGGAATATAAATAACGAAACAATGTACGGTCAAAACCTGATGGACGAGCCAGAGGCTAAGGTCTCTTCTCGAGGTCTAGTGAAGACTTACTTGGGAGAGCATAGTTTCAAAACCATTGATCACCATAAAGAAAATGAAGTTTTTGTCACGGGAGGACGCCGTATAAACTTGTGGGATATTAATCGAAAACATCCTGTTTCTGACCTAAGTTGGGGAGCTGACAACATTGTTAGTGTAAAGTTCAACATGTCAGAAACTTCCGTTATAGCATCAACTGGGTCGGACAATTCCATTGTATTATATGATATTAGAACTAACTCCCCAACACAAAAGGTAAGAACTTCCATGCGCTCTAATGCATTGTGTTGGAATCCTATTGAGCCTTTCTCGTTTGTTAGTGCTTCTGAAGACCATAACTGTTACTTATGGGACATGAGAAACCTCTCAAGGTCTTCAAATATTTACAAGGACCACGTTTCTGCTGTGATGGATGTCGATTTTTCTCCAACTGGTCAAGAGCTGGTTACCGGTTCGTATGATAAAACTATCAGAATTTATGAAACAACCAAGGGTCACTCCAGAGACATTTACCACACCAAGCGAATGCAACACGTTTTTGTTACCAAATTTTCCATGGACTCCAAGTACATTCTTTCGGGATCAGATGACGGTAACGTAAGGTTATGGAGAAGCAGAGCCTCTGAGAGATCTGGTATCAAATCTAGTAGACTCAAGACTAGACTGCATTATGACGATAAACTTAAGGAGAAGTTTGCTGCTTTGCCTGAAGTTAGAAGAATTGCCAGACACAGGCATCTTCCACAGGTTATTAAGTCTGCTCAAGACATCAAGAGAACGGAACTCCAATCCCTGAAGAGAAGAGAAGAAAATGAGAGAAAACACAGCAAGCCAGGAACCTTTGTTACCAAGCCTGAGAAGGAGAAACATATTGTAGGGACCGCCCACAAGAAGTAAGTTACTATTAGTCTTCATTCTTTAGAACAATTCATATCTATAATTAACTAGAAAACGACAAATAAAATCAAGTATTAGTGAGCAGAAAGGCTGTTCTTCAGTAATAATGGATGGGGGAAACGCAAGAAGGGCCAGCTTCTTGATTAGATATTTACATCAAGAACTAGCGACACATTATCAACTTTGTCTCTGGCCAAATCCTCCAAAAATGGCAACAAGTCAATTAACTCGCTGTCATGAGTGTCACTAAACCAACTGGACACGGGGACGGAATGCTGAGGATGAAATATGTATGAAGCAGGAGAATTGTCGATGATAATTAAGTCTTCTAATGGTCTACCAATTTGGGACAAGTTCTTGATGTAATTTCCTTGATAGTTATAACAGCTTTCTCGGAATAACCTGTGATGAATGGATTTGTGCTGGTCCAAGATATCTAGTAAAGGATCACCATATCTGGAAACACTGGCTGTGAAAACTACAACTTCATATAGTTCTCCGCACCGCTTCAAAAATTGATCCACTCCAGGTCTTTTGATAACATAAACGTTGTGTACCTGGTTCTCAATCTCCACGGGTATGACAAAATCACATTGTCTGACATACTTAAACGATGAATGTACTAAAGTTTCATCCAAATCTAAAATGAGACATTTCCTCTCTTTTAAATTTGAAGGTGCAGGGTTTAGAAGCCATCCAGAACTGGCCACGACCTGACCTGGTTGAATTTGTGTCAGATCTAATTCATGAGATAAATAATCGAACTCGTCTGTGTTCAAGACTGGCAAATCGGAGTCTTTCGAAATATTAGAGATTGGATTAGCTGCGTCTTCGTTCGAATTTTCATTGTGCTCGTTTTCATGATCAGAATCATGTTTTGGGTCATAGGCTGGGTCGCTTTCAACAGTTGATAATCTACCTGAAGATGACTTCGGTCCGGAAGAGTTCGAAAATGTCTCTGATCCTCTCAATGTAAGATCACCATCTTGATCAATATGCACATGATTAGTTTCCCCGGAACTACTACTGCTCTCCTTGATGGTAACGGTCTCTTTACTTTCGCTTGACTTGTTGTCATCGTTCCTAGCCGATACATCCAACGTAGCTTTCCGTGTGGCGCTGGAAGCACCTGCGGTCTTTCCGCGTGTATTCATATTATCTCTTTCAAATGTTTTTTTCAGACTCTTCTGTGTAGATGAAAGTGGTTTCGAATTAGTAGCTTCGGATTTAAACTTTCTATCATTGCTAGGAGATGAACAGCACAGGAATGAAAAAAACGACATAAACTACCTGCTGCAAAAAAAACCTCCACAATAAGTTACCTTATAAGCCGGTTGTGTACAATAATGTATAATCAGTACGTCCTAGTGGATATATTGACAAGCAATGGACGATTTGGCAGGACGAAGAAAAAAAAAAGAATCAAATGTAAAACCGAAAGAGGAAGGTTGGGGCCTGTGAGTAACCGCCTTCTTGACTCAAGATTGTGTCACACTGGTTGCACCTATAGCAAAACCGATCACAATTAATGGCTGAGCTTCTAAAATACAGAGAAATTAAGTGGTCGGAGTTTCAGACAATATAAATAGGCCTGAATTGGGTGGCACTTATTCAGTTGGATGGGCCCTTTAAATACGAATGGCGTCGTGGTGGTTATGAGGAAAAGGATAACCAACCAATCTGTCGGTAACAAAACGATCGCGAACAGAAACGACACATCAGCTGGAACAATTGCGCGAGACCGGACCGACATTGAGAACCGAGACTCGGAACTGCTTCAGGAAGGTCAAGACGATCACGTGCATTATCAAACCGTGCATCTACAATCGCGGAATAGTATGCATAAACTGGAGGTGTAGTTTAGTGAATTTGGAGAAATGCAAGGGTGACAGTACAAGAGACGGCCGTTTGAGCCTTTTATACATGGAAGGTTTGCCGAAGAAGCCGGTAGAATAATTTAGATTAAGTTCATCGGTCAAGTCAAACGGTTTTGCCGCATGCTATGCTTACATGATTATATAGTTCTCCACAGAGTTAAATCCGTAACCCAAAGCAATCCAGTGCAGCCTACTATTATGCTCAAGTGGTTACTAGGAAATAAACTGGAGATTAGAACGTCCAGTTTTCATCCGCTGACTCAATTGCCCATGCAAACTTCTCCCTCAAGGTTTTGGAAAACAGTTTCTCAATAGGCACGTTGTATTTTTTGGAGAACATTACCGTCAGTCTAGGGTCAATATAGTTGAGCTTCGAGGTCCCAAGGGCAACTTGGGAGTTATCTTCCTTGTCTTGCAAAAGAAGTGTAGCATTCCTGATACGTTCTTCTAGTTTCTCCACTTGGGATTCCAGCTTTTCCACACTCACTGTTACGGATTTGATCTCTGGTTTCCTTGTTTTCAACTCTTTTTTATATTCAGCAGCCAACTCATCAATTTTCTGCAGTTTCTCTTCTAGCATTGCCTCTGGCAAAAGTGGAGAGTCTTCGCTTTTCAATTTTTCATTGTCACGGGCAAACTTCTTGGTCACCTTTTCCCGTTCTTTTGCTATTACTCGATCCTGAATAGCCTGCTCCTCTTCTATTGACAAATCATCAAGCTCCTCAAAATAGTATGGCTTGGTCTTTTTGAGACTATGGTCGAGTTCCAGCATCATTCTCTTTAATCTCAGTTTTTGCCAGAACATCTCCCTGATGTTATCGGATATTCTTTGAACTCCCATATCGTGAGACTTTGGTTTTGTCCTTTGATGGTTACATAGGATAGCAACCTCTCTGTTAGCAGCATTATATCGGAGGACCTTTTCGCCTACCGTTCCTTCGTTGGGTATTAAATCCAGTTGGTCTTGCATTGTTTTCGATGCATTGTATGTACGGAACACTTTGGCCGATAATCCGGGAAGATAGTTCTGTAAGTGTTTATTCAAAATATTTGGTGTCAGTCTGTCAAACAGATCGTCACCTGGTTGTTTGGGAGACTTCTTGAACAATCGCAAATTCTTGAACACTTTTTCATGAACATTGACCTCTTGGTAGTACCGAATGGAATCCTTACCTAAAAAGTCAAACACTACTGTATTGGGAGGCTTCAATGTAACATGTTCATATCGCAAGGAACAGCATCCCACGGTATCAGCTTCATCCTCATTTTTCTCACCACCGGCTCTCAGGGCAAAAACGTCAATCAAATAAGTAGCAACTGCCATTTGTCTCTCCAGCATGACTTTACTACTGAAGTTTTTCTTGTAATCTTTTCTAATGCGATGGATGTATTTCTTCAGTTCTTTGGCTTTCTCAAATTTTTTGAAGTCAGACTTGCCCTTCAGCGAAGAGTCCGCAGCAAAAAGCACGTACTTGACAGTGTTGGTAACATTTTCACGCCAGGTAGCCAACCAGGCTACCGTATTATCGCGTTTGATTTCCTTCCATTGGTGACCTTCAGGCGGAGGAGGAATCGGAGCATCCTCACTCAAGTTCAGAGTAACATCTTCAGGGTAGATTCTTTTCTTTACCCTACCTGTCTTTGGGTGACTACCTCTTCCTCTGAAAAGTCCAGGGGGCTCTATTCTGAAGTTCCCTACTCTTTCCCTACGTCCGTTCAAAAGACAGTACTTGAACTTTTCTTCAAGTTTGTCTTTCTCAGACTTGATCTCCTTCTTTTGAGCGGCGGTAAGTGATTTTTTGAGACTCTTCTGAGTTTCATAGTGTTCAAATATTTTAGAAAAATCGCATTTTTCAAAACTCTCTATCTCTATATTAGATCCACCATGCTCTGTAAGTATTTTCTTAAAATCTGTAAAGAAATTGTTCTGAAACGTAGGGTTTTGAGCATGTTCTGTGTTTAACATTGCACCAAAGAAACAAGCCACTTCCTCCGCTTGAATAGGCAAATCGACAGGTTTCCCGTCGTAATGAAGTTTGACATGAACAGGTAGAGGTACATGCTCCGGGGGGAACAGAACCCCATTGTGTTTGAGTGAGTGCCATTTAATTAGATCGTTGTCGTTGGCATCTTCCCACCATTTATACTTTTCTTCCTCTTCATCTTGTATATCAAGATATTGAGAAGATTGAGACTCCATTGGAGTTTCCTCCTTCTTGACCGAGTTTGTGCCTTCGGAATTTGTGGGCTCCTCGTTCTCCTCCTTCGTCTTACTCTTGTGTCTATGTTTCTTATCGGTCTTCTTCTTCTTCTTTCTCTTCCTTTCCAAATCGTCGGACCTCCTACGCTTATGAGAGCTTTTTTTGGTTGAAGAAGCAGGACCAGTAGAAGCAGACATTTCCTCGTCTTTCAACGAGGTGTCATCAGTATTTGAGCGTGATTCCGCTACAGAAAACTCGTCATGACTTTCTGAAAGCACAGTGGTGGATCGATCCTTTTCGGTGACCATAATTGTGTATGCAGTTAAATCCGTAACACCTCCCTAAGCAATGAAGGCAGCTCGCTGTAGTGAACTCAGGATCCTAACCTGACAGGGAACAAGCTGAAATTTATAGCTCTAGAGGAGTTAACTAGGGAAAAAAAAAGGCCGCGAATGAGCACAGAGAAGAGGGAAAAAAAAAAAAATCGCAGGACCCAGTGCGCGAAAACCGAGAACCGAAATCCCAAAACCTTGATGGCATCGATTCTGGAAACCCTTTTCTCTCCGCGAATCTGCCAGCCTCGACCAAGGTTTCCCTTTCTGTGTCTCTGTTGACATCACGTGATCCATAAATGTCCAAAAGGGCAAGATGTAAACATAGCTAAACACAGATCTGAAACCCTGGGTATATATGATATTTCATATCCTTAGTCTTTGTGAACGAGAGAGCAAGCTTTACAACCCAAGGTTCCAAGCTTCCGTATATTTGTCAACCCAACATGGCCAGTGCTCGGGGTTCTTTACCGCTTCAGTCCCTGAACAACGGACAAATCAACTCCAGATCGAATGCCTTCAACGTGCAGACTCCCATCAAGACTGGCCCACTCAAACCGCCAGGGCCTAGCGGCACAGCCAACCAGCTAGCGCAGCAGCAGGATCCAAAGAAGAAGAAGAAGAAGGAAAAGCTGTCGTCTCTGTGTAAAACACCCCCTTCTATTGTCAGGACAAGAACTGGGATAGGCTATCATAGAGGCCTCTTCCTGGGAGAAGGTGGGTTTGCTAGATGTTTTCAGATGAAAGATGAGAGCGGCAAGCTGTTTGCTGCCAAGACTGTGGCCAAGGCTTCTATCAAGTCAGAAAAGACCAAGACAAAGTTACTATCGGAGATCAAGATCCACAAATCTATGGTTCACCCTAATATTGTGCGTTTCATCGACTGTTTCGAAGATGATGTCAACGTCTACATCCTACTGGAAATGTGTCCTAATCAGTCTTTGATGGACCTTCTGAAAACCCGTAAGGCTCTCACTGAACCGGAGGTGAGATACATCATGGTTCAGATTATTGGCGCTGTTAAGTATCTTCACAGTAGAAGAGTAATTCATAGGGATTTGAAACTGGGAAATATCTTTTTTGACCCTGATATGAACTTGAAGATTGGAGATTTTGGGCTGGCCTCGGTGCTTCCTTCCAAGAGTTCCAGAAAATATACCATCTGTGGTACTCCCAACTACATCGCCCCGGAGGTTCTAGGTGGGAAATCCGTAGGCCATAGCTTTGAAGTGGATGTGTGGGCTATTGGCATTATGATGTATGCTCTTTTGTTTGGGAAACCTCCTTTTCAATCCAAAGATGTGCAGGTCATCTACGAAAAAATCAAGAAGAACGACTATATCTTCAACCCTACCAAAGACGTTTCTTACCAGGCAAAAGTGTTGATCAAGGATATTCTTGCTACCAACCCCCTGGAAAGACCCACTTTGGACGAAATCCTGGAATATAGCTGGTTCAGGAACGGCTCTTTCCCCTCTTCTTTCACCGTTGAATCATTGACCCAAACTCCTCGCAATGTAATGGATATTTCCAAAGAAGAGTCTGCAAAGAACCTTGCTGCGGCCAAGTCCAAGGCTGGGTTCAATGAATGGCACAGAAACCCCGTCCAGATTCTCAAGTCTGACTTAGAAAGTGAAAGGCCAAAAGCTTTGCTGCCTACTTCTTTATCCCCAAGTAATGTCAAACAGAAATATGAAGAAGTTTCTCCTGTAGTTGCTGCCAGAGAAACCAAACCCAAAAACAAAATTGAACAAGTTTCCAAGATCATCAATAATCATCCAGTACTTCTTGAAAAACTCAATCATAATATCACCTCAACCTTGGAGAACATGCAAACGATCCAAGAATACATTCGCAGTGGTAATTCTGTCAAACAGTTTATAGATATTGATCATGAAAGGCCTATTTTGGTCAGCAAATGGGTAGACTACTCCAATAAGCACGGATTCTCTTACCAATTATCTACCAATGACATTGGTGTTTTATTTAATAATGGATCTACAGTGCTCAAGATCAGTGACGAGGAGTCGCTTTGGCACATTGTCATTGACAGCTCTTACGGCTGGACTGCTCACAGATATTTGGCCCATGATATCCCTACTCGACTAAAGAAAGAGATTGAAGTTGTGGATTTTTTTAGCAAGTACATGAAAGCCAACCTGTGTGAAGTGTCAGAACATTCCGGGAAAAATGTCAACGATGATGTTTTCCTAAGAAGATATACCCGAGAAGACCATTGCATTATGTTTGAACTGAGCAACGGATCATTCCAGTTCAACTTCAAAGATCACCACAAACTCTGCCTTTCGAATAATGGCCAAGTGATCACCCATTTATCTCCTCATAGAACTATCGAAACTTACCCACTTGCTCAAGTATTAGAAAAAGGTGATTTCCCAGGAGCTTCTGACCCTATGTTTGCGGTTAAGTGGGAGTACATGGTTGCATCTCTGAGGAACAAACTAGAGATGTAGATTCTAAATTATATAAGACAGCAAGATATAAAACGGAAAACTCTAATACGAAAGAAAACTGATTTTGATTGAATATATTAAAGATCTCATGTCTAGGCTTTTTATGGTGAACTTTTCACTATGTCCTCTCCGTGTGTTCCTAATGTACAATTGTAGTATAAAAACTCTAGAAGTTGCGTCTCGGTTTAATCGTTCAATGAGAAGTTCTTGATGTTCCATTCTTCGTTGAACTTTTGATCCAGTGTCTTTAGCTTGTTGATGATACTTGCGCAGGCTCTTTCCAAAGCTTGCTTCGGCCTGGTGCCCTCTTCAGTCTGCAGTCTCATGACAAAGTTGGCGAAGAGAGGGTGCTCAACTTTATAGGCTACAAAAGTGACATCAGGGTACAACGCCAGTTCTTCTCTCAGCAGATTCGCCAATGTATGGTCTTCTCTTTCGAATTTGATAATGATACAGTTGGGGACTCTCGAGTCAGGTGTAATCTTCAACCTAAGATCGTTAGTAAGCCAACATCGCCAAAAAGCCATCGTTCGGTCTTTACATACTTTGGAACATCGTCGGGAAGTATAAAGAGCTCAAATCTATCTGGAGCATTCATATTGTTGTTGTTCTACTGTGTTACGGTCTACACTTTGTTACGACGTTCAGTTTCAAATTTCGACCATTACCAACGTATTAGGTAATCAACTTCTCACACCTCCACTTATTGGCCCGGTACACTACTGTGACCATCTAGTATCCTTTATCATCAAACTCCATCGAGCACCCCATCTGCCAACCCAAGCCAAAGGTTACCCGCCCTTGAATTAGGAACGAATTACCCTCTGTAGCGTTCTGTCTCCGTTCCTCTACCAACAGTAAAGACTAGACAGCTCTTCCACCACTTGTTAGTCTGAGAATCTAACTGCTCAAGGCCGATTAGTGTAACTTTGTCAACCCTCTTATTCCACTAAATCAATCCTACGTTTGTAGTTTAGATTTTCGAATTCGGTTTTTGTTTTGTTATCGGTTTTCCAACAGTCACTGATAACTCTATCCAGGACAACTCAGATCAACAAATTTCCATTAAGACACTTCCAGCCTACTTCGAGTCTTTGTTTGTCACTAGGTGCTGTGAAAAATGTCAGGCAAGGATACCTGGTCTTCCAACAACAACCCCGTGAAGGAGTTGAACAAGAATTCCATCCCTCCTTTTCAGTACGTGTGATTCGATAGAGTGGATGATTTGCCTCAAACCCGTGGTGGATTATTCATTTGTTGCGTTTGATTTCGTGTTAACGTTTACTAACTGTTTCATTAGAACTCCATCAGTGCTACCTCCCCCACCTTCCTCGTTAGATAAAGGTATGTTTTCTCTCCGTGCCACTGCTCCCTCAGAACTGTCACTAACACCCCTAGGCCAGCATTATTACCCGCTACCATCTCTCCCAGGTTTAGGTTCAGGGATGAACAATGGGTCTCACTTTCCTATGCCTTCCATAGGTCCTCAAGGACTATCTCAAGTATGTTGCTTCTACACCAGATTTTTTTTTCGTCTTACCCAGCCATACTAACTCGTCACCTAGGAAAAGGATTCAAATAATAATGGCTCAACCACGTTGCCGCCTCCACATCTAGGGCCTCAACAAAGTCCTCCTCTTTCCCAGCCACAGCCCCAATCGCAGTCTCAAGCTGATAGCAACTCGCAATCTCAGCAGTTGCCCCCTCCCTCTGGTCTTCAAGCTAGTGCCAGTCAGTATAGACCACTAAACGTCAAGGACGCCCTATCCTACTTGGATCAGGTGAAAGTCCGATTTTTGGATCAACCAGATGTGTACAACCACTTCCTAGAGATTATGAAGGATTTTAAGAGCCAAAGTATCGATACACCCGGTGTCATTGAACGAGTATCTACCCTGTTCAGAGGTCACCCAAATCTCATTCAAGGGTTCAATACTTTTCTGCCTCAGGGTTACAAAATTGAATGCTTTGTGGACCCTTTGAACCCCAATGCCATTCGAGTTACTACCCCTATGGGCACAGTGACAATGACTGATGGTCAAGGTCAAGTTTCCCTTTCTCAACAGTCTCACGCACAGCTTGACCAAGGTTCCCAGAATCCTTCCACCCAGCCAAAAGTAGAACAAAAACAGCAGGGTTCTCGTTTACCATCTCAAGATATGATGGAAAAACAGCTACACCAGCAGGAGCACCAGCAACAACACCTTCCACAGCCTCATAACCCGGCGATTCCACAGCAAATGCAACAGCCACAAGCACAGTATCTTCCACATCAAGGCCCAGATATGGCTTATACCCAAGGTAATTTGTCTGCCGAACAAGTCCAAAATGGCACACAGGTGGGTTTCAACCATGCAATTAGCTATGTTAACAAGATCAAAACACGATTTGCTAACCAGCCTGATATTTACAAGAGCTTTTTGGAAATTCTACAGACTTACCAGAAGGAGCAAAAGCCCATTAATGAAGTTTATCAACAGGTTACAATACTGTTTCAAAATGCTCCAGACCTACTGGATGATTTCGAACAATTCCTCCCTGAGACTTCGGGCCAATCGCTGAATGTCCATCAAGGTGGCTATGATGAAAAACATAATGGTCACGGAACTATTCAGTTACCTCCAGTTGGCAACTTTCCTCCACCTTCTTATGGACAAAATGGAAATTTAATCAATGAAGCACCGGCTGGAAAAAGAAGGTCAATCTCACATGGGGTGCAGCGTATTCCGCCCTTAGCAGGTCAGTTTCAAGGACAACCAGTTGGTATGCAACATGAGCAGCAGCAGCAACAACTAACTCAGACTGGCCAACCTCAGGAATACCCAGTGTCTGACTTGAGAGGCCCTGTAGGTACTGCATCTGCAAGTTTACTTCTGGGTGTGCCACAACCTGTAAGCACAGGCATATCAGATTCAAATTTATCAGAAGAAATCTCCTTTTTTGACAAGGTTAAAAAGTCGATCTCAAACAAACAGACCTATAATGAGTTTTTGAAACTGATCAATCTTTATTCTCAAGATATAATTGACAAGGACGTCCTAGTTGCCAAAGTTGAGTGTTTTATAGGAGCTTACCCCGAACTATTCTCATGGTTCAAAACTTTTGTTGGATACGAAGAGAAATCTCTGCATATTGAAAACATTACTTTCAAGAAGCATCAATTAGAGCTATCTCTGTGCAAATCGTGTGGCCCTAGCTACAGATTGTTACCAAAAGCAGAAACATATATGCCATGTTCCGGTCGAGACGATATGTGCTGGGAAGTTCTTAATGATGAATGGGTTGGTCATCCCACTTGGGCTTCTGAAGAATCTGGTTTTGTCGCACATCGTAAAAACCAATATGAAGAGGTTCTATTCAGAATTGAAGAAGAAAGACATGAATATGACTACTATATGGAAGCTAACCTGAGAACGATCCAAACTTTGGAGACCATTGCTAACAGAATTGCTAATATGACTCCAGAGGAGAAAGCACATTTCAAATTACCTCCGGGCTTAGGTCACACGTCATCAACCATCTACAAGAAGGTGATTCGAAAAATCTATGACAAGGATAGAGGCTTTGAAGTGATCGATGCTTTGCATGAGAATCCAGCTGTTGCAGTTCCTATCATTTTAAAACGTCTTAAGCAGAAGGACGAAGAATGGAAAAGATCACACAGAGAATGGAACAAAGTTTGGAGAGAAATGGAACAAAAGGTTTTCTACAAATCTTTGGACCATCTGGGTTTGACATTCAAGCAATCTGACAAAAAGTTGCTGACCACAAAACAGTTAGTAGCTGAAGTCAGTACAATCAAAGCCGAACAATCACAAAAAAGACTTCATCCTTTAGCACCCGTCTCCAAAGAGCAACTTGAGTATGATTACAAAGACTATGATATAATGTTTGATATTATAAACCTGGTGTACATCTTTTTGGGTCATTCATCCTCTTATTCACAGCAGGACAAAAAGAAACTCGCAGAATTTGTGAAATTCTTTGTCACGACGTTTTTCATGCTTCCTAATGAACAGGTAGAGGATGCATTACGCAGTAGGAAGGCAAAGGATTCTGATGAAGCTGAGGGCGGAGAAACTAACAGTGCTTCTGTGGCTGATGATGAGGGTAACTTATCAGCTGCATCTAATGAGGCTAATCTTTCCTCCAAAAAGAGACCTCGCAACGACGGAGATTTGTTGAGAGACGTTCTCAAGAAGAATAAGAAGGTCATCCGTGAAAATACTCCAGAAAGTGCCACTGCCTCACCAACACCAGAATCTTATTCAACTCAGGCGGATGTTGAAGAAAGGCTTGCAAAAGATACTGAAGATTGGATTAATGTTTCGGGACAACTTGGCGAACCTGTCATTGACCAAACAAAGGAGAGATCAATTTACAACATGTTCTGTAATACCACCATCTACGTGCTCTACAGGTACTTGAATGTTCTATATGAGCGATTATATGAAGTCAAGGCAATGACCAACGAAGTTGATACAGATATAAAAAGTCGAAACGAGGTCCAGTTTGCTAAAGAGCTTGATTTGCTATCTCATCAGCTGGAAGATATGGGTATTAACATTACAGGTGACAATTCCTACCTCCAAGTTCTTGAATTGAGTAAAAAATTGATAGAAGGAGACGTCGAGCATCAATGGTTTGAGGAATCTCTAAGACAAGCTTACCGAAATAGGGCATACAAACTGTTCAGCATTGACAAGGTGATACAAGGTTTAACAAAGCATATGCACTCTGTCATATCAGATGCTAAAAATTCAGAAATGATAACTTTGATGGCTGCTGACAGAGAGAACTCTAACACTACGGCTAGAAGCCAAATTCTTTATCGAATTCAGGTGCGATCATTAATGTCTCCTGAGGACAATATGTTCAAGATTTCATTCGACAAATCACAAGAAAGAACCCAGATCAGCTTTATTGCGCTAGAAGATCTCACTCTGGGCGAATTGAAATCTGAAAGAGATAAATGGAACTACTATATGACTAGTTACATTTTGTCGCAACCTACCGAATCAGTTCCAAAAAGCAAGATTAACATCCCATTCTTGCGTTCTGTTATTGCTGCCGATGACGATGAGAAATCTTCTGATATACAAGGAATTGCAAACTCAAATTTGAAGGTTAAGCTTGACCTGAATACTTACAAGTTATTTTTTGAAGAAGGAAGCTTTGACTATTTTGTGAAGAGTTCAGCTTTTAAGGCACTACCTGCTTCTAGAAAGAGCAACCAGGAAAAGATTGTCCACTTACAATCTCTGCTGAAGTCAGATGACAAAAGTGCAAAACTCATGGAAGCTCTGGTAACGGGACCCGAAGAGTATAAAGCCAATCTCGCACAGCTATCCGCTTCTGATGCCTCTAGTGCTACCCAAGACAATTCCAAAGGGGATGCGTTGAAGCGCTCTGAAGTTACAGTTGACGCAGAGTCTACCATTGGCCAAGATGACACTCTTCAAGAAGACGTCTACAAAACGGCTGTTGACATTTCAGTTGACGAAGATAAAACAGTCGACCAGTCTACGATGTCAGAAGCAAAAGCTGCTGGCGATATAACGTCAAATCAAAAGGAGCAAGACATCCAAATGGAAGAAGAAAAGTAATCAAGTACCTTTGTTTTTCACTTTCAAGTGTAGCTTTATGTATTAGTACTCTATAAATTATATTGGTTATCTTTATTGTAGCTACTGTTACTCAAACTCCTATCATTCTACATCGGTATCAACACCAAAATCATCCATACGTTCCCCAAAATCGTTGGACCAGTCGGTATTTCTTGGCAAGATTTCATCTTTCAATTCGTGGGGAGATGGTTGGTAACTTGAAGATGTTGCTGTATTTCTTGAGACCTGCTCCGGTTTCAGGGTGTGATTGCCGTCTATAGGCCAAGGCAGTTTCAATTGATCGTCCTCATAAAAATCCGATTTAGAGAAGTAGTATCCAGTGCCGTGGGGAAAGCCCCATGGAAGTAACCACTCGTATATAGGTCCTAATGTATTTGTCAGGTTGGACCAATAACCAGTATCATAGGGGAATATGACATCGTCTATAGTAAAATGCTCTGGAATTAAGTTCTCATCGTCATCGAATTGATAGTCAGACGACGTAGGGGAGTCGGAGCCTGTAAGAGTATTGGACAATTCAAGCTGCTCTTCGTTTTCGTTTGTGATGTTTGTCCAAGTTTTCAGTATCGGCAGCTTTTTCTTGTGAAACAGGTGAAAATTATAGGCAATCTTTTCCCATAATCGGTTGGTATAAAATTGATCTTCTAGACGTTCATGCTCCCAACTTTCAATAGTAGTCATTCCAGTAAACGTTATGTGATAGAGCGTTCTAAAAAAGAGTACAGACACTGTGACCAGGACCAGGGTATCCATGAAAAACAGAATAATAGCAAAGACGATTTCTGTTTTATTGAACAGATAGGAAGGCAAGTCTCTGTTCTGATAGAAAAAGTAGAACCTTTTGCATATTTGCACCAAAACATACGACGTAGTGAACACCACCCAGCCAAGGAAACGGATGAAATGGGGCATATTCTGGTAACCAACACAATTAGCAGTCCATGGACAGTGATGATCCATCACCAAGACACAAACATTACACGTCTTGCAATGATGACATCTTTCTGGTTTATAGTTATTGCATTTCCGGCACCATTTGCGCCATTCGTTTGCTTCTGGCTGGAAGTTGGGTGGAGGACTTCCTGGGGATTTCTTGATGGCCAGAAAGTAAGAGATCCATATCATGGTAAGGTAAAACTGAAACCACCATTGGTTTCTCTTCGTCATGTAGTTTGTAAAGATGAAAAAATGGGCATTATATCCAATGAATGCTATTAGGAAACAGGGTATGGCAATTCCGAGCCAGGGCCATTTGAGTTGTACGGCCATGAACGAACCTGACTGACCTGGTAAGATATCTGGGAAGACAGGAAATTCTCGAAATTATCTGAGATACTTACCATCTTGTCTCAAAGATCGATGCTTGGTGAGAGTGGAAATGACCAACAGGCCAAAGAGATAGACCTTGAGAACGAGTTGTCCGAGGTCATGGCTGATGAGGACGATGGCCAAGAATTACCACTCACAGATAAAGAAAAAATACGGGCACGACAGCCCGTAGAATACGAATTGGATACCTTTAGTGTGAAACTTTATGAAGACAGAGTAGAATTGGCCTCAAAAATAGGACAGCCTGTCCTAGATCCGATAACACGCTGGGATTTTGACGTTGAAAAATTACCGTATGCCCCAATTGTGAAAACGATTGACTTTTACGAGTTCGATGGGACTCTGTTTAAATCTCCAATTTTGAACGATGAGTTGTTCCGCCGAAGTTCGATACATACGATTGAATCGGGAACTGGGCTGAAAGATATTGACTGGTGGAACTTTCACGAAGCCTGGAATTGCTACACCAATGGACCTGCGAGAGATAATAAGAAATGGAAAGACCGTTGGTCCCTTCCTGTTAGAGAGTTAATGAAAAGTTCGAAACAGAATGATACCAATGTGTGTGTTTTGATTTGCTCGTTAAGAGACGCAGAAATGTACAATGACTTACGTGAGATACTAGCCTCGGAGGATTTAAGTGCAGATGCTATCATCACTCGACCGAAACACATCCCTGTGGCTGATTTTAAGAGAATCATCGTGCTGGATTTCCTGAACTATTATAGCATGTGTCAAGAGGTCAACATCTACGATTGGGACAAAGAATTTTTGACCACAATGGATAAACTATTTCTGAAATGGTCGGACAGTGGAGATTCTTTTATTGACGGCACAACCGTGGTCACCCCTCGTTTGTATACACATCTAGATCCTCTCTTGGAGAGACAACTCGTGGAGAATCTCATCGATGAGCACAACAGGAGGCTGGTAGAATTCCGGGACCAGGATCTCGACTGCTTAACCATCAGGCAGTCATTGTTAGGCACGGTATACTTTTTAACTCACACTTCAAGGATTGAAGTTTTGGAGTATTGCATTGAGAAGCAGAAAGGTTTCCTTCCCGATGATGTTGACAATTTAGTGTTTGAATGTAGCGAAATCTATATTTCTTTGAACAACTCTCAGAGTGTCATCAAAACTCTTGGAGGATTGGGAGCTAAAATCAGATTCGGAGTTTCCCATTATGGATCATTTAACGATCAGTTCTATGCACTCAAGTTGTTAGGAGATACAGAGGTACCCAGTTTGACTGAACGTCCAACGTTGCTAGTTGCACGACGTCCAGATGCAATTGTAAAACTCTCTGATTGCGATAAAATCACCAACTGGCAAGTGGTTGATGATCTTCTACTGATAAACACCGTTGTGGGGAATAAAGGGTACCTCAAAGTGAAAAAGATGTAAGATGTCGGATCGACTTGGACCTGGAAAACAGAAAAAAACGCGACTCAGTCCAGATCTACTCAAACCAACATGCGATGGATTAAAGCAAAGACACTGACGCTGCATTGGCATGACGACAATCAACCTGTATATAGCTGCGATTTGCAGCAGGATAAAATGGAAGGATTCAGGCGGCTTGCCACGGCTGGAGGGGATGGCAATGTTCGTATATGGAGACTGATATACGGTCGAGACGACGATGAAGATAGGGAGAGCGTGACTTCGGTGGAGTATCTTTCAACTCTTGCGAAGCATACTCAAGCGGTGAATTGTGTACGATTTGATCCAACGGGAGAATATTTGGCCAGTGGTGGTGATGATGGGGTAGTGTTGATATGGAGACTTTCGACCGATGGAGCAGTGGTGCCAGAGTTCGGACAAGATGACGATGACACTAAAGAAACGTGGATACAGAAGATAACTTGCAGATGTAATACCAGTGAAATATATGATCTCTGCTGGTCGCCTGATTCTAAGTATGTTCTAGCAGGTTCAATGGATAATACTCTTAGATTATTTGAGGCAGCGACTGGAAAACAGGTTGCTACAATTGGAGA